>CM021104.1:187728369-187831074 GCA_007115665.2 Sequoiadendron giganteum | reverse complement strand
TGATTTTTTTTTAATTTTTTTTTTTGATTTTTGCGATTTTCGCTGGTATTTTTGCTCCGTACGACCCTAGGGCAAAAAAATTTTGCCTTCCAAATTGACTATAACCAAAATCGACAATTTGACAGTCGTTTTCGGTGTTTTTGGGTGCTGCGAATCCAATGGAATAGTCCATTTGAGCCCAAAGTGAACCCAAAAAATGGAGTATGCTGAATCCACCCAAAAAACTTAAGACCCTAGATTTGCTTCCAATGCAAATTTCTCAAAACAAGAACAAGCAGCTGCAAATCTGAAGCTCTGATACCATGTAGGAGTTGAGAAAATACAACACCACAAACCCCGAAGATCACCTGCATGCAAATAACCTGTCACAAAAGAAGAGATGGAGACAAACAAGCAAGGGTTCTCTGAAAACTGAAAATGTATATATCAGAGAGAATGAGAGAATGAATTATATGAAATACAATGGGATCAATCCTTATAAAAAGGAGATCATGCAAACCCTAATAAAACCCTAATAGGAAAAACCCTAATAGAAGCCCTAATAGGATAACATTTAATAATTAATATAATTATTAAATGTCACTATATGCAAACTAACGTGAAATCTTAAGAAGGGAATAAAGGTAACTTAATCAACATAATTAAGTTAAAACCTTTACTCTAACAATTTATCTCCACCAGATTGAAGCATGACCCTTCAATCTTATCTTATAAAATTTGACTCTATCTAGGTCTCCAATTTCTTCAAACTCAAAAATAGTCTTCCATATCATTTATCCAGTCTATAAGTTCTTTTGGATTCAAGCTTCCATTGAAGGTAGGAACATCAATCATTGGTCTCTTTCCCATTTTGACAAAGCTCTCAACAATGGGTCATTTGCAACTTCTGCAATTTTTTCTCTATTTAGTTGTTAGGCTAGCATTCTCCGAACCTTCTTCCTCATCACTGTTGATGGGTGTTTTTTCACTTCTCAACACTGACAACACATGAGTGTGATGTCTTTATTGAAAGGTGAAAATCTGTAACTGCGTTTCAGAAAATCATGCCAAGGTCTCTCGAGTGTCAGGTCATGACTTTGAAAAAACAACTTAGTTGTTTGTTGTGATTTTCTAGTAATCACAAGGGGCATTTATGGTTGACTAAGCATGAAGTTTCATGGGTCTGCAAAAAAGTTTTAGAATTCTAGAAATTGATGAATAGTGACAAAAAAAATTTGATAGTAATCTGAAACTTGTTTAAATTATCAGATTTGGATTTACTGTGATGCTGAAATTGTATATGTAACTCAGATTTAAAGGGAAGTTCAAAAGTTTAAAGGGTTTAGAAGTTTTCCTAAGTTTTAAACTAAGATGAATAGTAATAATTGTTCATACTATAGTAGATAGACTCCCAAACTGAGTTTTTCATAACCAAGGGAAACCTATAGTATAACAAAACTAGTGCAATCTTCTAAGGCTTACTTATAATTTTCAAACTACAACAAGAATAATTAAAGTATGCACATACACAGTTGAAGTTAAGTGTTATAAATTAATTAGCTTAGACTAACTTCACACATAAATTTATCATTGACAAATGGCCAAAATTATGAGCTGAAAGTGTATCAAATACTACAACATACATCCACCATTAAAGTTGAATATGAACTACTAATAGAAACTAAGCTTAAACATAAATGAACAAAGTTGAAACAAACTTTTGGAGATAGAATCATGCACACATAAGGAACAATACACAAGAAACCATCAACTTCAATGCTTTTTTCATATATTGCAACAATATGCCTTTACACAACAACTCATCTCTCTCTTTGAAAATGAGAGGATAACCCTATTTATAGTTTTCAAAATGTAGAATGAATGGCTCGAATTCATTATAGTTTAGGGTTTTCACTTCACTCAATAAAAGTACAAAATTTACAATATAAAAATAGACTATCTTGTCTTTTCCCTATTTCGTCCTGTAGTCTATTTTGTCTCATAGCTGATTTTGGTATTTTTAGCTATTTTAACAAATACAAATCAACTATTATGGGATTTACAACTTCCTTTTGTGCTATGGCATATTCAACAAAGTTGCCAATGGTGGGCAAGAGATTCTTTTGCTTGGAAAGGTTAGATTTGGAGATCTAGAAAGTGACCCTCTTGAATCCTTCCACCATTTTTATCTCTATAATTTATGCACTTTTCTGTTGCTCTGACCCTTTTTCTGACTTTGAGAAGGCTCGCACAAAAAAATCCATGAATTCTGTCGACAAAGTGTCGCCAAACCCTTGCTCCATTCTCTTGTGAAATTCATGCTTGATCGCCTCTCAATCTAGCTCTAGCATTGGCATATCATACCCTATCATCAGCTTTAGATATTCATCACATTTAGCCCTGTGATACACAATTCACCCATGATTAGCCTCCAATTCTAGCAGGGGGGTATGTGCAGGATCATGATGGGCCAAAAAGTGGCAATATGTAAGTGATATGATGGCCCATGTGGCCGACAACTTCTTTTTTACCCAAAATTGATGAAATGAAAAGGGTTTTTCAAGGAGATTCTTAGCTTTCCACCAATATAAATTATTCTTTACTTTGAATTTAATAAATAATTATTATTCATTTTCTATTTGAATTACGACTAAAGTCTTGATTGATAGGCTGATTGAAAAAAATCTATAGCTTTCAAATGGTATCACATTTTTTGAATCCAAAACATGTGTCACATTCTATGCTTCACATACTATAGGATTAAAAAAAAGAATTGAATTTCATGAAGTTTTGACCAAGTTAAGGTGGTCAGACATACGAGTTTTTATATTTTTTAAAAGTTGTAATAAAAAATTCAAAATTAATTATTTACTTGGAAAAAAATTACAAAAAAATATGCATCACATCGGGACATGAGTCCTCTACTTATATCTAAAATATTATAAAAAAATATCATCATTTTATTGTGGTTAGGGTGGTTAGACAGACGCCTACTTCTTCTTTTTTCCCTGAAATTTAAGTACTATTGCATTGAAATTTCAAATTTTCACCAAATAGATTTTCCTTTTTTAAAAATAAACCTAGTAGTTTAGAAACTACATTCAATTTGCTACAGATTCTATTCTTACATATTTTTGAAATAATATAGATAACTTATTCAATTTTTTACATCAAGTTCCCTAACTCTGATTTCCTGAGTTTTCACTACCACTTAAGCACCTATTTTTTCCATGATGATCCTGTACATACCCAGGGACTTCTCCAAAACTCCTTTTTTGTATTCAAAATTTAGGAGCCATGCTTTAGGCAGCCAATGATCTTCTTTTGACAGTGCTAATTCCTTTTCCTAAATTTCCTAGGAGAGCTTGAGATTGCTCTCTAGCTTTGGATATGTGATTCTATAGATCTTAGAGAATTATTTGTAGATCTCGATCTCTTGCTCTACATCCTTTTGCAAAACTCAAAATTCATTGTACAACTTGGTTGTGTAGTTAATTCCATTGTTTCCCATGTCGATAACTCTCTTAAACCAATTAGAAGTAGACTTGGTCTAATTCCTCATCTTTTCCATTTTAATAACCTCTTCCTTCGATAATATGGTGGGCACCAATGATTCTATTGGAGCTTCTTCTCCTATTGTTGTCCATTGCTATATAAAGGCAGTTAGTTTTTGCCACTTGTGCTTTTAGATCCTCCTTTTTAGATTTATCTTTATTATCTATTGGAGGATGGTGGAGATAGACCCTTGAAATTCGTCAATCTTTTGGGCTCGAGATGCTAGATCCAAATTGATAGTGGTTATTTCATAATTTTTTTCCTGAAGGGTATTTGCATCCTTGTTAGCTATAGGAGTGGCCACTTGTAATATTCTAGACCTAGAAGCATCAGTAGTGATGTGTGATCTGATCCTTGGTCTCTTATCCTTCCTATTCTTTACTTGTGCTCTCGCCAGTATTGCCTTTAGTCAGGCCTTGTGACCAACAAGCACAAGAGCCTTTCTTTTTAGTTGTTGCTCTAGCCATGAAGGAACTTCCATTTGTTGGCTTTGGGATGTAGTGGCGAATTCATTACCTTCCCCATCCTCTATATCTCTTGAAGGCTCATTTTCTTCATGTCTAACAACATCTTCAACATTTTCCTCCTCTTCATCCTGTTCCTCTTCTTGCAACATGGCCTTTCCCTTGTCCGGATCAACATAATCTACATTTTCTTTGCTGATATTTTTTTCTTCTAGTTTTGTCCCCTTGTTTTCTTCATGTCCAAGTTCAACATCCTTTTATTTTGTGTTCCCTTCTCCCTCTTTATCTTTCTCTTCTTCTTGGGGTATTTCTTCATGTTCCATGCCCTCATCTTGGCCAGTTTGCGGAGGCTCATAAGTCTTTTCTTCACCAACATCAATTTTAATTTTCCCTTCATCAGATCAATGCTTCTCTAGGTTTTCTTCTTTGTCTTTGTGTTCTTTGGGCTGCTCCCCTTTAGGCTCTTGGTCTGAGGTCTCAAAATTGTAGTAGGCATCAAATTTACCTGCATCCCCACCCTCAAGAATTTGTTTCCCTTCTTCATCAAAGGCTACTCTATCAGGATCAATCCTTATTGCTCCCTCAGGATCCTTGAAGTAGTCATCTTGGTTAGAGTCCTCTGGTTCCTCAACAATATCTTATGTTGCTTCTTTAGGCTTCTCCATGCTTAAAATCTTCATTTATTTAGAAACATAGATAGTAGCCTTCATCTTAGGTGGATTAGTAGGAGGTGACATAAGGGGCAAGGCAACATCAAGCTGGTTCATCAACATTTTGACTTGAGGATTTAAGATTACCTTAGAGAGTTCAAATGGCACATTTTGTAGATATGAGGCAAAAGCTTGAGGTAAATTGAGGGTTTCCACGAAGGTTGTTGGTAGAGACAATGGTAGGGTAGAAATAGTGGACAATGGAGGTAGGAGCAAAGAAGACAACAATATAGAAGTGGTGGAGGAAGAAGAGTCGAGTACCACTAGGGGAGTAGTTGGGGAAGTGGAGATGAGGTGGACAGAGATTTTCATAATGGGTGGAGATGAGATGGGAAGTGATTAACGAGTGGAAGGGGATGGGGAAGTGGCATAACTGATGGGAGAGCAGAGGTGGTGGGTGGTGGTGAGCATGGTTGCTCAGCTTCCTCCTGGTGTGGGGATCCTTCCTCTTAGATGGTAGGCATTTCAAGAACAAAGGTTCCCGCTCTCTTTGGATTCTTTGGTGGCCTCGATCCCTCTATTGTCTTACTTATTTAACATTTATGTTTTGGCTGCCTCTTAGATGTGTCTTTACTTTTATGTGATCTTGTAATAGGTAGAGACTTAGGAGCCTCACCTAATGAGCCTGTAACAAAACTACTATCTATTTCACTTTCTATGTCATCTTTGTGCTCCCCATAGGTTAGCTCTACACCTTGCTCATGCAATTGGGTTATTTTATCATCTATCCATTGCTTGGTTCTCTATTCTATGGGGCGAGTGACAATATTCAAGTATGTGACCTCTAGTTCAACCAATTCAATCATTGACAATGATACATTAATCAAAGCATTAAATTTTTATCAAGAACATTGTCATCTTTGACAATTTGATCCAAGACTGGGTATAAGTTGATGGCCTTCACAAATTGGGTCATCATCCTCATGTAGTGCTACTTTCAGACTTCATGATCATCATTGCATTTCACCCATAAATTTTTGATGTGTGGCCTATGAGAATATTACCTTCCAACCTGCTTCTTTGATTTTCCAAGAGGGTCCAAGCCTCCTCACTCTATACGTAGCTGTAGGTTGTATTCCACAAGCTCATTTTCTAAGTTCTTAGCATATGGGGTAGTAGGCAAAGAATACATCCCTTTCTTGAATGTAAGGGGATATGGGACCCTAGCACGATGCTTGTTGTGCAACAAAGTCTTGGCAGTCTATAGTTGTCGAGTAAGCTCCAGCAAAATAATCATGTCATTGGGGTAGCGGGGTAGACAATATGGAAATCTCATGAATCCTTCTGCTCTGATATATGTAAACTTGGGGTACTAGATGAAATAGTACCCAAAACATTTCACCACTACCTTATCATCATGGGACATTCTCTTGTGGTAGTCTCTTGACAAGGTGCAAATGATATGCTCGATGAAAGCATCATTGACTCTCTTATAATCTTTCTTGAAATTTTTGTATTGTAGCTATGTTCCCAATGTTCCAACAAAATCTAATCCTTTATATGGGAACTTCACAACTAAGAGATAGACCAGATAGGAGGTCATATAGAATTTTGAGGTCTTCTTCATCGCAACAAATTGATTGTGCAAATTATCACTTATCATTTTAGCCTAATGGAACTTGGCATTGTCTCTGAGGATTTCCTCTATGAAATAAAACATACACTCCTTAAAGAGTGAGGAAGTGGGGAGGCACATCAACCTACTTAGGAGAGTCACCAAGTCATTAGTTTCTTCTAAAAAGTCACTTATGTATAGTGTTTGAGGCACCTTGTTAGTGTTTCCCCTCTTATCAAGTAGCCATGTTTGATTGATTGTTCTTTTGCAACGGGTGGGATCTTCTTGCCATACTTTTAATGAAAAATACTTCTCGACTACCTGAATTTTATCAAAAGGTGGGATACCAAATGTTTTCCCAATAGACTGGGGAGACAGATCTACTAGTACTCTTCCATCTCTGGTGACTATCTTTTTGGTTTGGGCATGATAACACTCTCAGCAAGAAAACTCCAATTTTGGAGCAACTGGAGTAGGAGGGAAGCTTGAAACCCTTCTAAGTCCACTCTTCTTAATTCTTAAGGCTTCCTCCATTTTAGGGTTGATCATAACCCTTTTTTTGGACTCATCAATACTAACACGCCCCAAATCCATATATATCACCTTATTCTAGTTGGAGGTAATTTTTTAGGTGCACTCGACCCCATGGAACTCGTCCTTCATCTGTGCCTTTTCTTATTTTCCTATGGGAGTCTTCATGATCTTCTTTCCTTTGTTTGTTTTCTCCATTGGTTCCATAAATCTTGCACACAAGAGGTGCAGTAAGTGTTTTGACAAATCAAGAGTGCAAATTGTTAGTTAAGTCATGTAAATATATCATTAAATGCATCCATAAACTTGAGAAAGACCATGAAGTTCATAAAATTACGTTATTTTAACTCATTTGTGAAGTTTGCATATTTGTGAGTCTAGAGTTGCGAGTTTCCTCCCCGTAGGATCTGCCATGGTGAAAGCCTTAAGCAATGACGTAGGGAAGAGGGACTTCCACATTTGGAGTTCTGATTGTGGATTCTCTCAAGGTTTGATTGTTGAGTGAATCTAGCATAAATTCATCATGCACGTGCATAAATTTGTAGTGGAAGCACTTGGAATTGTCTCCCTTCATTAATTTAGTCTTTTAGGTTCATGTGGGGAATGAAGGTCTGAAGGTCGCTGATGGGATTTCCGCTTTAGTTTTTTTGTTAGGAAGCATCCTAACATAGGCAGTGTTCTATAGGTGGAGTTATGCATGGTGAAACCCACATGGCCTCCTTACTTGGTCAATCTTGCTTAGAGTCCTTTAGCTAGTGAAGGGGATCATACCTAGTCGTTCCCTTTGAAGACGTCATCATTTTGCAAGTTGTGGAGATGGGGCATGTGGAAGCCATGAGGTGGGTCGCCATTGAGTCTTTACTATTAGACAATGGCCTAAGATGAATGTCGTTCCACAGATGGTGGTCTGCCTGAGTGGACCCATTGAGGCATCCTAACATGAGCTTCTTCATAGTTTGAGTTTGGGTTTATTGTTTAAGGAACCAAGGAGTACGAGACCCACATGGCGTAGGAATGCAGGGGTCTCATTGCTAACAATGGCCTAAGGAAAGTAGAGTCCCTTAGACAGTGGCCTACATGAGCAAACTCATCATGGAATCCTAACTTGTAATTTTTTTTCATTTGTGCATTGGCTCCATCGACAATAGTGATAGGTTCAGGGTTTGCACAATGGGGAGGAAGTAAGGTAATGCTGCCAGTTATGACAGAGGTTTGGCACCCTCCCACAAATGACAGTCTGTGAAGGCGGACCCAAAAAGGTGTGTTCATAGAGGTCTTAACCGTGAAGTTTTTTCAAATTTTAGAATTTACGCGTGAAGAAATTAAGGCGGGGGGCTGCATTGAGTTGGCCATTAAGGACTACGTAGATGAAGCAAAGTTCTAACAATGACCCTAAGAATTTTTTATTTTGTACACATAGATTCAAGGTTGGGTACAAGTGAGTGGGAGGAACCCATGAGGTGGGAAGACATTCTGGTATGGTTGTAAGGGGACGATCGAGGTTAGTTGGAGCTTTGCATGTGGAATCCTGTGTGAAGGGTTTCACCACATTGCAAAATTCTCATCATTTCATCAATCTCATGTTTCGAGAAGTGTAAGAATTAAAATGAGAGAACATATGCAAGACATGTTGTGTTTGGGAGCTTGAAAACTAGGGTTTTCAATCATTGACAGAGCTCAATTTTCATGGTTTAAATAGTTAAAAACCCTATATGTAGAATCCATGCCGAATTTAATTACATGGGAATGAAGGTAGATATTTGGATGCATACCTCTATTGCACAGTTGGAGAAGATTAAGGTTGTTTTGATCTTGGATACCTCCTTCAAACGCAATAGTCTTCCCTTTGATTTGAATTTCAAAAAATTTAGGTTGAAAATGATAGCTCGAAGAGGGCTATTTATAGACAAACCACCATTAATGATGATATTAATTGTAGGTACGATAAGGATGCAAAAGCCTGACCCATGGAAGACGTTTGGTGAGGACTCGAGTGGAAAAGCCAAATGCAGAACCCACATGCAAAAATTATGTTGCAGGTGGATGTGGGAGAAATGATGCTAAAAATGGTAGAACAAAAACAAAATTCCACCAAGGGAATCCTACAACTACAAACCCGCAAACTGCGAAGGACGACGTGGCCTTCGAAGGACAGAAAGCCACAAGGAATTTTTTGTAAAGGCTTAAAAATCCCAAAACTTAGGTGAGTGACTTTGGCCAAGATGGATTTGGAAAATTTAAGGCTCATAATGAACTTAAGCTCAAAATATGGGAACAAAAATCGAGGAAAAGGCCAACCGACCCGGTGAAGGTGAAACAAAAAGAGGGGATCCCTGATCTGAACGGGGTGTGTGTGTAAAAGAAATAACAAATGCTGACTCAGCTAGGAGAATGATCCTAAGTGTTCCAAGGATAAGGATTAATCTGAAACCCAAAATCTTGGGTTTTGCATACTAGAAGTAGGTATCACCAAAAAAACTCAAGGCTCAAAGGAGAACAAAATCCTTAATTGAATCAAGTCACAAAATGTCTCAGAAGTGTGTGTGCAATGAGTTCATTCCCCTCCCTCAAAAACCTTAGAGGACAATGATCAGTTGGCCAGGACAAGATACATAATTAATCTAACTCCAAAACCAATGTGGACATTGCTTCATTGCGAGCTAGGTGTCCATAGCCCCAATGAAGTTGTCGTTGCAATCCCCATGAACATTGCTTTATTGCCACCTGAGCATCCATAGCCTCGATAGAGTTGCTCGCACACCCACACAGTTGCCTATTTTTTCAATATTTACCTTTTCTTTCCTTCTATACTTTTCTTTTGACACTCTTTTGCTCAACTGTATAAGAAATGAAGCTTATAGTGGGTTTGGGAGTCACAGTGGTCACTAGAGTAGATTTAAGATTTTTCACTTGCCAAGGCTTCTTGATAGCTACGATATAGCTTATCAAGAGTATTTAAAATGTGTATAACATGAGTCCTGAGATAAGCATGAAAGGATTCAAACAAGGGTTCCACTCTAGGTCAAGTCGGATTTCAGGTGAGGAGACCTGATTTGTGGAAGTGAACATAAATCCCTAGTAACTCATGTTGACTTATCCATGGAATAAATAGGAATGCACAACAATGCGGGCCCTTCGATAAGGCCAAGCATAGACATTGCATCAAGACCAAACAACACCCTCAACAAAAATAAGGGTTAGAAAAACAAGAAAAATAAAAGCAAAGCAAAAGACCTACTCTAACTATGTACAAGGATGAGCTTGAATAGCTTAGGCGAGGAAATAATGCTTGAGGTATTGCTTGTTGACTAGAAATGGGACATCTTCTATAGTGAGAATTTTAGGTGAAAAGAATTATCTCCCAGGATTTTAGAAATTTGAAAGGGGCCAAGCCAGGGCTTGTAAAATTTGTCATGTCCCCCTTTCTTCTCATTGGCTTTGTCCTAGAACAACACTAGGTCAACAATTCTAAAGGTTTTGACCCCAGCTTTTTGATCAAACCATCTTTTGACTACGCCTTGATGTTTGAAAAAATTCTCTATGGCTTCATTACTTACTTTCTCCAAATTGAGTAGTTCAGTTAGGCAGGCTTCAAGGCATTCTCCCTCCACATAATAAGTATTGATAAATTGCAACATTGGGATCTTGAGGTGGATTGGGAAAACAAGCTCTAAACTGTAAATGAGGTGATATGGGGAGGTTCCTAGGGCAGAATTATGGCGGGTGCAATCTATCTACAAATAAAACCACAACTCGATGTGCCAATCCTTTGGGTTCTTATCTAACAACTTACATATGATAGTTAACAAGTTCTTATTTGTGGATTCATCTAAGCCATTACCTTGAAGATAGTAATTAGACAAAAAATTAAGCACAATTCCATAATCAAAAGACCAACTTGCAAATTTAAGGGAGGAAAATGTCGAACCATTATCACACACTATTACAAACAAGCATCCAAAGTGATTGTAATAGAAATTTTTAGAAAATTTATCACTACCTCAATTGTGCATTGTCTACAAGAAATTTCTTTTGTCCATCTAGTACAAAAATTAGTCCCAATTAGAATATACTTGTGACCCTCAGAGGATGGTGGGCTTACCAAACTGATGAAATTGAGTTCCCATTGAGAAAATGGTCTTATGTCAGCAAAGGGCTATAGCAAAACAACAATGTACCTCTCCTTAGTGGCAGTAGTCTGGAAAACATGGCAGGATCCGACATGATTGTGAGCATATTTGAATAAAGTGAACTAGTAGTATCTAGCTGGTAGAATCTGATGGGCTATTGAAGGGTCCGATCCATGTCCCATTTTGAATTTTTCATGAAATTCCTTCATCACTTCAGTTGCTTCTATTTTCCCTAGGCATCTGAGGTAGATACCTTCATGATTCCTTTTATATAACATGGCTCCTTTCAACATATAAATATTTCTCTTTAGCCTTGGAGATCACTTTTGGACCCCTTGTAGATGTGGAAAACATTTGTTATTCAACAAGTAGTACACTATGTCATCATAGCATTCACCAGGAGAAATATCCTCCAAGTGGTATTGTTGAACGGTGAGTTCTGGTTCTATCTCTACCATTGTATGAGTGATATCTTGTCCCTGAACTAGCTTCATTCATTGGATCTCCATGTCATACTCTTGCAACAAGGTAACCCATTTAGCTCGTCTTTCTTTTGGTTCATTTTGCATCAACAATACCTTGACAACAGGGTTTGGAACAATGAAAAACACTTTGTTTCTTAGGATGTAGTGCCTGAACTTATTGACTCCCCTAACTAGGGCACATGCCTATTTTTAAACATTATGGTAGCATACTTCAATATCTTTTAGCAAAGCTCTCATGAAGAAAATAGGGTTCTCATTCCCTTCATCATCTTTCTATGTTAGCATGTTGGCACATGAGTGGTCTAAGGTGAGAAAATAGATATAAAATGGCTTAGAATAATCAGGGTTGACTAGCATAGGAGTGTCAGCAATGGCCCTCTTAATTTATGCAAAAGCTTGCTTAGCTTCTGGTTTCCATTCTACTTTGGAATCATTTTTAAGCATAACATTTAGGGGCTTTAATATTTCTACAAACCCTGTGATGAACTTCTTGACAAAGTTAATCTTCCCCAAAAATTAGTTCATTTATTTCTTACTCCTGGAGGTTGAATTTTCAAGATGGCCTGAATACACTCTGGATCTATTGATATACCCTTTTCTAAAATCACATGTCTCAACAATTTTCCCTCACTTACTCCAAAGATACACATCTTCGGGCTTAATGAGATGCCAAATTCCTTGCATTTCTAAAACACCTTACATAGGTTGGAGACATGGTCCCCTCTATTCTTTGAGAAAACCATGAGATCATCCATGTAGATGATGATGCATTTTCCATTGAGGTATTTCAAATCTGTATCTATGAAGTGTTGAAATGTTATACCTACGTTAATCAAACCAAAGGAAATCCTTTTGTATGCAAATATTCCAAATTTTGTGGTGAAAGTCATCTTGTGCATGTCTTCGTACTGCACCATAACTTGATTGTACCATGAATATCCATCAAGAAAGGATACCATTTTTGAACCATTGACAATTTGCAACACTTCATCTAGTGAGGGGACTGGATGATTATCCTTCTCAGAAGCTTGGTGCAAGTTCATGAAATCTACACATAGCCTAATTTCTCCATTTTTCTTTCAAACTGGAACTAAGTTGGCTACCCATGTGGAATGTCATATTGGGAAGACTATACATGTTGAAAGTAGTTTTTGTACTTCTTTGAAGATAATGGGTCCCATCAGTGCATTGATCTTATGTTGTCTCTGCCTAAAACACTTCACATTTGTCTTGAGGGGAATAGTATGAGTGATGATTGAAGTGTCATATGTTTTGAGGTCCTCGTACCCCCAAGCTATCACATCATGGAAAGCGTGTAATGCATAAAAAATTCCTTTCCTTTCTTCTAGGGTGTATACTTTACCAATTAAAAAATTCATTACCTTTTCTATAGTACCTAGATTATGAGCATCACACTGGTTATCTATAAGGTACTCCTTAGTCTGTTGATCCTGATCTTTTATGTGGTCAAGTTCAAATATTATCTCTAATTGAACCATACCCCTAGGTATTGTGTTTGTTTTCAAAATGATAACCCCTTCTATATCAATTTCCTCTTCCTCTAGTTCTACCTCATCTATGATTTGAGAAGTGAATACGTCTGAGATGGTGATGAAGTCAAGGATATGATTTTCATCCTCAAACACTTGGAAGTTGGTTACATTATCAGGCACTAACAAGGTGGGGGTGAGTTCCACAGTGAATTTCTTTAGGCCAATTAGTGATTAAGGCTACAGGGTAATGGCTTCTTGTGTTAAGGCATCAACGGTTTGATTTTCACCTTGGGGAATTAATTGAATATTGAATGCATCAAGCCCTTCTATGAGATCCCATATCCTATGTCTATATTCTTCTAACCTCTGATCATGGCACGAGTACAATTTTTTTAATTTTTTAACAACTAGTTTAGAGTCTTTAAATACATGCAACATTTTAACCTTTTTTCTCAAGGCCACAAGCAACCCATGAACTAACGTCTCATACTCAACTACATTATTGGTACAATAAAACTATAATCTATGAGAAACAAAGTATGTCTTACCCAATGGGCTGATGAGTTCAAACCCTGCTCCTACTCCTTGCTTGGTTTTGATCCATCAAAGCACAACATCCAAAATTTGGACGAACTTTTTCTTTTGGAGCTAATTAAGCATACCTCATTTTCTAGTTATATGTCTATCGTTGCACCCTTGGGTGTTTGTTTACATTCAGGTAGGTTTTGATCTTTCTATTCTACTAGAACCTCTTTTAGAGCGATCTACCTTTTGATGTGATCTACAACTATTTGACATAAGCAACACTCAAATTTAGAATGGGAGGCATCATGTATGCTACACCAACTGGGCAGTAAAAGTTATTTAAAATCCATTTGGGCTCCTAAACTGAGCTGATCTTGCACACATTTTTGCATGAATTCTTGGAAACCATCAAATAGGCCAATGTTACCACCCTCCTAGAAGTATTCATTATCAGACTAATGCAATCCTTCTGTGTTGTTAGGGAGAGTGGTCAAGTTGGGAGATGCATGACACAACACAAGGAATTCCTCTTTTACCTCTCCTTCTAGAACTTCATGTGCAAAGGGGAGGTAATTTCCTAATTTTGTTTCAAAAAACATTACCTCATTCATGTTGTTGTATTATGTTATCATAAACCTCATTCTGGGATCACACTCAATCTGAATTTGGTTGGGAAACCCTTTCCAAGGTAGCCACCTATGTGAATAATTAGTTGATGTATACCCATTGAGTGTGTTGGTGTTTTAAAATACAACCCAACTAGGATTTGTAATTCTCTAAGAGGTAGCCAACCTCTATATTAAAGAACCACAAAGGCTAGTGGCCAACTGACAAGATTCAGTCAAAGACTAACATCTCCTACACTTCTGGCTCTACAGGACCAAGGTGGGTAAACCTACACAATGTTTAAAACTTAATTCAACCATACACACTGACATTGCTTTTTATAGTAGATAATTCCCAATGAAAATACACTAAGGGAGCATTAACAACTTCAAACTTGGCTCAATTCACAGTAACTCAACCCTCTCTTAGCCATTGGAAAGCATGACAAACAAAAAACATAGTAATATTAAGAATGATTTTGCATTTAATTTTATTTCTGAGATACATTAACTACAAACAGATCAGTGCCAATTCTGGGCCATGGAGTCAAACACATAAAATGAATTCCCCCAGCAAATAGTCTTCAACCAGTGGATTTAACTTGCTAATGCTTTGCATTAACTGTTAGTGTCTTTCACCAACAATCCTTCTCTTACTATCAATGAGATTCTTCTTATTAAATCCCATCTACACACCTGAAATCACAATCACGTGCTCAAAGAATTTTAACCATTTCTTTGAAACAAAACAATGAACAGACAACACAACCTCATGAAATTTGAGATAATAAAATCAAAGACACTTTGTATTATTGAATTTATATGACAACAAGTGTACAAACATGGAGACAATCTGATGAAATTCATGAATGTGGAAACACCTTAATGATGTTAATTGCATAAATTGGCTGTATTTACTCATGAATTCAGAAAATTACAGCTTACAGATTCAAACAATGACTCATAAATTAGAATTCTCTATCTACCCAGTCCAATACAAAAACACAGAACCTATCTCAGAACCCTTTACAATGAGAGAATAATAGAAGATATAGAAGAAGAGATGCAAGCAGGAGCAGCCCTAAATTCGATTTGGAAATTCCATCTGGAAGCTCCATTCACCGTTGATCAAACTGAAAAGAATATCTCCTCTCCTTCCTTTGCAACAACAAACTTATTCCCTCAAAAATAACATTTGCTCATCATTTCCCAACAACAAAAAATATGCCCATGTGGAGAATCTTCAAATTCACCCAGCTGGAAAATATCCTCTTTCCCGTGAAAATTATTTTTCTGCCTTTTATTTGCTGCAGCAATACTTTAGCAATACTTCCCCACTTTATAATGTTGTAGCTTTATTCTGCTTTCATATATTAAAGTTTAATAACTTTAATATTTCTGCTCTTTAATATTGTTGCATATAAAAACTCAACACATATGCTTGTTTATAAAATGAATAAATTCACTTTATAAAACATCACCAGTGAATATTTAATTCACTCTCCATTTAAAACTTTCACCCGATGTTACATTTTATTTCCAAGCAATAAAATAATAATCATGTGGCATTGATAAATGAAAAACATTTCACTACCATTTTACCTCTGTGGATAAAAAAATTCCACCCCCACATTGCATTTTATATAATAATAAAAAACATGCTTGGAAAACAAACTATTTACCTGTGCATCATTTTATAATATTTCCCCATGAATATTTTATTCACCTTCCACTTACTTGGGCAAAAACAAAAATTTACCCCTGGGCATGTTTTACCATTTCAAATTTTGCACTGGGCCCAACCCGTTCATTTAATCACAAACCATTAACATTTAAAAAAAAAAATTAAAACGAGCTCCTCTCGTGCATTCTCACACACCTCACAGCCTTTTCCTGACGTCATCAAAATTTCCGCGAGGCTTGCGAGGTTCGGTTGAAATTGCTCGTGCCTTATTTCACCCAGGCCCACTTAGTTTTTAATCAAACACCATTTAATTTTGAAAAAAATAAAATGGCTTCTCTCGTGCATTCTTGCCAATTCTCGTCAACCTCGGACCTTTTTTATGACATCACCAATAATCTGGTGAGGTCAGCGAGGTCGGCCCTAATTTCAATTTTTTGAGCTCCCGTGCTCTGCATTTGGCTTCCCTTGGCTACTTCATTGAACTCCCTCCATCGAGCTCCTTACCTTCTCACTGCCTTGATGGATGTGCACAACACACCCTTCACTTTCCATGCTCAAATGGCTCCTATGCTGGTCATGCCCCTCTGCAATTTCTATTTTGTGCATTGTGCATAGCCTCCAATCATCCCTGGCATGGGTTTCCTTCATGCTTGGTCTTCCATTTTTTGTTTTAATACATGGCATCCTCCTTGCTGGTATGTGGGCTCTGCTCCTTGTCTTTTGTGCTTTGGTGGGTCTTCATACCCCTTGTCAGGCCGTGCCCTCCATTCCTGATGCTTTTAGTTGCATTTTCTTACAAATTTCTTGAGGCCTTTTCAACGTATCCAACCTCTTCATATCTTGCAACATGGCGCCCAAATTTCCTCATTTTTTGGTACAGGCTTCCTCCCAATTCTCCTTGCTGCGCGGGTCCTTCACCTGCTCCATACATGGTGCGGGCCTCCTAACATGGCACGGGCCTCTCTCCATTGGCTGGCTATGTCTCTCATTTGGTCTTCTCCAAACTAATGTGTGCAGCCCCACCTTGGTCTTCCCCTGGCTTACATGGATGTCCTCTTCCATTTCATTGGTGCGGGCCCTTCACCTGCTATGTGCATGCCTCCTCATTATGCTAGCCACGCCCAAGCTTCCTCCACATTGCCTCCTCTTTGCTTGGTTGTGCTTCCCATCTACTAATTGCACTTGCTTGAAGGTTTGTAAGGCTTATTCAACAAAGCCATTTTGTATATAGCCTGCATTCATCCTCTGTTGGGCCCATTGAATTAATCTTTCATTTTGATAAGAATGCAACAACCGGTGAAGAACCCATCCTCACAATGTTTGAGTAATTCATAGTGAGTAACATTCCATCGAAGAATTTTGATATAATTTCACTATAAACCCAAGTTACTCCTACATCATAGTGAATTTGTACTATGTTGTAAGTGTGGTATTCACCGAGACTACATTTGAAAGGCACTCTGTCAAGTTGGTCATGCACTTGAGATCTCTGCTTGTAGCTTAAGCCAGTCATCACCTCTTTGTTCCATATAACAAATACAAATATAAAACAATTGATGAATCCCTTTCATTTTAAAAAACATCTAAAGACATGTTAGATTCAAACCATTCACAATCTAAACTCACACCATGGATGCCAAATTAGGTATGCCTTTACAAAATTGATAATCTTCAAACAACTTTGATCTTTTCCATTTGATTGAAAAGCACGTGTTCTTTGCTAGAAAAGACTTTGTATATTATGACACTTGGGTGCCAAATTAAGTAGTTTTCCTTGCATGATGCATTGCAAGCCGAAAATCATTTGAAATAGTCACTAACAGAGATCTATACCCCATTCAACCCATTGCAACATTTACAACATCATAACAGTGCAAAGCATGTTGGGCCCATGTGGGTCAAACTAAAAATAATTTTGTTTTCAAACAAGTTTCACCCTCAAACAATCTAACACTACCTTTTGAATACTTCTGAAGTTGAAAAATGAACTAGGTCTTCATCATAAACTATTTTCTGCCCCTTTTGGAAACAGTGCAAAACTAGCCAAGTTGGCTCAGGAATCAATCTAGGAAACTGGTCAAACGACCTTGTGAAGGAATAAAAAATTGTGAGCATATAGTCATTTGACCCAAAAGTATACTGCAAAAGATGACTAAGAGAAACCGATCATGAGGAACCGGATATTAATCGGCAAAGTTGCCCGATTAAACTTTCCTGAAACAATAGTTGTTTTGCACCAATTAAAACTGATCCAACTGTTAATTTGAAAAAATAGTGAATTAACTCCTGGCGAGCTGCCATCAGACATAGTGGAACATTAAGATACCCTAAGCACGTGTGCAAAAGGAATTTTCTTGAAACATCACTGATCAAAAGTTATTAACGATCAAAGTTGACCACTCAGAAAGGCTGTCAGGAATGTAGATGCAAAACTTGAACAAACTGCATTTGGTTTCGATCTGCTAAAAATAGAAAATCAAATCATGAGGCTCTAAAAATAGGAAGTTGTTTCACAAAACAAACAGTCTGCAAACAACAGAACAATGTCAAAACCCTCTAGCTTCACTTTTCGAAAATCTGTCAAAACTTATCGTGGGAAGCTGAAAATTGACATGCCTGCTCACATAGGTCAATTGAGTATGTCTGTAAATGGGTTTTGCACGAAAATCAATAGGCTTAAAAATACAAGCCTTCAAAGTGGGTCCCCCAGACAAATTCTTCAGGTGCACTTCTGAAAGCGCAAAAGCAATTTTTTTGAAATATGCATCTCAAATTTGCAAAATTTGAGAGTGCCATCAGAGTGCTCGGGTGAAGTATCTTCCCAATATAATCCCATAGGTGTTGGGGATGTTAGCAACTTGGATTTCAATAACTTTCTACACCTTTGGGTCTGTTGCGATCTGCATAGGGATTTTGTTTAGTTCCCCTACCACATTTACCTCGGTCTTGTCGAGTTGAGTCACTTTCCTTTAAGACGGGGTTGGGGTAATGCCTAACACTTGGAAGACTACAAATGGAATGGTGTTTATTGATGCTGCTGAATCTAACAAGCAGTTATGAATTTTTTTGCCAAACATGTGAATTTTCAGCAAAAAGGAGGGGTCTCTAACCTTCCTTGGAACAATCCTATAGATTTAATTGCTTGGGATACCTGAGCCTTATCTTTTTCATTGCTTCCATCTTTCACTTGCACCTCATTTTGTTCCTTAGTGGTTTGTTTATCTGATTGTTGACTTTTGCTAGGTGATTAGTCGTGTTTCAGCCCTAGGATTTCTCTGATCATTGGTTCACTACTAGAGGTGTCAAATGAGACTTTATTTGTAGCTACCTCTTGAGTAGACTTGGATGGGGCAGTCCCATTCAGTGATCTAAAGAAAGCATTCCTAATGACGGGTACTCATAGCAACTCGAAAGTTGATGGACTCACTTTTACTTTCTTTAACTCTTTCGCTATGTATCCTCCCATTCACTCGACATTCACTTCGGGGCAATTGCTTTGGGAGGGATTAGTATGTCGCTCTTTAGTTGGATCAATTTTCCCATTCCTATTGAAATATTGAGTAGGGACCCTAGGGTAATGTGGATTGTTACTGGAATTTGGATTAGGAGGCGTATTAAATTTATTGGGAGGTATGGAGGTTGTAAAGGGGCCACCAGCTTGTCTATTTCTCAATTTGTATGGGGTTGTGCATTGGTGGAACATGTGAACTTCTTTCACATGTTTTTCTTCCTCATCCTTAGGCCCATTATCTATTGAATCAAACATTTGAGATAGGATTCCTTCGTTACTTACCTCTTTCGCTTCATTCTCTTTTTCTGCAACCTCTTTCTCAGGCTCATTTTTATCGCCTTGAGGGAATGACACCTGGTTGACCACCAAGACTGAAGAATAATATGGATCTAATGGGAATATCTCTTTGTGGCTTGAGATGTCAATGCTCAAGCGGTTTTGGCATGCCTCCATTGTTGTGTATAGTGTTCCATGTTCTGTTATGCCTTTGGGATGACCTCCTTTCAAAGTTTTTCCTAGAATTTTGACCTCGTTCATAATTTTTCCCTAAAGATGGGCTTGAATCACAATTATCTCTGTTCAAATTAGCTTGGATTCTCTTTGAGATGCCTGCAACTAGTTTTTTTGGTTCCTCAAATGATTTACTTTAGTGGACAACTTATTTACTAATTCAACCAACTCATCAATTCTCTCCTTATCTAAATTGCTTTGTGTTGGTACTAAGTTTTGAAGATAAACCAGATGTGTTGTAGAGGGATTCGGTTGGGAAAATGAAGGTTCAGATCTTTGCAAGTATGAAGGCACTTGTGGCTACTATAAATAGTTCAATTGATTTGAAGTCTATAGGTAGTTTTGTATGGATGGAGCCTATTTCAGTGGAGGTCCTAGTTGTGGCACTATGGGTAGTTGAGGGATCAAATTCATCAAGGGAGTTTGATGAGTCAAAGCATGGATTAGTCAATGAAATTTTCCAAGATTGGCAATGGATCCCAACAAAGGTAACAAACCTGCAACATGATGTCCTAATTTAGTGCTTGCTTTTACTGCTTCTACATAGGCCTCTACCAAACATGATGAGTATACTTACTGTTCCAAGTATACTCCGCTAGTCGATTTATCTGTACCACCAGGTGTGTCAAGAGGTGTGGGCATGCCTCCATTGTTTTTTTTGGTGTTTTATGTTTTGTTCTGCCTTTGGGATGACCTCCTTTCAAAGTTCTACACAAAAGTTTAACCTCATTCATAATTTTCCCCTAAATATGGGCATGAATCATAGTTATCTCTGTGGAAATTATCGTGGATGCTCCTTTGAGATGCCTGCAACTAGTTGTTTTGGTTCCTCAAATGAGTTAATTTATTAGACAACTTCTTTAATAATTAAGCTAACTCATCAATTCACTTCTTAGCCACATTTCTCTATGTTGGTACTAAGTTTTGAAGATAAATCGGATGTGCTATAGAGGGATTTGATTGGGAGGCTGAAGGTTTAGAGCTTTGCAAGTATAAAGGAACTTGTGGCTACTATGAATAGGTCGATTGATTTGAAGTCTACAGGTAGCTTGGTATTTATGGATCCTAGTTCAGTGGAGGATCTGGGTGTAGCACTATGGGCAGTTGAGGGATCAAATTCATCAAGGGAGTTTGATGAGTCAAAGCATGGGTTAGTCCATGAGTTTGTCTAGGATTGGCAGTGGGTCCCAACGAAGGAAACAAACCTACAACATGCTATCCCAAAGCAGTGCTTTCTTTTACTTCTTCTGCATAAGCCTCTACCAAACTTGTAGGTGGTTGATTCAAATGCTTAACCAAGTCAGATGTAATCTTGTCCAAGGCTGCATAATATACTAATTTGGCTGAAGCATCATTAACTACATAAGGACGTTGCAACTTCATGTATTTTGTCGGAAATCTATTATTGAATGAGTTGATTGGCTCATTAACTTTCCTCCTTACTGACATGAGTTACTAATACAAGTCTGTAGGGTTGATTGGGACCTTAAATTTATGCAAAAATGTGTTTTTCATGAGGTCCCAAGAGGTGATGGATCCTTTAGGAAAATGTATATACCAATAGAATGCTTCATCTCCCAATGAGTAGGGGAAGAGCCTACATTCCACATCCTAATGTTTGATCTACATATCCTTGAGGGATGTTTGAAAAATCTTAATTTTCTCTTCTACCATCCTCTATAGGTCATTTGGGTGGAACTTTGAGTAGAATCCTTCTAGATTCTTTTGCATGTCATGGTAATCATTGAAGGATAGTGGAGATGGATTATTTCCCAACCAAGCCATTGGTGGAAGTGGGGGTGGTAATGGTTGAGTTGCAACAACTTATGGTTGAGGTATGGTAGCTATAACAACACTTTGGATATGGGAAGTGAATGGAGAAAAGGTTGGTTGAAGTGTAGGAGAAGATGGAAATGGATGGGGTGGAGGAGATGAAGGTTGAATGGTTAGGGCTAATAATGAAGCTTCCCCTTTCTCAGCTCTCCTAGCCTTGTTAGGGGTCTTTAGCTCTTGAAATTCTCCCTTATCTGGTGTGGATCTAGTTATTTTGTGAATTCTTTGAGGAGAAAATAACCCAATTCAATCTAGCTTTGTCTAGGGCCCTCCTTCTAGCCCTAGTTCTATTGATGGGTTTTTTTGCACTTCTCAACATAGACCACAAAGTGTGATGTTTCTATTGAAAGGTGAAGATATGCAGATGAGTTTCAAAAAATCACCCCAAGGTCTCTTGGGTGTCAGGTCATGACTGCAAAAATAGCTCGATTGTTTGTTGTGATTTGTTGGTAATCAGAAGGGGCATTTACGGTTGACTAAGCATGGAGTTTCATGGGTCTACAACAAAGTTTTAGAATTCTATAAATTGATGAATAGTAGCAATAGCTTTATGACAATAGTTTGAAACTTGTTTAAATCATTAGATTTGGATTTACCATGATGCTAAAATTATATATATAACTCAAATTTAAAAGAAAGTTCAAAAGGTTAAAGGGTTTAGAAGTTTTCCTAAGTATGAAACTATGACATGAAAAGTAAAAATGGATGATGCTATAGTAAACAGACTCCCAAACTAAGTTTTTCTTAACCAAGGGTAGCCTATAGTATAACAATACTAGTGCAATCTTCTAAGGCTTACTTATGATTTTCAAACTGCAACATGAATACTTAAAGCATGCACATACACTGTTGAAGTTAAGTGTTATAAATGAATTAGCTCAAACTAACTTTACACAATAATTTTTCATCAAGAAATGGCCAAAAGTATGAGTTGTAAGTGTATCAAATATTACAACACACATCCACCGTTAGATTTGAACATGAACTACTAACAAATAGTAAACTTAAGCAAAAATAAACAAAGATGAAACAAACTTTTGGAGATAGAATCATGTAGACATAAAGAAAAATACACAAAAAACCATCAACTTCAATTCTTTTTTCATATATTCAAGCAATATGCTTTTACACAACAACTCATCTCTCTCTTTGAAAATGAGAAGATGCCCCTATTTATAGTTTTCAAAAATTAGAATGAATTGTCAAAATCAATTCACAATGAATGACTCAGATTCATTCTAGTTTAGGGTTTTCACTTCACCCAATAGAAGTACAAAATTTACAATATAAAAATAGACTATCGTATCTTTTCCCTATTTTGTCATGTAGTCTATTTTGTCCTATAGCTGATTTTGGTCTTTTTAGCTATTTTAAGAAATACTAATAAGCTATTATGGGATTTCTAAGTTCCTTTTGTGTTTTGGTATATTCAACAAAGCTGCCAATGATGGCCAAGAGCTTCTTTTTCTTGGAAAGGTCGGATTTGGAGATCTGGAAAGTTCCCTCTTGAACCCTTCCACCATTTGATCTCTATTCTTTATGCACGTTTCTTTTTCTCTGACCATTTGTTCTGACTCTGAGAAAGCCCACACAACAAAATCCATGAAGCTTTCTGACAAAGTGTCACTGACCCCTTGCTCCATTCTCTTGTGAAACTCATGCTTGATCGCCTCTCAATCTAACTCTAGCATTGGCATCTCATACCCTATTTGTTGACTGCAAAAATAGCTTGATTGTTTCTTGTGATTTTTTGGTAATCACAAGGGGAATTTATGGTTGACTAAGCATGGATTTTCATGGGTCTGTAAAAAAGTTTTAGAATTCTAGAAATTGATGAATAGTGACAACAACTTTATGATAGCAATCTGAAACTTGTTTAAATCATCAAATTTGGATTTACTATGATGCTGAAATTGTATATGTAACTCAGATTTAAAGGAAATTTCAAAAGGTTGAAGTTTTCCTAAGTCTGAAAATAAGATGAATAGTAATAATTATTGATTCTATAGTAGACAGACTCCCAAACTGAGTTCTGCATAACCGAGGGCAGCCTACAGTATAACAAAACTAGTGCAATCTTCTAAGGCTTACTTATAATTTTCAAACTGCAACATGAATACTTAAAGCATGCACATACACAGTTGAAGTTAAGTGTTGTAATTTAATTAGCTCAGACTAACATCACACAAAAATTTATCATCAACAAATAGCCAAAATTATGAGCCAAAAATGTATCAAATACTACAACATACATCTGCCATTAAAGTTGAATATGAACCTACTAATAGAAATTAAACATAAACAAAAATGAACAAATTTGAAACAAAATTTTGGAGATAGAATCATGCACACATAAAGAAAAATACATAAGAAACCATCAAATTCAATTCTTTTCTCATATATTGCAACAATATGCCTTTACACAACATCTCATCTCTCTCTTTCAAAATGAGAGGATACCCCTATTTATAGTTTTCAAAATTTAGAATGAATGGTCAAGATCACTTTATAACGAATGGCTCAAATTCATTCTAGTTTAGGGTTTTCACTTCACCCAATAGAAGTACAAAATTTACAATATAAAAATAGACTATCTTGTCTTTTCCCTAGTTTGTCCTATAGTCTATTTTGTCTTGTAGCTGATTTGGTATTTTTAGCTATTTTAACAAATAATCATCAACTATTATGGGATTTACAACTTCCTTTTGTGCTATTGCATATTCAACAAAGTTCCCAATGGTGGCCAAGAGCTTCTTTTTCTCGAAAAGGTCAGATTGGGAGATCTAGAAAGTGACCCTCTTGAATCCTTCCACCATTTGATCTTTATGATTTATGCACTTTTCTATTGCTTTGACCATTTTTTTTTACTTTGAGAAGGTCCACACAAAAATATCCATGAAGTCTATCGACAAAGTATCACCAACCCCTTGCTCCATTCTCTTGTGAAACTCATGCTTGATCACCTCTCAATATAGCTCTAGCACTGGCATATCATACCCTATCATCAACTTTAGATATTCATCACATTCGGCCCTTTGATCTACAATTCACCCATGATTAGACTCCAATTCTAGTAGGGACTTCTCCAAAAATCCTTTTTTGTATTCAAAATTTAGCAACCATGCTCTGGGTAGCTAGTGATCTTCTTTTGAAAACACTAATTCCTTTTCCTAAATATCCCAGGATAGCTTGAGACTGCCCTCTAGCTTTAGGTACATGATTCGATAGAGCTCAAGGAATTCTTTATAGATCTCTATATCCTACTCTAATTCATTTTGTAAAACTAGAAATTCATTGTGCATCTTGGCTATGCAGTTAATGCCATTGTCGCCCATGTCAGTAACTCTCTTGAACCAATCAGAAGTATATTTGGTCCTGTGATCCCTAAAATATTAAGTCCTATTATGAGATTCTAAAAAAACTATTAATGCAATGAAATAAATAACATAAAGAGTACACCTCAAGATTAGCCTAAAGGAATAAATTGCAAAGAAGTAAGATAACCAATTGATAAGTGATTATACCTCTTTTGTGTTGCTTCTTCCTTGCTTGACCCTTGATCTTTGGATGGCAAGCTAAATCAAATATACAAAGTGATATGCAAGATGAGTGAAGACATGGTAATGGTGAACTCAAAATACTATCGTAAATGCAAGAGAGGCTCAAATGGAGAATTTGCAAGAGTTTTGATAGCAAAAGATTGATTCCCCAAATGAGAGAATGAGGGGTATTTATAGAACAATTTGAATTCTCTAGAGAATTCAACGGTTGAGATTAAGCCAACAAGGTCAAGATGGAGGGCTATGGTGAGTTGAGGACTCACAAGCCCTCACATCTTGACATGTGGAATGTAAGATGGCTTAGGGTGGGATGATGTCGAAATGAGGTGGAAGAGAGATACATGATGTGGAAGAAGGAAAAGTACCTTTTAGGTACCTTGGCGGATGAAAATATTTCCTCAAAAAGGAACTCCTTGTCCCCAAATGAAAATGAAAGAGACATTTGAGGAATTTTAGAATTTCTCAAAAATCTCCATGGGAAATGGGAAAGTGGTTGGAGAAATAAATGTGAATTAAAAATTCACATGCTTCGGAGAGTATTGGATAAGAGAGGGTTTCCAAAAAGATGGGGATTTTCCACATGTGAGTGATGTGACAAGTCAAAGGTTCTAGAAGTCCTTGGCACATGTAAAGTGACAAGTCAAGTCTTCTAGAACTTGCATGGGGATAGGGTAAACCTTGGAAGGATAAAAGTGAATTAAAAATTCACATGGGGAAGAGAGAAGTCTTGGATGAATAAATGTAAATTAAAAATTCACATGGGAAAGAGAGTCAAGGCCAAGAAAGGCAAGTGGAAAGGTTTACTAAAAAAGGTATGCTAAATGTGTCTAATGATTTTGATTAAGGTTGTGCTAACACAAGATTAGGATAATTAATGAGAGATTAGAGGAAAGTGGGATATTATGGAGGATGTGACACTAATCTTGATTAAGTGGTGCACATCCTAATCATAGATTAATTAATTTAATCCACATTAAAAGAGGATTATGGAGAATGTGACAAGGAGAGGGAAAAAGAGGGATTAAAAATTGGTTTTAATCCAAATAGGTCAAATGACTAAATTAAATAAATTGTCCTATTTATTTAATTTAGAGAAGAAAAGGTATAAGTTAAAGTATTTAATTATTCAATTACATACTTTAGGAACCTTAGGCAGAAAATGAAATAATGATTAAATAAATTATTTAATCACCATTAATGAAATAGATGAATATAGTAGACGATTTTGATCATGTGGAAGTGATCAAATTTAGATGTCTACATTTTTTCCCTTTTCGAAGTACTATTAGGATAATAGTTTTTTGAATAAAAATAAAATGCAGATGACTCGATAGAGGAAGTAATCGGAAAATGATGCCCCAGCATGGGGAGGAGGACCTGAGCTGTCCAATTACTAGGGGAATGGATGAAGATTCCCCAATCCTACAAGGGAATGACTATGGCAAGGAAAAATAGATAAATGGGAAGGGTATGCCCCCTCGAGAGGATGATGGGTCTCAAGTGAATTCTCGATACGAAGAAATGGATGGTATGGTTGGAAAGAGCGCAAAAAATTAGGCAAGTTTTCCTTTTGAATGAAGTCAACCGAACAAAAGGTTTGCAAATGGCGGCCCCAAGAAGGGGAGGGATTAGTCGGAGGAAAAAAACGTAAATAAGAGGTAAAAAATACCCCTAACAAAGGGAGGGAAAAAGAATATAAGGTAATTTTAGAAATTATCTCACCTCATTTGCACTATAGCAGTTGAGAGAAGAGGAGATGAGATAAAGCAAATGAGGAGCGAGGATGCCGTAGGATAAAGACACCGAGATCATCCACCGGGTGAATGAGGTTAGACGATTCTACAGTCAGCAGGGTGGGCCCCACCAGGTTAGCGACAAAATATTCTATGCATTATTTTGGTAATTTTAATGAATTTTAAATGTTTTATTGTAAAATGTAAGAAACGGGTTTTGTGGGCGGGTTAGGGAAGAAAAATGGGTAGACAAAAAAAATAGGAAAAAATGAGGTTGAAAAACTTGGGGGGGGGGGGAATCGATTCGCCCGCAGAGGGGCGAATACGCCCTTCAACAAGCGGGTCCGCCCCAACACTGGGCAGGTCTGCCTCGGCACCGGGCGGGTCCACCCTGGAGCCAGGTGGGTCCACCATAGAGTCAGATGGGTCAGCCCCGGAGTCGAGCGAGTCTGCCCCGGCTCGGAGTGGATAGGCACCGCCGCGTCCAATGGCGAGCCCGCCACTCAACATCGGGTGCCGCCCTGCGGCTAGCGTCGGGCACCACCCCGCGGTTAGCGGTGGCGCCACCGCCCTGCAGCTAGGGGTTAGTCCGTCCCAGTGTAGGGCGGGTCTGACCCACGGACAGGGACGAGTTCATCCCTGCGCAGGGCGAGTCTTCCCTAGCTCGGGAGGGGGGTGAGGAAAAGAGAAAGAAGAGAGAGAGAGAGAGAGAGAGAGAGAGAGAGAGAGAGAGAAGGAAAGAAAGAGAAAGTCCCAAGGCCAGAAAAGAGATTAACAAGGTGAATGTTATGACTGCAGAGTTTTGGTCAATTACAGACACATGAGCGGAGGCCAGAGGCATTGGCAGTGACCATAGAGGCCATGAGTGGGGTGGACCATGCAACACTAGAGTAGGTAAGGTTACTACACTTAGTGTAGTTTCTGGAGATGAGAGTGCATCAGGCGATGCTGTTAGCTTTGATAGAGAGATGGAGTTCAGCGACATCGACCTTCCATCTTCCGATAGGGGAGATGACGGTGACACTAGAGGATGTGTGACGGATTCTGAGGTTGCCGATAGTAGGTTGGTTAGTGATTGAGGTGGTGTCTAGAGGAGCACAATTGGATGAGACCGTTATGGTGTTATTTGGGTGAGATGATTTGCCAATACAGAGGGGTTAGTTAGATGTAGACAGATGCTTAGCCTTGGGGTTGCTAGCATTACCACTGTATTTGTGTTGTCTAATTAGTGGAATACTACTGTCGAACCAGAGCAGGTGATTCTGCAGCTTACAATAAATGGAGGTATTTTTACATATTTTCGAGTGGCGGGAGGGACAATTCTCATGGGGTTCCTATGTATTAGCATAGTTATATCGAGACATGCATGTGATCTGCTATCGGGGGTTGCAGAGCCTGACACATAGGACACTATTACAGGTGTGGGGTTGGGAGCATATTATGGTGACGAGACCAATAGTGGTGAGGAGAGGAGATTTGGATGAGAGAGAGTTGGTGGCTTGGGAGTATGGGGGAGCCAAGGGTTGTGTCCTATGGTATGAGACGTAGGGAGAGATGGATCAGTGGAGGAGAGCATTTGATGAGGTACGAGAGGAGGACATAGTATAGCGGCCATATATGTATCAGTTGTTTAGGGGATGGAGGGTCGAGGAGGAGAGACATTAGGGTTTCTTTAGATGTAGATTTCTCTTGATTGGGAGTCAGATGCACATAGTGGAGGCACATCAACCGAACATAGTGGAGAGTCAGTTTGTACTTACGCAGGATATTCCAGCAGCGTCGACTATGTTGCGTCGGCTCACTAGAGAGGTGCCATTGGGATCGAGGTTGTTAGCAAGGGCAGCGAGGGAGGCATGGGCGATGGTAGGTGGGGTGCCCTATCTAGGGAGGGGGGTGGGTCCAGAGGATGCTGAAGTGACAAATTGGTACTCTTGGTGGTATCGCAACCACCAGTGGGAGAGGATTACACTAGAGGAGCCTATTGTGGGAGCTGCAAAGTGGGGGCCAGAGGATGAGTAGGAGGAGGGGGGACAGAAGCAGAGGTGACAAGAGGAAGGGGGACAAGAGTAGAGGAGACAGGAGGAGGTGGAGAGGCAGCAGGGTGTGGGGCATCAAAGTGGTGGGGCGGATGAGGGTGGGGTTGGAGGTTAGCCAAAGAGGAGGAGGAGGAGGAGGCTGCATCAAAGGAGGGATAGGAGAGATGTGGGGGAGGAGATGGAGGCAGGAGGGTTAGACGATGGGAGAGGGCCAGAGGCAGATGTGGCAAGACTAGGGAGTGAGCCAAGGGTGGAGATGCTAGGGGTGGTGGAAGGGAGGGCTGCTGGACAGACAGGGATTGGTGGTAGAGTACGACGGAGGCGAGTGCAGATGAGAGCCAAGAAGGAGGAGGCAAGGGCCATAGATCCGTAGGAGGGATCAAAGGGGGTGATAGATGTCAAAGGACATCCCAGGAGGATGACCAAGAGTAGCCGACGGAGGAGGGTCCAGCAAGAGATCCAGGCAGATCAGGAGTCCCATACTATAGGGATGGCTGAGGATGGAGAGGAGTCAGATGGGGAGAGGCGGATTGGAGGGCAGATGAGGAGACTGATGAGGGTGGGGAGGAGAGGACAACTG
Organism: Sequoiadendron giganteum; assembly: GCA_007115665.2. Taxonomy (NCBI): domain Eukaryota; kingdom Viridiplantae; phylum Streptophyta; class Pinopsida; order Cupressales; family Cupressaceae; genus Sequoiadendron; species Sequoiadendron giganteum. The sequence goes on along the minus strand of CM021104.1, from coordinate 187,801,595 downwards.
AGGAGGATTCGGTTGACGAGTTGAGTGGAGTAGGTTCAGGAGGAGATAGAGGGGGAGGCTTTGGATGTGGATGTGCAGGTGGTTGAGCCTTTAGTAGAAGTACCGATAGCTGCAGTTGAGGATCCAGTGATTTTACTGAGAGAGTCCTAGGTGAGGCTACGAGTGTTGGAGAAGGAGTTGAGGAGCGTAGAGGCAGAGGTTCAGAGGGTGCAGGAGACAGAGTAGATAGAGTTTGATATTGTTATGTCTCGACTGGCAGAAGATGTACGAGATACTGAGAGAGGGAGGGAGGAGATGCGAGCAAAGATGGAGAGAGTATGGGTGAGTTGGCTCGGGTGACTTGGGATCGAGACAAGTTAGAGGTAGTGATGATAGTAGCACAGATGCAGGATTAGCCAAAGCTAGTAGGGGGAGGAGAGCATGTCTCAGTGGATTGTTTTCAGCAAGTTGAGAGGGAGATGGAGACATTAAGAGTTTAGATGGTAGGAATTTTGGGGGAGAGGACAGATCTGTAGGAGAGGGTATCTACTATAGAGGTATCCTTAGAGGAGATGAGAGTGAGGGCTGAGGCCACAAAGGTCAAGTAGAGACAATGTAGAGAGAGAGATAGTGCACAAGGATAGGTGCAGGTGATATAGGGGGAGAGGGATAATGTGCTGAGACGGGTCTAGATCCTATAGTTTTAGAGAGACACAGTAGTGGCATAGGCGGAGAGTGCCGAGAGGGATATAGCTCAGAGGCAGTCATAGAGAGTGCAGGGTGATGGGATAGAGTTAGTCATACAGGGTTTGTAGGAAGAGCTACAAGTTGTACAAGCAAAGAGGGAGAGGACTACAGAGTAGGTGCGACTACTAACAACGGCATAGGAGGCATGGGAGCAGGAGCGACGAGCCATCAATAGAGAGCGGGATAGATATAGGTATGAGAGAAATCCCGCTAGGTTCCAAGCTGGACAGAGGGATGAGTATATGCATTAGGTGGTCTTTTGGAGATGTGTGTATGAGTAGGCAGCTCCAAATCCAATGTAGCATACAACGTGGTATGTTAGGTAGGTACCACAGATGTCGATATCATCCCCGTCTTTAGGGACCTAGACTAGAGGGTATAGTGATTTTCATGTGAATCCCTCCCGATTTGGGACTCCAACTCATGAGTCGTAGGGGAATCTGACATACAGGGGACCGATGCTTGAGTCTCCTTAGAGGTCAGGTGTGGATAGCTCAGGGCAGGCAGAGGATAGGTGACAGGATATAGGTGCTTTGACAGGCATCAGATGGAGGTGTAGCACATATTCTTAGATTATGCTTCTTAATTGAGGATGATATGTAGGTGGTTAGGATGTGACTATATTGTGGACATGAACATTATATTATTTTGATGATGATTATGTGATGGTCCCCATTGATATTATGCCGAACATTTTTGTGACAGATAATTTATGTTATGCATATGGTTATATATAGATGTTTTTATGACAGATGATGTATTTTATGCACATGTATACGATGAGTTGTGTTGATATGGATGTTGTGACAATGCATGATTTTAATTATTTATTTATGCATGTTTGGATGATGTGATTATGGATGCTGTTAATTATTTATGAATGGTAATGCAATTATATATATGATGTAGTTAATATGGGCCTAACAATGATGCATAGGTGGGTATGAAAATATATGGAAATTTATGGATGAATAAACCTAATGAATTGATGCAATCATGGATAAATGAACATAATGAATTGATGCAATATGGATAAATGAACCTAAATGAATTGATGCAACATGGATAAATGAACCTAAATTAATTGATTCAAATGGATAAATGAACCTAAATGAATTGATGTAAATGGATAAATGATGAACCTAAATGAATTGATGCAATATGAATAAATGATGAACTGGCACACTAAATGTAATGTAGACATAAGTATCAATGGGTAGGTGATAGGTGTAGGGTGTGTGGGGCACGACACCTATCAAGAACCGTAAGGATCTTGAGAAGAAAAGTTAGTAAGAAGGAATGAAATTTTGCACAACCAAAATCAAGAGTCGTAGATGTAGGAGCAAGGATGGATGAAGGGGGGATATGCAATGAGATGAAATGGAACATGAATGCAATTTTCCATCCTTTAGAGCAGTGATTTTTCTATAGCATAAGAAATCGGGCATTAGGGTATGTAAACCAAGATGGATCAGTGTCTAATGCATAAAACAAACACAACAAACAAGAAGGCTATCCCAATATCCCAAAGTTGTGATGACTTTGGTCGAGCCAAGTATTGAAATAACCACAAGCACAAAGGGATGCCCCCACATAATGCAGGATCTAGGAGGAGTCCTGGTGGTTACTGCATGGAGCATCCTAGTAAACAACAACAATAAAATAGTCAAGAGATGCCCCTATGTTGACTAAGAAAAACACACCATAATATGATGGATCATGGCGATCTTGACTAGTTAAGAGAGGGAGCTCAAATAATAAACAACAGCCAAAAGTACCAAAAGATCATGATCAATTGCAAGCGTCCTTTGCCATAAGATCCCAAGGTAGGTGGGGTTGATGTGGTCTATTAGGAAGGATGCATCCTGTTAAAACCGATGACGGATACTAAACTAAAGTGACCTAGATGATGCAGGATAATTGTCATTGGGCAGATTTATTGATACGAGAAGATCTTGTTTGTGAAGAATCAGCGATGATAGGGACATACTTGACAACAAGACAACAAGAGGACAAGACACAACCTAAAGACCTAGGGGCTCGAGGGTTGATCAAATATCAGCCTTGTCTACATGAAAGCACAGAGCCCTTGTAGTTTAGGAAAAGACCATGGTAAAAAAGCGGAAGGTGGACTGATAGAAACTGATGGATGACCAAGACAAACATAAGCCCTGAGGAAAGATCAAAAGATCAACCTTGCCTAATTGAAAATGTAGGGGCAACGTAGTTCAGAAAGGACAAAAGATTGAGGATGGAAAAGATCGAAAAGTGGACCATGAGGACAAATGATGAAGGACAAAATGCCTCGGGGGCCGATCAAATGATTGGCCTTGCCTACATGCAAGCACAAAGGTGTCGTAGTTCAAGAAAAGACATGATGAGACCTAGATGGGGACATATACGAGGAGTAAACCTAGATGGAGACAACCACAACAATGAGATTACACAAGCTCAAATTAGGATAAAAATCTCTGGATGCTGGATAGCGGATGACAGTCGTCTAATGCTCAGCCAGAAATATAACAAGCGATGAGGTGATGCAAGCGGATGGGAGGATATGGGGATTGAGGAATCTATGGATAAACCATAAAGTAACTAGGACGCGAGGTAGATAATGATTAAGCCCTATACGAGAGGCACCTATTGCCAGGTTTACACCAATCGTACATATCCAAAGTGCCACGTAGGGGTGGTTTTCACCATAGGAAGGGTACCCCAGTTGACCTAAGTATAGAACTTCTTCAGATGCATGATGTTGATGGGTTCTTCCAAGGGCTCCCCTTCAGGGGTAGTTATCCTGTAGGTGCCATAACCATACTTTGTGTTGATGACATAAGGGCCCAACCAATTAGCTTCAAACTTACCCTTTTTCTCTCGATCTTGTTGATTTCGCTGATTCTCTTTAAGGACCAAATCACCAACATTGAATTGGTGAGGGCAGACTTTCTTATTGTAGCTCCTTTCGAGTTGGTGCTGATAGGCTTGTAGATGGTTATAAGCCTTGACCCATTTTTCATCCAACAATTCTAATTGTGCTAGTTGTGCCACTTGGGTGTTTTCATCAATAATGAGATTCTTGAGTGATATTCAAAGTGAAGGGATTTTGACTTCGATTGGCAAGATGGCTTTAGCACCATAGACAAGAGAGTATGGAGCAGCACCGGTGGGGGTGTGGATGGACGTACAGTAGGCCCAAAGAGCAAGATGGATATGGAGGTGCCAATCTCGGCTAGTGCTATTGACCATCTTCTTAATGATTTTGATAAGTGTTTTGTTTGTCACCTCTACTTGTCCATTACCCTAGGGATAATAGGGGGTGGACCAATGATTTTGGATATGATATGTTTCACATAGGGACTTCATGCTTTTATTCTTGAATGGATTTCCATTATTGGTGATGATGGCGGAGGGGATACCATACCTGCAGAGGATATGGTAGAGGATGAACTTAGAGATATAAACACTAGTGATTTGAGTGAGTGGTATGGATTATACCCACTTGGTGAAGTATTCAGTGGCTGTGATGATAAAAGTGTGACCATCAGAGGATGGAGGGTAGATCTTGCCAATCAACTCGAAACCCCATTGTGAAAATGGCCAAGGTGTCATGATAGGTTGTAGCTTTTGTGCCGGAGCGTGAATCAAATGTGCATGTTGTTGACAAGGAAGACACTTTTTGACATATTCACAAGCATCATGTTCTATTGTAGGCCAGTAATACCCTGCTCTTAGAATCTATTTGGCTAAGGTCATACCATTAGAATGGGCCCCACAAATACCACTATGCATTTCTGTTAATGTCGTGTGAGCTTCAGTTTCATCTAAACAACAGAGGAGAGTCCCATCATACCCACGTCGATAAAGTGTATCACCGATGATGGTGTAGCAGGTAGTGTGTTGGATAAATGATTTACGCTGGTTTCATGTGAGATCAGACAGGAGGGTGTTGTGATGAATATAGGTGTAAATTTTGTGGTACCAAGGGGATTCAGGACCTACAATATCACACACCATGTCACTCTCAGGGATATCATACTCTAGGATTAGGAGTTGTTCGACTAGGAATTGACAATCTATGCGGTCTTTTGGCATGTCAAGGAGAGAACCAATGGTAGCCATAGTATTTGCTACCTTATTCTGGAGTCTTGGGATATGCTCAAATTGGATGAAGGTGATATGTTTTTTGAAGTCATCCACCATGAATTTGTAAGGCAACAACTTGTTATCTTTTGTTAGAAACTCATCATTGACCTATTTTATAACTAACTAGGAGTCACCAAAAACTTGCAGATGAGTGATGTGCCATTGAACTGCGATTTTAAGGCCTGTGAGAAGGGCTTCATATTTGGCGATGTTGTTGATGTAGGGAAAATCCAATCTTAATGATTTTGGTATTTAATCGCCTTGGGGGGTGATAAGCAAGACTCCTGCCCCTGATCCATTAATAGTGTGTGATCCATCAAAGTACAATGTCCATGTGGTAGCTTCTTATACTAAAAAGACTCCATCTGTAAATTCGGCTTCTATGGGATAGGCATCTACTAGTGGAGCCTCTGCCAACTGATCTGCTATTACCTAGCCTTTGATTGCTTTTCTATCCACATATTCTATATCAAATTCACTTAAAAGCATGATCCATTTAGCCATTCGCCCAGTTAGGGCTGTCTTAGATAACAGGTACTTGAGGGGGTCAAATTTTGATATCAACTTTACCAGATGGCTAAGCATATAATGACGTAATTTTTGTGTACTGAAGACCACAATAAGACATGCTTTCTCCATTGGTAAATAATTAAGTTCATAATCGACTAGTGTTTAGCTAATGTAATAGATTGCTCGCTCTTTTGAGGATTCGTCATGTTGTGCCAACAATGCCCCCAATGCAACTAAAGTGGCAAAGATGTATAACAAGAGGGATTTTCCAGGGATAGGTGGCATCAAGATTGGTGGGTGGACCAAGTATTCCTTGATCATATCAAAAACCAACTAAAATTGTTGATTCTATTTGAAGGTGGTGTCTTTGTTTAGAAGGTGAGTGAATGACTAACATTTATCTACAAGCTGGGCTATAAACCGACGGATGGATTGTAGCTTTCCTTGAAGGCTCCTTAACTATTTCAGGTTTCTAGGTGGAGGCATATCCATGATAGATTTTACTTTAGTAGGGTCAACCTTGATGCTTCTCCGAGAGAATATGAAGCCCAACAATTTCCCTGACGTGACACCGAACACACACTTTTTCGGATTCAGTCTTCGCTTGTACTGCTCCAAGTGCTCGAAGATCTTTTTTAGGATGGTAGGGTGCTCTTCTCTAGTTTTGGATTTTCCTAGCAAGTCATTGACATAATCTTCCATGATAATGTGGATGACGTCATGGAATATAACAATCATTGCTTGTTGATATGTTGGTCTCACTTTTTTGAGGCCAAAGGGCATGACATTGTAACAAAAGGTACCCCAAGGTGTTGTAAAAGCGATTTTATGTTGATCTTCATGGGCAATTCGGATCTGATTGTAGCCAGAGAAGCCATCCATAAGGGATAAAATCTCATGTCCCACAATAATGTCGACCAACATGTCAATGTTAGGCAATGGGAAGTCATATTTTGGATAGGATTTGTTGAGATCCCAAAAATCTGTGCAAATCCTGATGTCTCCATTAGGTTTAGCAACATGCACTATATTGGAAATCCAATCGGAATAATCAATGGGTCGGATAAAGCCAGCATCCAGTAAGTTTTCCAATTCTTTTTTAACTAATAGTGCTACCTGTGGGTGCATCTTTCAAAGCTTTTTCTTGACAAGTTTGACATCTAGACGAACATCCAAATGGTGTACAACAAGATTAGGATCTAGGTCGGGCATATCAGAATAAGCCCATGCAAAATTGATAACCCCTTCTTTGAGAATTTGGACAATAGTAAAATACTCTGCTTCTGATAAAGATTTTGCTACATAAGTGATCATTGGATTTTCTTGTCCCCAAATTTACCGCTTGCGTCTCTTTAATGAGAATAGAAGACAGCTTAGGTATTTGTGTTCCCACAAGGGGAAGATGAACGTCCCCATCTTCCAGTGTCGTATTGAGGTTTTCACTGTTAGACACACCCTTTGTTTTTACTTTTTCCTAGTCAAAAAGTGCCTTAGTGAGGTTTTCACTTGATGACCCATTTTGTTTTTGTTTCTTTTTGCTTTTGTGGGTAGGGCGTTCATCTTCCCCCAATCCCATTAGATGTACGTAGGTATCCTCTAAGGGAAATGTGTCAATAGGTGTGCTACCTTGTAGGTCATGATCTATAAGTTCAGGATGTTTGATGGATAAGGTTATGGTGCAGACAAACAAGCATTCAAACATGGCAGGGAGGTCAACATGATTCAAATCATCGTATGCGTGTATGATGGAATCTTCTTCTGGTATGTCTTCGAGGGAACCGTCGTCAACAATAACATTGTTAGAAGTGCTAGAGGATGTCACAAGACCCTTATGTTTAGTATCATAACCCAAGCCCAAATTTCTTGGTCGGAAGTTAGATGCTTCAATGGGCTGGTGTTTTCCTTGTTCTTCCACACCAAGGCCTCTGCCTTGGTAATGACACTTTTCAACAAACTTGGAGGCACATGGATAAACTTCTTGAAAGTATTCTATAAGGGGACGTGGTGGCTCAGGTTCCTCTCAATAAACCCATTGGCTGATATCAGCTTTCATTTGATCCTAGAGGGATCCCAGATCATTGAATGTTGTCGAACCCATGTTCTGGGAGGTGAGTATAAGTGTCTTTTCTTCTACTTCTGGTACTGGCAGAGTTGGTTGTCCATATATATGGGGTGAGGGTGGCATGGTTGCCACATTTAGTGTGGTATGCATTTCGTATTTGTCACATCCCTTGTCTATGATCTGGACCTTGGTGATGGTGTTAGCAGGGTGGATGATGGTGTAGATGAGGTGCTTACTGTATTGGTGGATGGATGAGAATTAGATGTTTCAGATGCCCCCATTTCGACTCCTAGGAAATAATGTGAATGCAAAAAGGAAGCTTCTAAGGCATGACAATATTCAAACGGTTGGGGATCAGTTTGTATGGTAACTTCCATTCCTTGAAATGGGAACTTTAAACATTGATGGTAGGTGGATGGGGCCACTTGCATAGAATGAATCCATGGGTGGCCAAGAAGGATGTTGTATGGAAGGTCAAGGTCCAGAACATGACACATAGTGTACTATACAATGGGGCCCACTTGAATGGGGAGACAAATAATTCCTTTTGAATCCCGCTCTGCATTATCATATGCCTTGATGGTGATAACTTGACTTCTCAAGTCAGCCTGGGTGTATCCAACTTGTTGTATGAATTTTAATGTGAAAATATTTAGGGCCGAACCATTATCTACTAGTACCCTTTTTAATTTTTGAAAATTCACACCAACCTCAAGATGGAGGGGGCAGTTGTGGCTTGAATCAAGACGCGACATGTCTTTTTGGCTAAAGAGTAAATAATAGGTTGATGAGAGATTTCCCACCAATGCTTGGAATTGGGTGGGGTCAATATCATCAAGAAATTGTGTGCTTTGCAAAGCCTTATTCAAGATGTCTTGATGCATGCGAGATGAATTAAGAAGATCTAAGATGGATATTTGGGCTGCAATCTTGCCTAGCTGGTCTAGGATGTTATATTGTGAATTGACAAATGGTCGTTGGGTAGATGGAGGAGTTGTTGGGACTGTGATGCAGGTTTGCGAGTGGTAACAACACATTTTGGATCTTTTCCTTTGACATGTATCATGGATAAATGTGGCTCCACTTGTTCTACATATGAGACCACACCTTGGTAATTGTATGGCAAATTTTTATAGCTGATGTTATTGGTGTTGTTACCTAGCTTGTTATTGTTGTTAGATCCAGGATTAGAGTTGGAAGTACTAGGACCCTGATTATGGTTAGGAGAAGCATTTTGATATATCTAGAGTTGAGCATTGGACAAAGAAGATGTGTTATCATCTACATGGATTTCACCTCGATCGATGAGGCCTTGAATGTAAGTTTTTAGACCTTGAAATTTATCTAAGGTATGTCCCTTAATCTTGTGAAATTCACAATATTCGTTATCTTTAAACCAAGTAGGTTTGGGTTTAGACATATCAAGAGGTTTGGTGAAAGGATATGTGATGGGATAATTAGCTTGAAGAAGCTTGTTAAACACCATGCTAAGGGGTTCTCCCAATTGAGTAAACTGTCGTTTGTTTCCCTCTTGGTTATTTTGGTTGGATTGTTGTCCTGGTGCCCCTTGGGGGATGGATATGGCATTCTGGACTAACGGTTATTGCTGAGGAGGGTATTTTGTGTGGTGGTGGCCACTTGAATATGTTTGGTGTTAGTGACACCATCATTGACATCATTTTTATTTCTATTCCAATAACGAGGTTTATCCCCAAATGACTTCTCTCTATCAGAATTAAAAAGTTTGACTTGCCCTTTTGCAACAAGGGCTCATTCCAAGATGGGACCCTTCTCCACAAGTGTCACAATGGTGGTGATATAATGGATTTGGAAGTTATGAGCCATATCTAGGTGGGAATTTTTTATAAATAGTGTGACCATATCTTTTTCTCATGGTGAGAACTTCATCCTGTTGGCCAAGGCACACCATCTTTGCAAATAGCTTGCAAAGGTCTCTCCATCACATTTTTTTTCTTTTAGGAGATCGAGTGTGTCAATATCCTTCTCTATATTAAAAGAGAAGTGGGAGAAAAACTATTCGGATAATTGTGCAAAGGTTTTGATAGATCCTTTTTCAAGGCCCATAAACCAATTAAGGGCAACTCCTTGTATACTTTTAGGGAAATGTTGGATAAGATAATTGTCATTATGCATGACCTCTTGGAAATGGGCATAAAATTCTTGAAGGTGAGCTCTAGGGTCCCTGGTTCCTTTGTATTTATCAAATTTTGGTATCTCAAAATGTTTGGGGAAAGGAACCAAGGAGATGGAGGGATCAAAAGGATAAGGACATATGTCTTAAAACTTGAATGGTTTTTTACCCGTTCTAGCTTGTAGATCCTTTAATGTTGCTTTTACTTCTTCCAAGTCCTTATTGACGGGAGTTGTGGGAATCAAAGTGGATTGATTGTATGGATAGTATTGTGGATATGATGAGGATGGCCCTACCGCTATCGAATCATAGATGGGTTGAGTTGGATAGGAGTTTGTTTGCTGATTATAAGTGGATTGATAGTTAGATGATTGGTTGTGATGAGTGGGAGCCACTTGTTGCTAAGGTGATTGTTGTTGATAGTAGGAAGTGAGGGTCGGGTCCTATTTTTGAGTAGAATTTTTGAAATATGTGGAGGTAGGGCCTTTTTTTGATGTGATGATGGTTGTTGGTAATAGGAAGTGTAAGGTGCCCCCTGTTGATAAGTTGGTTGTTATTGAAAGTAGGGTGGATAGGATTGGTATTGTTGCACAATGGTGGGTTGTTGCATGGCATATGGGGATGGATTCAATGGTTTTTGGTGGGGATGATGTTGAGGTTGCAAAGGATTGGTGTAAGGTGGCGGTTGGGTATGTGTTTGGTTTTGAGCATTCTGATGAGGATTCATATTGAGATGGGATGGAACAGCGTATGTGCTAGTGGGATGATAGAGGTACTTAGTAAGCAAATTATGGTGTGTTTGTGTAGGGATATGCACATGTTGTTGTGGGGGTCATTTTTGTGGTTGTTGTTGATGAGATGGGTAAGATGAGATATGTTGTTGCTAGGGGGTGACCATGAAAGGGTTATGCGGTGGTTGTTGTGGCTATGAGGTAGGTTGCACTACTTGATGTGATGGTTGTGTAAGAACAGTAGTGTGTTGCAGATGTTGTGGATGCAAGGGTTGAGATGAAGCTAGAGTGGTAGCAATATGTTGTGGTGGTGCTGGTAGTGTGGTGGATTGGTGTGCATTATTTGGAGGTTGTTGAAATGCAAGAGGTAGAAAATTGGTAAGTGTAGGTGTGCCCCCAATATTAGGATATGGGGGAGGAAGCGGTGGAGCAGATGGGATGTATGATGGCATGCCATAGGCATGTGGATCATTAGGATCTGGTGGTGGGATAGTAGATGTTGTGGTAGAAAGACAAGGATACTCTTGGACTTGATGGATGACAACATTTTCAAATTCGAGGTGGTACCAGTTGTCCATGGGTGCACTCTGGGGGGCATAGGAATTTCCTGGAACATTTTGTGAAGCTTGCGGATCAACAGATGTTGGAAGGACATATGGTGAGGCATAAAAGTCTAATGGTGGTTTGACTCCCTTCATGAGTAGGGTGGAAAGGATTTTATCCCCACATTCATTTAGGAGATGATCTATCATTTGGACATTGGTAGGATTACTGAGATATTCGTCAATGGTGACTTCAATTTGATTGACCATGTTTTCATCACCAGGTGGTGTGATATTCTGGATGTTGGTGTTTGATTGGGATGAGACGTTGTTATGGGGATCATGTGGATTGTTTGAAATTCTATTGGGATCTTGAGGGACATTTGGTTGGGAACCTTGGGTTTGTTGGCTTGCCATTTTCTTTTTTGTTTGTGAATGGATCTGAATGGGAATGAACGTGTAAAACAACTAAGTGATTTTAAGATGCAACTTCTAAAGTATGATCTAGGTGATGATTTGGATTGATTGATTCAGATTGGTTTAGGATTATAGGATTGGGTTAGATGTTGGACCGATTGATAAGATGATGGATCAATTGATGATGTATCAATTTGGTGATTTGGATAAGGATTGGATTTGATTAGATGATTTTGATTGGATGATACCGGATTTGGATAAGTTGATGGATAAATTGATGATGTATCAATTTGATGATTTTGATAAGGATTGGATTTGATTAGATGATTTTGATTGGATGATATCAGATTTGGATAGATTGGATTGGATTGTTTGGATCAATTGGATAAGTTTTCTTTGGATTGGATGATGGATTAGGATTGGTTGATGGAGGGGATCCTAAAAACCAGTTCGAAAATCACCCTAAGTGACATATAATGTTGGTTGATCGAATTAAACTACCTAAATCAATGATCACGACACTGAATCCACCTTGAGATAAAAGGGGATTGATTTGGACCAATGATGCTGACTTACAACACAAATCCACCTCAAGATAGAAGCAGATTGATTAGGTTGAAGACAATTACTGATATGTAGGATAACAATCAAACTTAACGCCTTGGTCAATTCAGGAGATAACTCCTAAAACAAGTTTTAAGGGATTTTGTGTTGAGAGATGATGATGAATGCAAATGAAAGATGTCTTGATGGTTTTTTATATGATACGGGTGTTGTTGAAGTGCTCTTTTTAGAAAATGCAAATGTTTAGGTCACACGGTAAGATGGTAGAATGGGTTCCCCAATTTTTGAAATGATCAATGTGAATGTGATAAATGGACATTTAGAAAGGTTAAATGGATACTTGGAATGGTCAAATGGATGTTTGGATTGGTTAAATGAATGTTTAGGATGGTCAAATGGTCAAACAGAGATTTGGGGTGGTTAAACGAAGGCTTGGAATGGTCGAATGGATGAAACTATATGTTCAAGAGGGCGTATCCGCCCTTTTGCAGTCAAAATAGTGGATCAGGAGGGCGTATCCGCCCTTCTACAGGAAAATAGTGGATCAAGGGGGAAAATTTGCCCCTCTATAGGAAAATAGTGGATCAAGGGGGAAAATTTGCCCCTCTATAGGAAAATAGTGGATCAAGAGGGTGTATCTGTCCTTCTACAAGAAAATAGTGGATCAAGGGGGAAAATTTGCCCCTTTATAGGAAAATAGTGGATCAAGAGGGTGTATCTGTCCTTCTACAAGAAAATAGTGGATCAGGAGGGCATATCCGCCCTTCTGCAGGAAAACAGTTGATCAGGAGGACGTATCCACCCTTCTATAGGAAAAATAGTGGATCAGGGGGACAAATCTGCCCCTCTGCAAAAAATAGTGACTTGGTTTATGGAAAGGACTTGAAATGACTCAATGAGGCTGACTTATCAAGATTTACTAGTTTCTCACAGAAAGACGCTTCAAACAAGCAAATCCCTATGATTAGTGTTAAGGGGTATGGCCAATAAAGGTCTTAATCTAGGATGCATAAGGTTTCTAAGGAGTCTTCGATATACTCTTGGTACGTGAGACACAACCGTGAATACCAGCCCATCGCAGACGTGAGTCAAGAACCCCAGTGAGATACTAAAAGGCTCAGACCAACTCTTCATGTTTATCTAGGTATCACCCCAGCTTTGACGTTCCACGAGACACAACATGACTGGGTTGGGGTACAATTTTGGCTCTCCCCCCTTTTTATACCCCATCGGTATGCATGGTTGGGATCGTCCCTTAGGGTGATGAAATCCCCAAGCAGGTCCCTCTAAAAAGAAGGCACTAATCATTTCCAACTACCCCCCCGGTCCACACAAAGTGCAAGGGGAAGGTGAAAACAAACTAATGCCCCCTTAGGGTAACACAAAATAGGCACACCACACAACAAATATTACTTTCCCCTAGTTAAACTAAGTGCCTAGATGAAACAGCATGGAAAAACTTTAAAATTCGAGTAAATGGATGGCCCTACAAACAAATGTTAAGTTGTTTTCTCTTTTTTTTTTTTTTTTTGAATAACCACCAAATGCTGCAAAGTATTAGTAAGAAATCCAACTACACCCACAGACAAGCAAAGTTAGGGGGTTAGAACTTCAAAACAACAACAAATTGAGATAAAAACAGAGCTAAAATGCAATTTTTTTACCTTCTCGAATGTGTTGTTTAGGGAAAATCCGCCCCTTTGTAGAAAACTATTAGAAATGCTAAAACACGAGGGAAAATCCACCTCTTTGCAAAAAAATAGTTAAAAACGTTGAAACAGGAGGATAAATCCACCCCTCTGTAAAAAAAATAGTTAAAAATGCTAAAACAAGAGGGCAAATCCACCCCTCTATAGAAAACTGTTAAAAACATAGAAACAAGAGGGCAAATCCACCCCTCTGTAGAAAACTGTTAAAAATGTTGAAAGAAGAGGGCAAATCCACCCCTCTGCATAAAATTGTTAAAAACGTTGAAACAAGAGGAAAAATTCGCCCCTCTGCAGAAAACTGTTAAAAATGTTGAAATAAGAGGGCAAATCCGCCCCTCTGCAATAGACTGAAGGGAAATTCTGCCCCTCTACAACACATGGGAGGGAAAGTCCACCCCTCTATGACCTAGACCTGCAAACAACTTAAACAACAACAAACGTAAAACGAAGAGACCCATTTGTAGGTCCCATCGGACGTGCCAGAAATGTGATCCCTAAAATATTAAGTCCTATTATGAGATGCTAATGTAATGAAATAAATAACATAAAGATTACACCTCAAGATTATCCTAAAGAAAGAAATTGCAAAGAAGTGAGATAATCAATTGATAAGTGATTATACCTCTTTTGTGTTGCTTCTTCCTTGGTTGGCCCTTGATCTTTGGATGGAAAGATAAATCAAATATGCAAAGTGATATGCAAGATGAGTGAAGGCATGGTAATGGTGAACTCAAAATACTATGGTAAATGAGAGAGGCTCAAATCGAGAATTTTCAAGAGTTTTGATAGTAAAAGATTGATTCCCCAAATGAGAAAAATGAGGGGGTATTTATATAACAATTTGAATTCTCTAGAGAATTCAATGGTTGAGATTAAGCTAACAAGGTAAAGATGGAGGGTTATGGTGAGTTGAGGACTCACAAGCCCTCACATCTTGACATGTGGAATGTGAGATGGCTCAGGGTGCGATGATGTGGAAATGAGGTGGAAGAGAGGTACATGATGTGGAAGAAGGACAAGTACCTTGTAGGTACCTTGGGGGATGAAAATATTTCTTTAGAAAGGAACTCCTTGTCCCCAAACGAGAATGAAAGAGACATTTGAGGAATTTTAGAATTTCTCAAAAATCTCCATGGGAAATGGGAAAGTGGTTGGAGAAATAAATGTGAATTAAAAATTCACATACTTAAGAGAGTTTATTGGATAAGAGAGGGTTTCTAAAAAGATGGGGATTTGCCACATGTAAGTGATGTGACAAGTCAAAGGTTCTAGAAGTCCTTGGTACATGTAAAGTGACAAGTCAAGTCTTCTAGAACTTGCATGGGGATAGGGTAAACCTTGGAAGGATAAAAGTGAATTAAAAATTCACATGGGGAAGAGAGGAGCCTTGGGTGAATAAATGTGAATTAAAAATTCACATGGGAAAGAGAGTCAAGGCCAAGAAAGGCAAGTGGAAAAGTTGACTAAAAAAGGTATGCTAAATGTGGCTAATGTCTTTGATTAAGGTTGTGCAAACACAAGATTAGGATAATTAATGAGAGATTAGAGGCAAGTGGGAGATTATGGAGGATGTGACACTAATTTTGATTAAGTGGTGCACATCCTAATCATAGATTAATTAATTTAATCTAGATTAAAAGAGGATTATGGAGAACGTGACAAGGACAGAGAAAAAGAGGGATTAAAAATTGGTTTTAATCCAAATAGGTCAAATGACTAAATTAAATAAATTGTCTTATTTATTTAATTTAGAGAAGAAAAGGTGTAAGGTAAAGTATTTAATTATTCAATTACATAATTTAGGAACCTTATGTAGAAAATGAAATAATGATTAAATAAATTATTTAATCACTATTAATGAAATAGATGAATAGAGTAGATGATTTTGATCATGTGGAAGTGATCAAATTTAGATGTCTACAGGTCCAATTCCTCATCTTTTCCATTTTATTGACCTCTTCCTTTGATAATATGGTGGGCATCGATGATTCGATTGGAGCTTCTTCTCCTGATGTTGTCCATTATTGTATGAAGGCATTTAGTTCTATGACTTGTGATTTTAGATCCTTTGTTGATTGATCTTTATTCATTTGTTGGAGGATGGTTGAGACAAACCCTTGAAATTCATTAATCTTTTTGGCTTGAGATGCTAGGCCCAAATTGATAGTTGTTATTTGATAAACTTTTTGATGAATGGATTTTGCATGCTTGTTAGTTACTGGAGTGGCCACTTGTAATATTATGATCTCAGAAGCATCAGTAGTGATGTGTGATCTGATCTTCGATCTCTTCTCCTTCCTATTCTTTACTTGTGATTTGGCTAGTATTGCTTCTAGTCAAGCCTTGGGATCTGGAAGCACATGAGCCTTTCTTCTTAGCTGCTACTCCAACCATGAAGGAACTTCTATTTGTTGGCTTGGGGATGTAGTGGTTAATTCATTACCTTCCCCATCCTCTTTATCTCTTGAAGGCTCATTTTATTCATGCCTGGGAGCATCTTCAACATTTTCCTCCTCTTCATCCTATTCATGTTCTTACAACTTGGCCTTTCTCTTGTCTAACTCAACAGACTCTACAATTTCTTCAAAAAATATTTTCTTCTTCTAGTGTTGTCCCCTTTTTTTCTTCATGTCCAACTTCAACTTCTTTCTCGAGTTCAACATCCTTTTCTTCTATGTTCCCTTGTCCCTCTTTATATTTCTCTTCTTCTTGGGGCACTTCTTCATGTTAAAGGCCCTCATCTTAGATAGTTCACAGAGGCTCATTAGTATTTTATTCACCAACATAATTATTAATTTTCCCTTCCCTCGAGCAATGCTCCTCAAGGTTTGCTTGTTCATCTTTGTGTTCTTTAGGCTGCTCCCCTTTAGGCTCTTGGTCTGAGGTCTCAACATTATAATAGGCATCAAATTTACTTGCATCCCCACCCTCGGGTGTTTAATACCATTCTTCATCAGAGGCTACTCTATCTAGATCAATCCTTATTCCTCCCTTAGGATGCTCAAAGTAGTCATCCTAGTTAGATTCCTCTGGTTCCTCAACAATATCCTCTATTGGTTCTTTAGGTTGCTCCACGCTTAGCCTCTCACTTTCTTCATAAATCTACATAGTAGCCTCCATATTATCTAGCTCAATAGGAGGTGGTGGAATGGGCAAGGTAGTAACAAGTTGGGCCATGAACATTTTGACTTAAGGATTTGAGATTACCTTAGATATTTCATATGGCACATTTTGTAGATATGAGGAAAAATCTTGGATTAAAGTGAGGGGTGCCATGGAGGTTGTTGGTAGAGAGGGTGGTAGGGTAGAAACAATGGGAAATAGAGACAGGAGTGAAGAAGATGACAATGAGGAATGTTGATGGGTATTTTTCACCTTCTCAACAGATAGAACACACAAGTATGCTACCTCTCTTGAAAGGTAGAAATTTTCAAACAAGTTCCAAATCACTACCCCAAGGTCTCTCGGGTGTCAGGTCATGACAATGCTTGGAATAGTTCAATTGGTTGATGTGATTTTTTGGTAATCATAGGGTGAAATTTATTGTTTACAAATCATGGGAAGTTGGGTCTAAAATTGAGTTTCAAAGTGTTGGAAATGAATGAGCAGTGGCTACCCCCTCAAAATAACAAGCTAAAACTCACCTCAATCATGAATTTTGGCATTATGATGGTGCTTGGAAACCTAAACTAATAAGATACCAAAAGAAATAGAAAAAGAAGAAAGGGTTAAGGGAGCTATTTTAAATATAAGAAATGAATGAACAGTACAAATGGAGGCTGCTACAGTAGACAGACTTCCTAATATGAGGTTTTCTTGACCAAGAAAACCTACATCCACACAAAACCAGTGCAATCTCCTAAGGTCTGTTGATTTTCAGATTGTGCATTCACTTCATGAACATACAATTGAACTAAGTTGCAGAAATAAAATAAACAAGCCTAGACTAGCTTTACACAATAGTTTTCCATAAAAAAATGCCAAAAGTGTAGGCTAGAAGTCTATCAAAATACCATAGCAGCAACCACCATTAAAGACATCCGAGAAAAAAACAAACTAAATGATGAGTCTAGTTTATAGCCTATTATTGATAGATTTATTGTCCATTTCTTGCACTTGTCTTAAGAATTTGATACTTGGGAGTTGATCTTTTCATAATATTTCCTTATAACTATAGACTTTGGGCATGAGTTTATTTTCATAACTTTCAATGATATTGACATGCTATATGAGTTGACTATGTTAATTTTTCATGTGATTAAAGAATGTCACTTTAAGATGATTATGGATATGCAACTATTGTGTGTTCTAACATTATCATGCAAATAATTAGAGGCCTACAATTTAGGAAGATTCTGTTAGTTGGTTGCATGTCATATCAATCAACAAAGTGGTCATTTAATGGAGGGAAGACTCTCGGCGGCTGGAGATTCCTCATGGAAATCAAATTGTAACCACCTTGTAAATGCTATTATTTTCCTGTTGAGTACATGTGGACATTACTGTTGTGCCAGAGTTGTCTTGAGGCCAACACACCCGACTGAGTCTGATCATGTGTAGCTACCTTTTCTCTTTTCCATGTTTTCCCTAAGTGGCATCCTCTAGTTCTATCGGGGTGTACTTCCTTGCTAGGTGGTTAGATAAATAAGACTTAGATGCTCCTTTGGAGGTTTAACAGTCTAGTCAAAGAATGTTAATTTGATGTTGTATTCACACTCTTAAGCTTTTTAGTAATACAGTCATGTTGCTCAATTGTATTCATGTTTTCCAATGAATAAAATGAAGTTATAAGTTCATGCATCTGAGTTTACCTTATTTTTAGGGAATACTTATCCAAGGGGGCCCACTTGGTGAGTATTCCATCTTCTACCTTAGTTTAGTTTAGTTGTTATTTTATATTTAATAATTAGTTAAGAATCTGGCACTGACTATTCCTACAACCACTGGAATTCCATCTCATGATTGTGCTTGCAACCAAAGCAGATAGAGTAGTTTCTTGTTTGTTCGCTCAAATTTTCATTTTTGTCATGCACTTCAATTTAGTCTAGTTATTGGATGATGTTCAAAATTTATGTTATTTCCTTCCAAGCAATTTACTTCCAGTATTGTGCCTTTCTTAGTTGTAGGATGAATGTGGCTACTTTGGATTCCTAGTGCACATACAGTGCTGACCCATTTCAAGTTTACATCCCTGGGTTGACAATTAAAATGCACCTTCATGATGATTGAGATGGCTATTCAGGTTAGACGTCCAATCTCTGAATCACAGCTACAAAGGCTTAGTTGTTAGATCATTATAGGAGTCTGACATTTTTGGTACCGTTGTTGGGGATGGTGTCAAAGTAGGAATTTATTTGGAGTCACTGATATTTTTTCTTGTTGTAGTATCTCTAGAAGTTATTCTTAGCATACCCATCATTTAGAAGAGTTATGACCCCCTTATTCTTTTACCAATTCTTTGTGTGAGCTGGCTGATAGTGAATTGATACCATATGCATAGGGAAAGGAGAAGATATTTCTATGGGAGATTCCTTCCTAACAATCCTGATCTATTCCAGATAGTTGAGTATCAGAACCTACTAAGAAATGAAGAAGAATAAGAGCCACAACTCTTTGCTGATACATTTCCAGATCTAACCAGTTCTAAAGTTTCCTTTGAAGATAAAAATATGATTGAATACCCCTTTTCTCTAGAACTTCATCAAGTAGGCATGGGTGATGCAAATGGAAACAAACCTAATAGACCTAACTGGCAAGCTTTTCCTTTCCCCATTGCTCATCAGAATGAAGTAGACAACCTCAAAAATATCCCTACTTCAGTCTGTCCTAAGTTCTATGGACTTGTCACAAAAGATCCTGATACATTCTTGTTTGAGTTTGATATACTCTATAGAAGTTATGACTATACCACTGATGCCCATAGGCTTAAGATATTCCCTACCACTTTCAAAGAAGTTGAATTAAGATGGTTCATGAGCCTAGGCAGAGATACTGTGGAGACTTGGGAGGACATGAAGACAAAGTTCCTTGAGAAATACAAAGAGTATTGCATGGGGCAGTGACATGAGATGAGATAACATTTTTAGGATGCAACAAAAGGAAGATGAGAGCTTGGAAGATTACATTTCAATGTTTTTTTTTTGCCTACAAAAATCTCCACACCATACACTCAATGAAGAATCACAAAATTTTCCTTTCTTGAGAGGAATTAATGACAGTTGCACTAATGCCTTGGATCCGATGGGAGGAGGAGATATCACCCAAGTTCCTTGGGAGGATATCAAGAAGATATGTCAGAACTATTCTAGGGAAGCCTCAAAGAAAGGGAGAGCTTACCAATCCTCTATGGGTAAGTCATCTACTAGTGGAGTTTCAAGGATGGAAATTACATAATTACTAGAAAACTTTAAGCAAGACTATTGGGAAAATCGAGGGTTATCTTAGAATGAAACATATAAGAACACCATTGCCTTAGTGACTTTATTTTCTTCGAATCACCTCAAGGACACAAACTACTATGCCATAAAGCGGAAACATGCATAGTGATTTCCCACATTTACCCTTCTGAGAGAAGTACAAGCAGACTAAGTCAGATTCAACACCATGTATAGATTCAAAACTATAGAATCAATAAGCATGAAAGAAAAGCATATGAACACACATATTTATGTGGGGAAAACCCTTTTGGGTAAAAAACCCCACCCTCAAAAAGATCGAGCCATTGTATTACTCACAAAAAAATAGAGTTACAATACAATCTTAGGCTCATGGCCTTTACAAGAGTTACATCTTGTTCATCTGGAGAATAGAGGAAAAGACATAGATCTGAAACCTTGCACTGTTACAATGTCCTCACACGACATACAATGAAGATTCATTTCATCTCAGTAGCCTACACACACAACCAGCCTTTTGGTTGACATAGCCTCATGACCTCTTAGGTTCACGTCTTCTCAGTTTTGTGTGTCTCAGTGTTCATAGTTAAATGCTCTTCGCATACCACTTGAACACACACACTCTTCTTGATCAGATTTCACATCTTGATCAACCTCATCTCTCTTGCCCATCCAACCAACAACCATCGGGGTATTTAATTACCCCACCAACAAGCTTCCACCATTCTCTGGCAACACCGCCCTGCAACACACATCGAGCCGCCCAACATTGAATTGGATTACAAAGACATACCAAAACTACACTCTGTGAACCCCACAATTAATCGCTACCAAAGAATAAAGATTCTGGCCAATCAGCATTGATTTACAACAGCGATGTAAAATCAACAAATAATATCATGCCACGTGTCATAACGCTATTCCTCCATCGCTTTGACTGACGTGCCAAACAGTCGGTTCAGTTCAACTTCCACAATAGACCAACCATCAAAAACTACCTAGGTGACCAAACGACCTCTGAGCATTTTCCCTTCATATACCGCTTGTCGTGGCTAGGACCCACCAAGACACGCGTACACCGCTAGTGCAATTTTGGGGAATCAAAAAAGCATCCACAATATTCCCAATAAATTTCCTCAAAACAACAACATGTGTTCAAAGCTGGCACACCCCACATGAGTCACCCAAGACCCACCACACAAGGCACGTGACTAGCAAACACCATTGATCAAGTCTCCAAGTGTCAAACACTTAGGCAATTCTGCTCACTTCACAAGATTCCGTTGGTACTCACCAAAACTGAGCATAAAATAAAATGTGCACCGTTGGATTAATCTCATCACAATTGTAGATCAAGATCACCTTTAACAAGCATCAATCCATCAACATAGCTTGGTGGAGAGTTCCACCGATGAGCCCAAGTCCCACCGATGGAAACAAACTTCCAACATTAAGCACTCATCCCAATGAAACAAGTTACACCAACCAAGCGCTTCGGTCAGACTTCTATCTTCGCTGAGAGTTAGGAGACTTGTGTCGACTGCTCAGGTTACACCAATGAATGGGTCAGCAAGATTGAGGCATATATTTCCAACAAAGACATCATAAACAATTTGGCTACTCAACTAGATTTAATTCAAGCCAAAAAGAATCAAGAGGAGGCAGAGGCAATGTTGGCAGAACATTTCTCTCATTGCAGATAAAAGAAGAAGGACTACAAATGCAAGATGATAGCTAATATTGATAGCAAGCAGATGGAACCTAAGTTAAATCCAATCCAGGGTGAAGATGATCAAGTCTACTATGTTTCACAAAGGAGGCCATGGGCTCCAAGATAGGGTATGCCACTGGATCCACTATCTTTTGTTGGGCCATATTTCAATTCTTATTAATCTAGTAATCAATGGAAACCCCCATATCCATCCAATTATGGAGGATATCTGCCACAACCTTGGAGTAACCTTCCAAATGCTTGGCACAGTCACCAAAAATCTCTGCCCTAGTGGCAAAAACCTTAGATAAATTGGTAGTAGTTTCAAGGAAATTGGAAACCACCTCCAAGAAACTGCTAGCAAACATCTCAATGGAGGGGAGGACAACAATGGCCAAACCAGACAACCAATTGCATGCTTCCACCTTCTCAGCCCCAACAACCTAATCTAATGCCTCCTCCTGCTAATTCAAGTCCAAATGCACCTAAACCTACTCAGCTACCAACCCAGCCCACACCCAACCCAAATAATAAACCACAGCAACAACCAGTATATTTTTTTGATCCAAATAAATTCCATGCATATGTTGTGAGTGTCAGTGACATTCGTTTGCATTCATGAACTACTTTTCTTGCTCCTTCCACACTCATTATCACTGAGCTTCCAGTGGAAGAGGAGAATCCTTTGAATGTCACCATTCAGCCTTGTGCACCTAAAAATCCTGAACCAATCCCAGCCAAGCAAACTGAACCTGAACCACCATTTCCCTAGAGGTTGGAAACTGTGAAAAAAAAGGAAGGAAAGGAGGACACAAATTTTGACATTCTGGATTAGGTGAAGCATATATGTGTCCAGATACCTCTATTTCAAGCCATAAAATATGTTCCCATATATGGAAAAGCAATCAAGGGAGCATGCCTTAAGAAGACACGCAGGAAGAAGAAAGACCCCACTATAGTTCATGTGGTGGAAGATCAGATTGGTATCAGAGCGAGATTCATTCCTTGCGAGATCATTAAGGTTTGCACAATCATGTTCAAGATTTTTTGTGGGGTGGCAGATTGAGGATTTGACCTGCAGTTGTAGAGGATTTGTGTCAGGATGTCAGGAAGAATAAATGGTAGAGTAAATGGATCGTGTGGAAATGCAAACCCGACAATAATGGAAATGTTGAGAGGAATTGCTACCAGATTAGAAGTAGTTGAAATAGCCCAGAGAAGAGGTCGACCAGTTGATGATGTAAGTGATGAAGAAGTGGAAGAACAAGAAGAAGTTGCAAGAGAAGAGAAACCTGGTCTTGATCAAGGAGAAGTAAGTTCATAAGAGCCCTAACCAAAGTGAACACTAAACCACATTTCAATCCACTGAATTATAATGGTAAATTAGATTCAGATGAATTGCTTGATTGGATAATAGAGATGGAAAAGTATTTTGATTTTGAAGGTACCAAAAAAGATAAGAAGGTGAAGTTTTCTTGTACAAAGTTGAAAGGAAATGCATCCCCTTGGTGGGAACATTAGTAGACTGATAGCCAAAGAAAAGGAAAGGAGAAGATAAGATCATGGGATCAGACGGTGAATAAGTTGAAGACAAATTTCATGCCTACAGACTATCAAGTTAGTTTGTTCCAAATATTATAGAATCTGAAATAGAAGGAAGAAATATCAAGTAGATTAGGTTATATATAAATTTTGATCTGTAGGATTTTCGCTCGCATGTAAGAGCATTGTATTTTGAGAACATGTTATAAATCTGGTGTAGTCACGGTAGGAGGGTCCTCAAAGAGAATAATCTGGACCATGCAGTAGACATAGCACAACAAAAGCAACATAGAATATGGAGGAAAATTCAGTCACAAAATTTATTATTATCATAAATCTCGATTAGAAATAGTCGGCCACATCCGGGCTTGCGAATTTGGCTCATAGGCCTAATTACAACATGTTCAAATACGGTGCTCTTACATGCAAGTGAAAATTCTACAGATCAAACTTTATATACAACCTAATCTCTCTGATCTTGATTCGCCTCTATTATGATGATCCATTACAAGCTTTATATCAAATCCATGGGTCGAGAAACATTTGTGTCACCCAAAGATCCATACAATCTCTGTTGGGGAAAATGTAACGTATGCAAGAACAAGTCAGCCTCAAATTTGAATTTCATCCATGGTAGATGTGTATGATGAAGTGTGGACCTAAAGGTAAGGTTGGGGACACTCTAGGGAACAAACTAAACACACTGTGAGGATCTGCAAGCATCGGGTGAGATCCACGATCGATCCAACTAGCCGTTAGGTTTGAAATTATTCTGGGGCTAGTTCCAAAAATTGTCACTCAATCCGAAAGTGGTAACTTGTCGAAAAAATATCCAATCAAGCTGAAAACTTGGAATAAGGAAATTGACATGTCCATGATGAAACCTTCGGTACACAAGATCTGGTGAGAAAATACAATGAAATGTCAGATCTACTAACTTAAACTGGAAAAGAGCTAAACAAGAACAAGAATTGAATGAAAATATTTTTGGTTGATGTAATATTTCAAAGAACCAAGGATTCTCCTACATCACATTTATGGCAAAGCAATCAAGGAAGCATGCCTTAAGAAACTAGGTAGGAAGAAGAAAGACCCCACTATAGTTCATGTGGTGGGATAGCTTGTTGACATCATTTTTGGTAAAGTGACTATTTCCAAGTATAATGACCTAGGGAGTCCTGTGGTAGGAGTTGTTATAAATGGGATGCAGATAAAGAATGCACTGATTGATTTGGGAACAAAAATCAATGTAATGACCGAGGACATCCTACAACAACTAAATATTATAAGCATGATACCTACTCCTATTGTCCCATAGCTTGCTGATAGTTCTACTATTAAGCTTGATGGTATAGTGGAAGATCTAGTTGTAACTTTAGACTCTTGGGAGTACCCAACTAATTATATGATTCTTTCTCCTAAAGCCACACTAGGCGAGTACACCACTATTCTTGGAAGAGCATGGTTAGCAACAAAAATTCTTATATTGGATGTCGAATAGGATACATGACCATTTCTGATGGAAAGAGCACCAAAACACTCATTCTCTACCCTCCTTCTCAACCATCCCATGATAAGGATGATCTAGTATGGCCACATGTTGGTGAAGAGGTCAAGGAAGTTAATTTTGTGGCACAACTTATGATGTTCAATAGAATTCCTTTCCTGTAGCTCCAAGATGAAGATGACGTATTGTCTAACATAATTCAGAACCATTATGAGGTGGAGGAAGCATCATCCTCTCATGTATCTGATTCTACTGATACAATGAAGACACTCATGCACACTTGTCCTCCAGCCGCTCATCCTACAAACGTTCTTCCTGCAACCAAACTTCCTATAGCAATAGGTATGCCTCACACATTACTACCACATGAACTCAAGGTACCAAGAATTAGTGAAACATCTATGGTTGAGTTAACTACACAAGTGCAAGTATCAGAAGGGAAATATCTGAATATCAACAGTAAATTGAGTAAAGAACAACAATTATCATTGGAAAACTTACTTAGGGCCCACCAAAATGAATTTCCATGTGACTATCATGATATGAAGGGATTGGACCCTAAAATTTTCACTCACATGATATGCATAAGAGATAATTGTACACCAATGAGGCAGCCACAAAGAAGAATTAACCCTGCATTGAGAGAAATAGTAAAAGGGGAACTACAAAAATTGCTAGATGTGGGATTTATCTACCCCATTTAAGATAGCCAATGGGTGTCCCCATTGCTGATTTTTCCTAAAAAATGAGGGAAGTGGTGAGTTTGTATTGATTATAGGGAACTTAATTCTGCCACCAAAAAGGACTATTTTCCCTGACCATTCATAGATCAACTTTTGGACTCACTTGCAGGAAAGCAATACTTTTCTTTTCTTGATGGATTTAGTGGCTATAACCAGATAAAAATTGCACCAGAGGACTAGGAGAAGATGACCTTTACCTATCTGTGGGGAATCTATTCCTACTCAGTTTTTCGTTTGGCTTATGTAATGCACCTGCAACTTTTTAGAAGGTAGTCATTAGCATATTTTCAGACATCTCTCACGATTGCATGGAAATTTATGTGGATGATTTCACTACTTATTGTGTTGATCTTAATGAAGCATTATAAAATCTTAAGAGAGTCTTACAGAGATGTGAAGACCACAATCTATCCTTAAATAGTGAAAAGTGCTTCATGATGATGTAGGCAGGTGTAGTTCTTGGCCACTACATCTCCGACAAAGGAATTCAGGTAGATCCTGCAAAGATTGAGGTGATTACCAATCTATCTATCCATGCAAAACAAAAAGATGTTATGAGTTTCTTAGGACATGTAGGTTATTACATGAGGTTCATCAAAGATTTCAGCAAAATGGAATCACCATTGTATACTCTCCTAACTAAAGATGTTGAGTTCCAATGGACAAAAGCTTGTGAAAAAAGTAGCTTTAACTCATGCTCCTATTCTCAAGGGACCTAATTGGGATTTTCCTTTTCACATCCATATAGATGCATCAGACTATGCTATAGGATCAATTCTAGGACATAAAGAAGGAGCTATTGAAAATTCCATTTACTTTGTCAACAAAAATCTGCAAGGAGCTCAATTCAACTATATGGTGACAAAAAAAAATCTTAGTGGTGATCTATGCTTTAAAAAAAATCAGACATTATATAACAAGATACCAAATCTTTGTGCACACCGATCATGTAGCCATTAGATACCTCATGAATAAACCTCTTATTTTTAAAAGACTAGCAATATGGTTATTGATGATGCAAGATTTTGAAATAACCATCATGGATAAACTAGGGAAGGCCAATGTTGTTGCAAATTTTCTTTCAAGTCTAACCACATCAGAGGACAATCAAGTCAGAGATGGTTCCTTCCTTGATGAGCACTTATTTTCCATCAATGTGCAAACACCTTGGTATGCTGACATAACTAATTTTTTGGTCATAGGTAGAGTCCCTTGTCACTTCTCTCCAAAAGAGAGGAGAGTGATCAGTGAAAAATATTTTCCTTTCTCCTAGATTGTTGGATGTTTGTTCTACACTGGACTTGACCAGGTCCTGAGGAGATGTGTGAGGGAAGATGAGACATATGATATTCTACATGCATGTCACAATGAACCCTATACAGGACATTTTGTAGCCAAGAGGACAACAATGAAGATTTTAAACACAAGATATTACTAGCCAACACTCCACGAGGATGCAGTGAGATATACAAGGAAGTGTGACAGATGCCAAAGGATGGGCCCTCCAACCAAAGCTAATGAGATGCCACTTTACCCCCAAGAAGCAATTGGTCCATTTGATAAGTGGGGACTGGATTTTGTCAAACCCATTGATCCTCCATCAAAGGTAAATCCTATATTTTGGTATACACTGATTATGTAACTAAATGGGTATAAGTCATGGCCATGAAGCATGCAAGAGATAATAAGGTTGCAAAATTTCTATGAGGAATTTTTAACATGGTATGGGGTTCCTAGAGAGATAATGACTAATCAAGGGACTCAATTCACTTCAACCCTTGTTACAACACTAGTCAATGAGTACAAAATTAGGCACATGATGTATACTCCTTATCACCCCTAGGCCAATGGCCAAGTTGAAGTGACAAACAGAGAAATTGAAGCCATTCTGACCAAAACTGTGGCTATCCATAAAAAGGATTGGTCAAGGAGGCTACCAGAAGTTGTTTGGGCTGGCATAACTACTTGGAAAACACCTACATGATTCACTCCATTTGAATTGTTGTAAAGAAATACAACCATGATGCCCATTGAATTTGAGCATAAGACTCTACAGACTATAGTACAGCTGGGGATGGATATCTCTGAGGCACAAAGAGATAAAATCATTTAGCTGAATGCTTTGGATGAAATGAAGAAGGAAACTTTGCATCACATAGAGGTAGTGCAGAATCAGTGAACAAAGTGGCATGATAAATTCATCAAGGATAAGAAATTTCATCTTGGAGATTGGGCACTACTCTATGACTCAAGATATTAGGATAATGCAGAAAAATTATAGACAAGGTGGCTTGGGCCATATGAGGTTGCTGAAGTATTTTCCAATGGAGTTGTTTAGCTTACTACCATTGAACCTATCAAGTTTAAGCTCTTGGTGAATGGCCATCACCTAAGATTGTATCATAGGACAAATTCTAAGGAAGACTTCCTACAAAAATTCACTCATCATGCAGCACCTAAACTTCCTATAGCCAAAGGAAGTGGACCTAGTGTCCCTTCTTCTGGCTAATTAATGTATGTAAATTATCATAATAAAGATTCCCACTTTGTGGGAGTCCACTTCTTCACCCATCCGCCAATTCATTCCACCTTTCTCTCTCTTCCACATCACCACCATCATTTCACTTCACTTCATTTCATTTCATTCCATTCCGCCTCATTCCGCTCCACTTTCAATAATTGCTCAACTGATTTCTTGAAAAGTGACTACTACTTTCTCCATAATCTTTGCAATAAATCTTTCACAAATTCAGGTACATGTGCATCAATTATCATATCTTAATTGTATTTTAGTGCATTTGTTTAATTGTTGTGAATTAATATGGATGTTCACCATAACATTTCATTATTCCTTGCCCCTGTCAAATTATCCTTACCACCTCACATGTGAGGACACATGTGAAAAATTAGGTTGGGAGGAACGTATCAATGCCATGTTCGCATGTCTGTTCGTACTATTCCACGTTAGCAAAATTTAAATATTGAGCCAATTTGAATTTTGAGTGAGATGATGGCTCGTATGTGTGAAATGACAATCCACCACCACCATTTTCCTTAATCATATCCTACATTTATTACTCCTTTATTGTTTTATTTGCTCCTATGATTATCTTAAGCCAAAAGGTAAAATTCAAATGACACCAGCATTGGAAATTTAGAAAAGTTGTAGGAAGGAGAAATTTTGCGTCCAGACGAGGATTGTAGGAAGAAAGAATTTGCAGAGTGACTATTTGATTGCAGAAAATGGGAGGTGGGTTAATTCGAAATGAACCCACGGTTCATGATTTATTACTACAGGGTGCACCTTGCCTGGCCGAGTTTAGAAACTATGGATGGGTAGATTATTTCTTAAAGATAAATGGTTTTGATGAAGATGTTGTATTGTAATTCACCCAGACATTGTCGAAGGAAAGGCCATGGTAAAGGGGTTGGAATTCATAGCTACGGAGGAAAGAATTGCAGAAGTTACAAGATTGCCTACCAATGGTGAGAATTACCCTTCTACTAGAGACGCTAGGTCGGATAGGGATGAATTTATAGAACCTGGTGACCCTTCGTTGATCATGGAAAAATAAGGAGTGAAGAGGACTTCTTTGCCTGAGCTATGGAAGCATGTAGCAGTTTATGTTGTGAAGTATACTACCTGCAAAGGTTGCTAGTTGAATTTGCATTTCATGCATTTTAAACTACTGAAACGCATGAGGCATGGAACGAGAATAAATTTACCCAACGCGTTGTACCACCTTCTTTCAATCATGGCGGCTGAGACCTAGAAAGGTAGGAACAATTCCGTTTCCCACCATTGTTTGATCAAATTGATAGTTGAAAAGTCTCTGCATGATGTGTATGATATTTCTTGGGAAGCATTTTTTAATATTGGCCAAATTAGACTAGAAAATTTGTGACCTAGGGTTTTTCCTCAACCTCTTAGGGTTGGTAGGAGAAGGAGAAATGTTGGGGCCACTCCTAGTGCCTCGACTTCTGATGCAAGCCCTAGTCGAAACCCTCTTGTAGCCAAACAAACTATTGAGATTAGTTCTTTTGAGGTAGAGCATTCTGATAAAGAGAGTTCCTCTCCTTATTCTAATGATGATATTCCCCTTGGCACCCTAATGAGAACTAGGGCACAAATAAGAAGGCGGGACTAAAGAAAGGAAAAGCTAGAGAGAAAATTGTAGAAAAAGAAGCGCCAAGCTCCAAGAAATGGAAGGCTAACACTGTTCTTCCTATAGCAAAGGAAAAATGAAGAAACCCTCCCAGAAAATCAAGATCAACTGGGCCAGCCATTGGGGTATATCCCGAGGGAAGCCCTAAACCTAGAAAAATGTCATGGGAGGATACAAAAGCTCCAATAGAGAAGGTAAATGTTGAGGAAAAGGATGTATTTGAGGAAGCAACAAATTTAACGCTGGTAGATCTTGCTGATAATGTAGAACAAGTTGAAACCTAGGTGTGTGAGGAAAATTAGGAGCTCCTACAATAACAATCCCTATAGCAAGAATTCATGCAGCATGAACAAGAACAAAAACAAGAGCCCCTATAGCTTTAACTGAGAGAATAGTCAGCACCCCTACAACTGGTACCCTACCAAGAGCAAGCACAAGTTCCAGGTAAAATAATGGTAGGAGTACATAGGCCCTTTGATTTTTTAATGAAAATGGTAGTCCCGAACTTATGGAAAGAGATACAAAGGAGGGAAGAAGAATGGAAGGCAGAAAAATGTAGGCTAAAGAAGGAAATTGAAATGAAAGATGAAGAAACTGAAGATAAAAATGAAGAAATTGTTGTTTTAAAGAAGAAGGTGGATGACATGACAACTTTAGTACCACAGATAGTAGAGTGCAAGGCTCCTTTGAGGGTCTATGCTCTGTATTTAAAGGAGGATCATCTTTCTTTTAAGCTAGCAAGGATTGTTTCAGGTTTGAACCCCTCCATTGAGACCCCTACTGAATTTTTCAATGCTTATCGAATTGCTCCTCCTGAGATGAAATTTTTTTTGTGTGAATTTTATTTACATAATTATTTTGTGACCAAAAACCATGATTGGAATTCGTTGTTATATACTAGAGATGTCCATTTGAGGGCATTGATGTCCTGGATATATAATGAAGCTAGTTGGGGTAAGCATACAAGACCTATAGGCAAGTTGAATCCAACATTCCCCTACCCATTAGGGTTGAATCTAGACATCTAGGAGACATTTTCAAGGATTGGTACATAATTCTATATCGACCAAGCTATCGTAGTAGGATCTTGCCTAAGAGAGAGGCAATATATAAAGAATATGAGGAGATGGAAAGAACCATAGGAGAATCTATAATGGGATACCTGTCACAGAGGTGGAACAACCTATCTGATGATTTGAAGTAAGCTGAGCCTCATTCCACTCACAACTTTGTTTTAGCACTTAAGAGAGCTCATCGACATATGCAAATTGGAAGAACAAAAGGACAATTCTGGCTTCCACTGATATTTTAGCCACCTATCCTACTGTGTCCTATGCCAAAATTCAGATATTACAGGTATGACATAGCTGATGAGAGATAGAGATGGATCAAGTTGGAAAAACAACAAGGGTTCTATTGGGATCCTAATTTTGACACAACAAAAACTAATGTAGGACAGCTTGCAGTTGCTAATTTTAGGGAATTGACCAAACAAAAGCACAACTCTTCCTCTACTGGAGGACCAACAATACATTAGGTTGGGGGGGGATGATGCATCTATTTTATGGCCTATTATTGATAGAGTTATTTTTCATTTCTTGAAGTTATCTTAAGACTTTGATACTTGGGAGTTCATCTTTTCTTAATATTTCCTTAAAACTATAGACTTTTGACATGAGTTTATTTTCATAACTTTCAATGATATTGGCATGCTATATGAGTTGACTGTGTCAATTTTGCATGTGATTAATGAATGTCGCTTTAAGATGATTATGGATATGTAGCTGTTGTATGTTCCAACATTGTCATGCAGATAATTAGAGGCTTGCAATTGAGGAAGATTCTGCCAGTTGGTCGCGTGCCATATCAATCAACAAGGTGGTCATTTAATGGAGGGAAGACTCAGCGGTTGGAGATTCCTCATGCAAATTGAATTGTAACCGCCTTGTAAATGCTATTAACTTCTTGTTGAGAAGACGTGGGCGTTATTGTCATGCCATAGTCACGTTTAGGCCAACACACTTGACAGATTTTGTGCATGCATAACCACCTTTTCTCTTTTTCGTGTTTTCCCTATGTGACATCCTCCAGTTCTATCAGGTTTGACTGCCTTTCTAGGTGGTTAGATAAATAAGACTTAGATTCTCCTTTGGAGGTTTAACAGTCTGGTCAAAGAATGTTAATTTGATGTTGTGTTTGCACTCTTAAGATTTTCAGTAATACATCATGTTGCTCAACTGTATTCATGTTTTCCAATGAATAAAATGAATTTATAAGTTCATGCATCTGAGTTTACCTTAGTTTTAGGGAATAATTATCCAAGGGGGGCCACTTGGTGAGTATTATGTCTTGTACCTTAGTTTAGTTTAGTTTTTATTTTTTGTTTAGTAGTTAGTTAATAATCTAGCACTGAATTTTCCTGTAGCCACTAGAATTCCATCCTATGACTATTCCTGCGGCCAAAGCAGACATAGTAGTTTCCTATTTGTTTTCTCATATTTTTATTTATGTCATGCATTTCAGTTTAGTCTAGTTACTGGATGATGTTCAACATTTATTTTATTTCCTTCTAAAAAATTTACTTCTAGTATTGTTCCTTTCTTAGCTATAGGACGAATGTGGCTACTTTGGATTCCTAGTGCACATACAGTGCTAACCCATTTCAATTTTATGTTGCTAGGTTGAAAATTTAAATGTACCTTCATGACGATTGAGATGTCTATTTAGGTTAGATATCCAATCCCTAATTTACAATTGTAAAGGCTTAGTTGTTAGATCATTATAGGAGGCCGACACTAAAAATAACATGGAAGTTGAATCATGCATGCATAATGAACAAACTCAAAGAAAACACCCATAAAATCATGCAATGCTTCCTTCTATTGCTGCAAAATTCCCTTTGCACCAATTCAGCAACAACTTCAAAATGAGGGGCAAGCCCCTATTTATAGTTTTCCAAAAGGAAAATTAATGGCCAAGATTTAATTACAATGTGGCCCAGATTTTTTATAGCTTAGGGTTTCACCTACCCCCAATATTTCACAATTTAAAATACACTATTTTGTCTTCTTCCCTATTTTTTCTTGTAGCCTATTTTGTCTTTTAGTTGTTGTAGTTGTTTTGTCCTCTAGATATTTCCTTTGTTGTGGCTGAAAACCATCAAAGTCTACCCTTTGTCTAATGTATTTGTAGCATTCTTCATTGAATCTTGTTGCAGATTTGTGTTACTGAGAAGGAGATATGTTGCTCCTGATATTAGTGGATATCTCCTAACAGATCATGATCATTTGGTGAAAGATAAAATATATCCTTCTCACTCCCTTCAAGGCCACCCTTTGTAGTTTTGTCACTAACTTCCTTAGCACAAGCCTTCTTCTAATGCCAGTTCTATTGATGGGTACTAGGAGGAGAGGCAATCATATGATGAATGGTGACTAGAGTAATGTGCTCCTTCCTTATTTAGCTTTTTCATTGGGCCTCCCCGACAGACCCGCAACAAGCTCCATAAATCATGTATACATGAAGTGCAGTAAGTGCTTTCATACATAGATCAAGGAAAATGTTAGTCAAATCTTGCAAACTCATTGTTAGATGCATCCATGCATCATTAAAATATCATAATATTCATCATTGTTCCAAATTTGGAGCTCATTTGGACCATAAACATAAATGCAAGTTCAGGGGTGCAGGTTTCCCCTAGGTCGAAAGACATTTGGAGTAGCTACAAGTAGGATGGAACCAAGGCCATAGAGACCTGTAGGCAACCACCTACAACAAAAATTTTGTATGGTGAACTTGGTGATCAAATTCCATGTGAGGCACTTGAAGTTACTAGATTAAGCTTGATGCATTTGTGGGTCTGAGGCATGCGGGTGTAGGAAGGTCGAAGGAAGTTTCGAGTCTGCACCGTTAAGAAATGGAACTCAGAGCACGGTGACCCACAGGAAGAAGTCTTCTTAGGCGGACCTACAGTGAGCCCATAGACTTAATCTTTGCATGGACGAGATTCAAAAGAGCAAAGGGAAATCACCCTTGTGGGATCCATAGTGCGGACGAAAGTGGGCACTTGGATGTTAGGGAATGACAATGGAGGAGGGGTGACCCACACATGGTGACCTGCAAAGGAATTCACGTGGATGGTGATAGAGGGATGACAACCTACAAATAAATTCCCGTAGACAACAATAGAGGGATGACAACCACAAAGGAATTCTCATGGATTATGATTGAGGGACGAAGACCCGTAAATAATTCCCATAGATGATGACAGAGGGATGATGACCCACAAAGTAATTTTTGCAAACAGTGACAGATGGATGATGACCCACAAAGGAATTCCTACAAACGACGATGGAGGGACGACGACCTATAGAGAAAGTTTCACAACTTCGTGAAACTTAATAAATTTGATATTTTTCAATTTTAGCACATCGAAAAAGGGGTAGAAAGAGTTCCAAGACAAATTCCTTAAGATTTGACTCATTTTGAGAAATAAAAAAGTTTGGAATGCGGAAGCTGGAGGATCTGTTGCCCGTTACAACAATATTTCTCAAATGGACTTCCGTAAACGGAATTTCACGAGCGAAATTTTGCAGTGAAATTTCTCCAATATCTAAACACATGTAAAATTTGATGCAAACCCCTTTAGGTATGAGAAGAGACTCATTTTATGGGTCCTAGATGATGACAACCTAAATTTTGCACCCTTTTTTGGAATGTAGAGATTTGGAAGGGGGAAGTCGGAGGGTTTGTCGCCCTTAAAAAATGACATTGAGCACACATAAACCCACAAATGGAATCCCATAGACAGTGACCGCCAAATAAATACCCATAGATGGTGACAGAGGGATGACAAACTACAAAGGAATTCCTATGGACGACGACGGAGGGATGGCGACCTGCAAAGGAATTCTCGCAGATGGCGATGGAGGGATGACGACCTGCAAAGGAATTTTTGCAACTTCCCAAAACTTAACGAAACCTTGACAGTTCACTTATGCATCATGAAAACATCCCAAAGCCATAGGAGACTACTCCCCAAAGTCAAAAATGAAGGAAAACATGAAGCAAGTGAGTAGGGACCAAGTCAATAAGAGCAAGGAAAAAGCAAAAAAAAGGGGGTCCCTACTTTTGGTGAGGCGTGTGTGAAAAATATGCATAATAAATGGTGACTCGTCGGGGAAATTCTCCAAAGAATTTCGATGACAAATTGGAATCATGAACCCAAAATCTCTAGTTCAGACCTTCATGCTAGGGAAAACAAACTAAGTGCTCGACCAAAGGATCAAAACCACTAGTCAACCCAACCCTCAATATGTTGAAAATCCAAGTGTGTGCAATTGTGTTAATTCCCATCCTTAATCCACTATAGGAACCCAAGCTACGTCAAGTTAAGCTACATAGTTTATTCTAACTCCAAGCATCTGGTACATTGCATCACTGGCAGTCAGGTGTCCATAGCCCCGATGAGATTGTCACTGTGATTTTCCTGAATATTGCTTACTGTCGTCCAAACATCCATAGCCCCAGTAGAGTTATTCATATCCACCTGCAAGTTGAATTTATTTCTTTAGATTTTCAATGTTTTCCTTTCTTTATTTTGATCATTTCTTTTGATTTTTCTTTTCTCTTATTTCTTTTTCATTTCAACCCACAAGTAGTGAAGCTTGCACTCAGGGCTAAGAATCACAGTGGCGCTAAAGTAGAATTTTAGATTTTTCACTTAACTGGACTTCACAAAGGCCCTACAACAACCTCTAGATTCTTAAAGTGTGTGAGAGATATAACATTTTAAAATACATCCAATTCAATCCAACCAATGACCATCCCCTTCAAAAAAAACATACAGGTCACTTGACACTAACATAAGACCTTCACCATCCATTTTGAAAACTTGATTAGAGTTTGTCAAAGAAATGCATAGAACAACCCCATAAAATAAAATGAAGGTTGTGCGCATAAACATGCCCAGCAGATGACAAGGGGAACTCGAGAAAAGCAGAAAAGCAAAAGAGAACTAATCTAAATCAAACCAACTAACTTAATGAAAGCAAGAAAGTGGAGTATATACACAAAACCCACACTACCCAAAACTATGTACAAAGATATTTACAAAGGACCATATTAAGGAAAGGCAAACCAACATTCACACCCATTGGATTTTGTAACGCATGCACAAGAAGAAGGGAAATCATTATAGTTCTAAGCCATTAAAACTCATCCTTATATTTAGAAAAATGAAGCTCGATATTGCAACCTTCAAACTTAATAACCACATCAAGAAAAAATAAAAGTTGAGGTGGTTTTTCAAGTCCATGATCAATCCACAAACAAGCCTATCTTCCCTCGTTTCCATAATCAAAATAATAAGCATGGACATCCACTAGAGTAGGGAAAGATAAAACTTGGATGTTGTCGTGTGAGGGAATTTATATTGGATGGTTGAGATGGTGCATTTCCTCGTTGGCTACTTTATTGATAGCCTCAGGTGGATGCAATGGATGGTGCAACATCCCTCTTGTATTACAAATCTACAAATCACAATCAAATGTATGGTGTAGCATCCCTCTTGCATTTTTGTTTATGGGTGTTTTTGCACCTTCTCAACATAGGCAACACACAAGTATGCTACCTCTCTTGAAAGGTAATTTCAGCAACTAAGTTGGAGAAATCACCCCAAGGTATCTCGAGTGTCAGGTCATGAAAATGATTGGAATAGTTCAATTGGTTGATATGATTTTTTGGTAATCACATGGTGGCCTTTATGGTTTACAAAGCATGGGAAGTTGGGTCTGCAAATGGAGTTTCAAGGTTATGAAAATGAATGAAAAGTTTCTGCAATTTCATGACAACAGTCTAAAACTCCTTGTGTTCATCTGATTTAACTTTGTTGTGATGCTTGAAATCATACTCTAATAGAGATATAAACTAAATAGAAAATATAAAGGGTTAAGAGAGTTGTTCTAAATCTAAGCTTTGAATGAAACGTAATAATGGAGGATGCTACAATAGACAAAATCCCATAAACTAAGTTTTGCTTGACCAAGAGAAACCTGTAGCTACAAAAAACTAGTGTAATCTCTTAAGGTCTACTAATTTTCAAATTATGCATTCACTTCATGAACATACAATTTAACTAAGTTATAGCAATGAAATAAAGAATCCCAAGCTAACTTTACACAATAGTTTGTCCTCAACAAATTCCAGAAGTATGGGCTAAAAGTACATCAAATTCTATAACAACAACCATTATCAAAGCCATTCAAGAAACTACAAGCTAAATATAATATGGAGGTTGAACCATGCATGCATAATGAACACACTCAAAGAAAACACCTAAAATACTGCAGTGCTTCTTTTTATTGCTACAAAATTTCCTTTACACCAATACACCACCAACTTACAAATGAGGAGCAAGCCCCTATTTATAGTTTTCCAAAAGGAGAATGAATTGCCAGGATTAATTTACATTGTGTGGCCCATAATTTTTACAAGTTAGGGTTTCACCTACCCCCAATATATGGAAATATAAAATATAGGTTTTTATTTTCCCTATTTCATCCTCTGGTGACCTTGGCACTATAACACTTTTGTCTTGTAGTGACTATCTTTCCTATTGTAGCTAAAACTGCTAAAGGCTACCCTTTGTTTGCGAGATTTGCAGCATTCTTTCAGTCGATGAAGTGCATTCTCTTACAAATTTTTATTGCCAAAGATCGGACATGCTACTCCTAATCCTACGGGATAGCCACTAACAAATCATGATCGTTTGATAAAAGATAAAAAAACTCCCTCCCATTTATGATCTTGGTAGAGAGCCATTTGTGTTCTTGGCATTGATTTCCTTTGGCATGTAGTCATTGGTCTATTAGTCTTCTCTTGACACAACAATCCATTTTTTATGCAATCATCCCCTCCCAAGAATCTTATTATCCTCGAAACACTCTCATAGGTGGAAAGGAAAAGGCATACTCTTTCATGGGCTTGACATATGGTATGCATTTTCTACATGTCCCTACGTAATCAAAACTTTCTTGGCCCAAATCCTTTGGCACATACATCTGTGACGTTGACTCTATGATGGGGTGCCCCTTGTAATAGGCTCCCTACAATATAAACAAAGAGGGATTATAATAAACCCAAAATAGAATTATAACTAAAGAGGAGGGGTGTTGCATCCTTCACTCTATATCAATTATTTGTAATTCTCATTCATTTTTCAAAGTAAAATCTACACACAATAATAGCACAAGAACTCATGAAAATGTCACATCCCTAAGAATGAGTCAATACCTAAATCATAAGGGCTCGAACATTGATTATGAGTGAATAGATGATATCCAAACTAAAATGTTACTCTTAATATCACTATTATAATCATGTCTTGAGTAGAAAGCCTTCTAAGATCTTTGCAATTACTTTGAAGGTAAAGCCTCAATATTTGATCCATCCTTTGATTAGCATCAACTCATACCACACAAAGACCAATTCCCCTCTTGATTTTGGCTTAAATAATATTACCATGAATTATATTATTCCCTCTCCCACACTCATCCATTTCACATTCTATCACATGACGACATAGAACTTTTAAGTCTAGATAAACACCCCTCTAAAGAGAACCCAAGTGCTCCACTCATTTGTCATAATGGTCCAAATAGGACAAGGGGGTGTCATATAGGAGAGAGTGAAGCCTATGCCGCTTAAAATAATATTGCATGGGACTACAATTGAGAAATGTCGTTGTGGATGGTGAAGAGGGCGTTAGTCCCTACATCACATGGGTCTGCATGACATAGATGATGCCCCAAAAGGATGACACACAAAGAGGCAAAGCCCGTAAAGGATAAGTCCACCATTCCTATAAATAAACTGTATTTTGACAAAGTGACCCAATTTCATCATTTTAAATTATTTTCCAATCCTCAGTAGAGAATAAAAGGCCCTATTATAAACAATCTTGCAGTAGTCATGAAGGATGAGTCCAAACTTGAATTGCAATGACTCATGCATATTTTAACCCCGCCATCCATGTCAATGATATATGTCACCCTTTCTATGTGAGAAGTCCATCTAAGCATGAGGTTCTGAACAAAATTCGTCTCCAATTTTTTGTTCCTTTTCTTTGTTAAACAAGAAGCTTATTTTAGAAGCACTTAGCTTATCATCATGTGCTCGTGGAAGATGGAAGGTCCCGCACCATGAGGGAACGAGTGCCACAAGTTGCAACTTGGAGAAATCCTTTCAAATGACATTAGAGATGATGAACCCCATGTGGAAGGCTTCCGCCACGGGGACTGCGGGAGAAGGAGCATCGGATGGGAACATCTACCTATTTAACTACATGAAGCAAGCAGACACCTCCCTTGCTACTTCAATTTTAGCAAGCTCCTCTAGCCTTATAGGCTTCATCATGGAGGCCACTCATTATATGGTATTATGTTTGGTTTGTGATTTTTATCAATTCCTTACCACCCCCCCTCAGCCGACTAGCGGCTAGTTCTATTCCTCAAACAAGAACCCATTCTACATTCGTGGGAAGGTATGCGAGAGCATCATTGAACTTTTTGAGATCCCTTAGGCCAAGCCAAGTAAGTCATTTATGCACTATGCTAAATTAGAGATCGATGAGCTCTCTCTGAAGTCCAACTGACGCTACAAGCCCTAGGCACAACCATGTCATTCCTTACAAGAGTACAACCCATCATCCTTCTTCGAGTAATAACAATATTCTACCAAAAAATTTATGTTCAATAGTTTCACATCCTTGGAACTCATACAAATTTCACACCTTCAAGATAGCCATGGTGCTAAACTTAGCTGAATTCTCTTCCCCTTCTTGATGCAATACTAATCGTCAACTCCACATGTTACTTCTTTTCTCCTTTGTACTTCTCCTTGTGAGACCAGTGTGGCTCTCTCTATAGGAAATCCATGCTGCCTGCCTCTGACTATATTTTCACAGATGTATTATCTACCTGCTTAGTTTGAGACAACCACTACTTCCTCCTTTCATGCGAATCCATTAGATAAGTCTTTCAACAATCTCGATAGGTATACGAGTTCAAGTATGTTCACTCATCCCCCCGTTTTAAGTTGATAAGGTATTTCTTTGTATAGAGTGTCTCTACAAATCACCCTTACATTCCATTTGATCAAAATAGTGGCACCTCATCTTAGACCCATAGCCTCAAAGCACCATCCCAAGAACATATCACTCCTAGCCTTCAATCCCCCATTACCTGCATTAAGAGATACTAGATCTCACTCCTTCACATGGGCTGATTGCAATTTTCACTTTCGGTTCTAACGATCAAGCATGAGCTTGTGGGAGTAATATGCGGGGATACGGAAGGCCAATGCCATTTGCAGGAGGAAGAATGTGGGTAGCAGTGAATTGGATGTCGTAAATAATAAAATTGAGGTTGCAGAAGCCCGCAAGTGAACACCCACATAGTTGAACTATACTCTTCCCTCAGGCCTATGTGTTAACTTTGATACACCGGTGGTTGTGTTCTACTTATAATTATGAGTGATCATGTCATCCGCCCCTCCCCGATTTCATTAATTCTCTTTAGTTTAAACTACTTGTTCCATAATTTAAGATGATGCTCAAGATAACATTGGGCCTTATGAATTTTGGTCTTTGGTAAGTTTTGAAAGAAAATTTTCAAATGAGAGATTGATGAGCATGATAATTCCTTTGTTTTTTCCCTGAGCCTTCATAACCTTCCCTTGATATAGTTTGAGTGCAATCCCAATATTATTATAGTAATGAATGAGATAATTGATTTGGGGTTTTACACCCACCTCCGTCGTCCCACTCCACCACATTTTACAAATTCCTAATCACTATTAAAGGGAATTGTCTCCAAGGGACCACATGGCAAAGTATCTCATCAAACATTTCTCTTTTATTTAGGTGTGAGTGCACTTCAGGAGAATTGGCTCGCTTATTACCAACATGTGACCCATTGAATTGCATCCACCTCAAACTCCTTTAACAATGCACCCCACATAGATGGATTGGTGTATAAGATTAGTTCATTGATTATCTCTTTGTATCCAATGTTTAGTGGTCACCAACTGATTCAAGCTTAATCAAAATATTGTCCCCTCATAATCCCTTTGTCCAAAAGTATTGAATTCATACCAATCATCGTGTCCTTAAGCTAGTTTGTGATGAATCAATTGAGTTGGGTCCCCTGGAGAAACGGCTTGCGGGAGCCGAAAATGGCTTAGCCAACACCAAGGCTCATAGGGAACAAGGTGCGGGAAGTTGTCAGGTGACTATCTTAAAACAACGGTGCTAGTAGTGACAACCTCCATAGTGAAAACTTTTGTAATGCCATACTTCACAGATCTGCCCATGCATTAGATAAATTTACTTATAGAAACTTATATCCCAAACATATCGAATTACCAATTCTTACATTCAGTTGAATGCTTCAATTGATACCATCTAGTGAACAACTCACCCTAGTTGATGAAAGCCACACCCTTTACAATAGTAGTTGCTCTACCAACTGTTAAACACTTATAGTAGATTGTGATTTGAGCTACGAGCTCATTGTCCCCCTTAGTTCTAGATTGACACATGAGTTCGTGGGTGGGCGCAAACCACTCTTTATTCATTTTATTGTAGCTTGCACTTCAAAATATGAAAGGACCTCCTACAAGCATCCTTCTTGACTACTCGCTAGGTTAAATACAAATGTTTTCTAGCACACTTCTGGGGGAATGAATGTAGTGCAGATGCTTCCTTGTGTTCTCTCTCTTCCTTCACTTTGAGATACCCTACCATCATCTTGGGCCTATGACTGATTTTTCAAAATCATCATACAATGTCATTCCATATCCCTGCAATGGTGAATATAAGTGATGCGAATGCAGGCAATGGTTGGAGAAGAGTCACTCAAATGGCATTGAGAACTGTGGTACTTGCATAGAAGATGTTTGTCGAGAGTATGCAGGAAGGTGTAATGGGTTCCCTACATGTGGGAACCAAGGAAGGGGTCCCTTCAAAAGAGACAGCCATGGAGGAATCGACCCCCACAAAGGAGAATTTTATTGGATTGGGGGTGTAGAGGACAGTCATAGCAATGCCATTAGACAACGTCCATGGAAGCCAAGACACCCGCAGGGTGAAAACCCACGTAACACTAACTCCAAACTGTGAGGAAGTTCCATACCCAGACATTAGTTAATCATCTCATTATACCTCCCTCGCAAATTTCATGAATCCTTTACCTATGTGGTGATGATGAGAGAGGTGCGGAGATGAGTAAATAAGCATCATTTACAATGAAATGCTCATATCACATCCTTCCATTGTTCGGGCACCCTCATTCTTTACAGTGCGATGTT
The DNA here is from genome assembly GCA_007115665.2 of Sequoiadendron giganteum. Taxonomy (NCBI): domain Eukaryota; kingdom Viridiplantae; phylum Streptophyta; class Pinopsida; order Cupressales; family Cupressaceae; genus Sequoiadendron; species Sequoiadendron giganteum. The sequence goes on along the minus strand of CM021104.1, from coordinate 187,759,609 downwards.
TCTTCCTAAAATCCCTTTCTACAAAAGAATGTGATTGGCTCTATGGCAACATTATGGTGCAAAGACAAAATGAGTGTTTACCATGCAGAAATGGGAGTTACAAAAATCCTATGCGAGGCCACCATGTACATGCCGAGAAAGGGTCATCGAAGAGCATGACACCTGCCAAGTTGAAAATCCACCCTATGGAATGCGGGGATATAGTACATGTTGATTACATGAATATGTCATTGAGTTATGCCACTAAGGAGTGACATTCTGATGATGTCCATCCACATGAGCGGACCCTCAAAAGGGACCCATTTTAAAGTTCATCATTATACGCCCTTGAGTTAATGATGTTGGTAGGATGTGGGTCCGCAAGGGGGGAAGGGAGGCGACAAGGTATTGCCATTTTAAAATGGCGTTAAGGTAATGACCTCCCACAAGCAGTGACCCACATGGGCGGAACTGCCATTGAGCTCTGATTCAATATTTTTCCCATAATCATAAGATTTCACCCTAAGGAGATGACATATGTGGGGTCCACGTGTCAGAGTGACTCCAAGATCTAGTTGTTAGAACAATAGCCACCAAGCGATGACCCTCCACTAGTGGAGACACACAAGGATGGACTTGCATAATCATTTAACTTGGTGGCTCCTCGACTTTGGGCCTTAAGGCAGGGGTAAGAGCAAGTGCACCAATCTATGACACAATTTTGGCTCTAAGATGCCACTTTTTTTTTGAAATCAGCAAAATCTGATTTACAAGAGAAAATGTAGTTATGCTCAAAATTTCAAGATGCAGCAAGAACAAAATTTGAAGTGCTCTGAATCTAGTTTCTAAGCTACTATTTTTTTTTTAAATTAATGAAGATTAAGGGTCTCAAAAAGGGGGGGGCCAAAACAGATCCTGTTTTTATCAAAATAAATAGCATAGTGCCTGAGGGCTCCCTCCTTTTTGATTGACTTTTTTTTAGATTTTCAAATATCCCAATGGTGAGAAATTAGCTAATACCATGTAGTTTATCCTCATTCTTTCAAATAATTTTTTTAATGAATATATAATATTTTATGAATTTTCAAACTGGACACATCCTTAATAGCTGAAATTTGAGCATGCTCCCCCATAAAAAATTTGTAAACTAATTGAAAATTGATTCTTCTTTTTGCATCATGTGTAGAATGGATTCTAGTTTCAAAAAATGTAATTTGTTTCACATTTCGATGAACAGGTAAAAATTTATCCTAAAACTAGTACATGTTGGTTTTTGACCAAAAATAGAGGCATTTGCAATAGAAGCCATGGATCAAAACCTTAACTAAATAAAAATGATTTTTTTTTTTATATATTTAGATAGCTAAGAGAGGTTAATGCTATCACGGTTTTTTTATAAACTTGCATTGAAAGATGTGCAAATGAGACAGGGAGCACAAATAAAAATATGAGGAAATTTGGCAAATCCTATCAATTAACACGTCCAAAGCAGGCCATTCGGTGAGCACCAAATTGGACACTCGCCAAATGGCATATCACATTTGGCATGCACCAATGTGATGAGTCATTTGGCGAGCACCAAATTTGGCACTTGCCAGATTTCCTACTTTGCACAGAACCAAAATTTCCCCTCTTTGGTCACCAACTTTGATAATGCTTAGAGTGCATAGTTTATGATCATAGATGGATAGTTAAGGTTTTACCTTTCATACCTTCTCTAACTTGTTACTATAATTGGATAGCTCTTTATCCCTCTAAAGTCTCTATCTCTCAGGTCTCACTCCCTCCCATGCGACCTAGATTACTCTCTCAGTCCAATCCCCTCTCTCAGGTCTCTTTCCCTCCCACATAGGTACCTAAATAAATCTATCTCACTCCAACCCCCTTTCTCACTCTCCCTCTCTCTCTCTCCATCTTTGGTCTTTTTGTCTCCCTCACTCCATCTCCCTCTCTTAGGTTGTTATCTTTCTTTGTTTGTCTCTCTCTCTCTCAAGTCTCTCCCTCCTACCCCCTCTCCCTCTCTTAGGTTTGTCACTCAATCCCTCTATCTCTCTCCCATTCCCTCTCTCTCACTCACTCTATCTCTCTCCCTCTCTTTCTCACTCTCTCTCAAGCATCTCCATCCACCCTCTCTCTCTCTCACACACACACACTCCCTCTCTCTCTCCCTCTCCCTCTCTCTCACTCTCTACCACTCTATCTCTCTCCCACTCTCTCAAGTCTCTCCCTCCCACCCCCTCTCCCTTTCTCTCTCTCAAGTATCTTTGTCCTACACCCTCTCCCTCTCTCTCTTTTTCAAGTCTCCTCCTCCTACCCCCTCTCCCTCTCATAGTCACTCCCTCTATCTCTCTTTCACTCCCTCCCTATCTCACTCCATGTATCTCTCTCCCTCTACCTCTCCATCTCTCTCAAGTATCTCCCTCCCACCACCTCTCCCTCTCTCTCTCTCTCATGCCCTCTATCTCTCTCCCACTCTCTCTCCCTCTCCCTCTCTCTCAAGTCTCTCCCTCCCACCCCCTCTCTCTCCCTCTCTATCTCTTAAGTCTCTCCCTTCTACCCCCTCTCCATCTTTCAGGCCTATCTTTGTCTCTCTCACTCACTCCCTCTATCTCTCTCCCACATCCTCTCTCTCACACTCCCTCTATCTCACTCCCTCTCTCTCTCCATCTCTCTTAGATATCTCCCACCCCTACCACCCTCTCTCTCTCCCTCTATCTCAGGTATCTCCCCCCACCCCCCCATCTCTCTCTCTCACTCCCTCCATATCTCTCGAATCCCTCTATCCTAAGTACCCCCTCTCCCCCGAGTACTCACTCTCCCTCCCACCCCCTCTCTCCCACTTTGTCTCCCTCTCCTTCTCTCTTGGGTATCTCCCTCTCTCTTAGGTTTCTCCCTCCCACCCCCTCTCCCTCCCCCCCTCTCTCTCTCAAGTCTCTCCTTCCTACCCTTTCTCCCTCTCTCTCTCTCACTCCCTCTATCTCTCTCCCTCTCTCTCCCACTCCCTCTATTTCTCTCCCACTTTGTCTCACTCTCTCTCTCTCTCTCAAGTCTCTCCCTTCCACTCTCTATCCCTCTTTCTCTCTCTTAAGTATCTTCATCCTACCCCATCTCCCTCTATCTCTTTGTTAAGTCTCCCCCTCCTACCCTCTCTCCGTCTCACAGTGACTCCCTGTATCTCTCTTCCACTCCCTCCCTCTCTCACTCACTCTCTCTCTCTCCCTCTCCCTCTCACTCTCTCTCAAGTATGTCCCTCCCACAACCTCTCCCTCTCTCTCTCTCTCAAGTAGAGGGTTTAGGGATTAAGGGTAGAGGGTTTAAGGATTTAGGGTTTATTTTGGTTAAGGGTAGAGGGTAGAGGGTAGAGGGTAGAGGGTAGAGGGTTTAGGGTTTAGGGTTTATGGATTAAGGGTTAAGGGTAGAGGGTTTAGGGATTAGGGATTACGATTTATGATTTAAGGGTAGATGGTGTAGGGTTGAGAAAGATAGGAGGTGTTGAGGGTTGAGGGCAGAGGGTAGAGGGTTTAGGGTTTTGTAATGTTGCAAAATTGCACCTAGCAGCAATTCCACATTTTTGCATCTTGTCTAGCATTTATGACACCTTAGAAACATTAATGGTAAAATATCATGAGTCATAATTTCATGATTCTGACTCCATGAGGACACATGGTGAGACGAAAAAATCCTAACAAGGCATTTCCCAAAAATATAGGCTCTAGATAGTTGCGCGGCGCGCAGACGTCTGTGCGGCGTGCTATCATCCTAGCGGTTTTATGAGTTTGAAATGAAAAATCTAGAAGCCTTACCCTAGCAACATGTGTCCAGGATGTTAGGTCTCAAGTGAAATAGCTTTGTGCTTCCCTTGCATGCATTAGAAACTCCTTTTGGCCCTCATATTGGGGTTGGAAGCCATCAACTCAAGCATTCTCACCACTTGCTCTAGTCTTGGGTAAGCTTCACCCTTGGATAGCAACACTCCTATTGAAAAAGCCATGCTAGATTGAGGTCCCTACAATAGCTACTAGCTCTCAAGCAAGAACATCGTGGTGCACCCATGTGCTCAGGAAGAGGGTCTTGACTCGTGGGTAACACTCTCTCTCCTTATCTCTTTTTCCTACTAGTTCATTTACTACTTTGTGGTGCGGGATCTACTTTGAAGCGGGTTTTGTTTTCACCACACACTTTGTTTACTTCCTTTACACTCTTTTCCAAACCTGGCTATCCATGGAGGTGGGAACACCAATACAAGGGTCTGACTGAGGTAGGCCCCTATACGACCCCAACCTTTTCCCCTTGATATCTTGTGTGCAGGTTACAAACAAGAATTTGGACTAAAAGATCCGAACGCACGAAAATAATCTTATTTTGAGCCCTTTTGTATTTTCCTTTAGCTCTTTGCTTTCTATTGGTTATTTGGCTCATCAAGCTTTTTGATCTGAGTCAAGAAATAAGACTCTATTCCATTTTCCAGAGCTCTTGAGTTTTTTGTGATTGGGGACACCATCACATCTTTTAGACTACATTGCATCGCATTGGCGTCCTAGAGTTGTGCTGACATCTTTTGGCCTAGAGCTTCTCAGTCAGGGATAGAAACCTAGAAGTCTTGCTCTCTCGGGTCCTAAACCTATTCTCTAACTCCCCTTCACTATTCTATTGGTATGTTCAATTTGAGGTGTATAAGGGCACTTCATTCCCTAGTGATCTCTTGAGAAGATAGAGACCCATGTGTAGTGAATCCCTCTTATATCACATTTTGGTTAACCCGATGTGAACCATCAGATCCATTTTCATAATGCCTTCTAGCTATGGCGAGTTATTTTCTGAACAAGATTTTGATTTGTTGGAAGATGCTCTAAATGATTTCTTAGAAGAATTTTCCCCTATCTGTAAATCTTCAAGACAAACTCCTTCCTTACCAGCCGAGGAGTCATTAAACGTGGTGGTAGTTTTTGTGGCTCCTCCAAGCCCTAAGAATCCCTTCATTTACATGACCCCGATTGAACCATTCCCTAGGAAAGACTATTCTGCCTATGGTATTTCAGGTCGTAGCAACCCATCGAACCTATATTCGAGATTTGCAAAGGCTAATGAATCTACTTCTTATAATGTCATAGGAGACACATACCCTACGAGGAGAAATCTATATAACTTAGAGAAAAAAGTTGTCTTTCCTACATCGCAACCAGATCATGTTACTGCTTCTTTACCTCCATCTCAACCTAACCTTCCTCTAGCTCCTAAACCCATGATCAAAGCTCCAAGTGATTATGATCTCATTGAGCAAATTCGTGTTACTCTGGCTAAGATCTCATTGTGGGATTTGATTAAGACCACCCCGGTTTATCAAGAGATGTTGTAGGAGGCCTTACAAAAGATTCTCTTTCCTTCGGACATGCAGAAGCAAGAAAAACCTTTGATGATCATAGTAAATGTTAACAACATTGGCATTAGACGTACCCTCGTTGACACTGGTTCAACCGTCAGCATTTGTGGTATAGATCTACTACCTAAAATTAAGGTGGATTCATCTTCCTTGGTGACTTCTTCCTTATATATTTGTGGGTTCGATAATGCCGGTAGCCAAGATATAGGTATGATAACGTTACCTTTGCAGTTGGGTCCTATTACTTTTCCTACGTTGGTTTACGTAATGCCCGGCTCGTTACCATACAACCTCCTTCTAGGAAGACCTTGGATTCACAATATGGGTGCAATAACTTCTACCCTACATCGTTCCCTAAAATTCTTCACTAAAAATTGAGTGATTACAGTTAAAACAGATCATGAAGCTGTGCACTTTTGAATGCTAGCCATTGTCGATCATAACTCAGCCACTTCTACCCTCAATAATTGTATTCCTTCCTTGACCACTAATTCTATGGCTTGTTCCTCGTTGATACCCACCATGGAAGCTGTTCTGCGAACAAGTATCAACTGAGATGAACTGCCTAAGATGGAAGAATATGAACCCCCTCTGTCTTCTCCTTCATCTCCTAGGGTGTGCTCTTTTACGCGATGACTGGGGTTCCTTGAATTTTTCTAAATTCTTCATAGCAGAATATAGGTCGAACCCCTCCGCTATGGATTTTCTTAGTTCTACTAGTAAGATAAAGAGTGACCCTTCTGCGAAGGAGGAGAAGTGTGATCTTGTCCAGGAAACCACTCCTCCCCTGGAGAGTGACTCTACCCCTATAAAAGAGGTTAATGTTTGCAAGTCGAGTAAGGGAAATGGGACTGCCCCCATAGAAAATTTCAATGTCAATTGGTGGAATGAAACACTCTATGTGGATCCTCCCCCTCCTAAAAATCTAAAAGCTTGCAATGGGTTTGGTTATAAACTTGCCTCTCAATATGGTTATGTTAAGGAAGTCCTAGGAGGTATCAAGCAAGGAATACAAGTCCCTATCTAGTTTAGAAACGACAATGTAACTTGGGTTTGGGGCGTCCTCCTGAACAACCTAAATAAAAACATTGGTGGGGTGTCCACATGATTTCAGCTTAATCATTAAACCTACTCCATCCTGAACTGATAGAAGAAAGAGGAAGAGCTGAGAAAGTTCCTATAGATGTCTTATCTTCGAATGAAGCCTTGGAAGAATTTTTGGTGCTTATTTCCTGCTGCCTCCTTATCATCATAGGAAATGATTCCCGTATCGCTTGCATAAACAAGCATACTTTGGAGAATCTATTCTAAGCATTGAAAAGGAAGACCCTCTATCTAACGTTAGTGATAATGTTTCAATATCTCATCTGGACAATCATAGTTCTCTCCCTAAAGAGGATACTATCAAAATCCCCGTTAGTACAAGATCTTCAGAAAAAATAATCAAGATAGGGAAGTGCCTCTCTACCGAAAAAGTGGATGAACATTCCGCTCTCTTACGTACTTATCCTGATATCTTCACTTGGATGTATGAGGATATGCCTAGTATAGATGAGTCTATAGTGGTCCATAACATCATTCTATGTCCCGACGCCAAGCTTGTTAAGAAAAAATCTGAAAGATAAATCCTAGGGTAGCTCTAATGGTCAAGTCCGAGATAGAGAAGCTATTGAAAGAAAGCTTTATCTGCCCCATTGACTATTCTCCTTGGATCTCAAATATAGTAGTTGTTAGTAAACTTGACAGCCATATTCACATATGCATTGACTTTTGAGACCTTAATAAGGCTTCCCTTAAAGATGAATTTTTTCTACCTAATATAGATATGATTGTGGACTTGACCGCAAGCCATGCATTGTTATCTTTCATGGATGGTTTCTTGGGTTATAATCAAATCTATATTAATCTAGATGATCAATACAAGACAACCTTTACCACCCCGTGGGGAAATTTTTTCTATGTGGTCATGTTGTTTGGATTAAAGAAAGCAGGAGCGAATTACAAAAGAGCGATGACCTTGATATTTCATGACTTCATTCACAAGATCTTGGAAGATTATATCGATGACATCTTGGTGAAGTCTGTAAACTATCAAGATCATGTGATGAATCTTTGTCTTATCTTCAAAAGTCTTTGACTTTACAAGATGAGACTCAATCCCTATAAGTGTGTCTTCGGCATTGACACGGGCAAGCTTCTCGGGTTTATAGTCTCTTATCATGGGATCGAAGTAGACACGAATAATATTGATGCTATTATTAACATGTCTCCTCTAAGGAAAATCATCGAACTACAAAGCTTACAAGGGAAAATTCAGGAAATTCATAGATTCATATCTCAGTTTGTTGACCGTACCTTTCCTTTCACCCGTCTCCTGAAGAAAGATGTTCGCTTTATATGGGATGAAGAATGTCAGAAATTTTTTGAATCTATCAAGGCTTATTTGACCAATCCTCTTGTACTAATGTCAGCTATGCAAGATAGAACTTTCCCACTTTATCTTACCACCTCACCATACACTTTGGTGGCCTTGTTGGCCCAGTATGATGATGCAGGAAGAGAGAGAGTGATTTACTACATTAGTCATGTCCTGGTCAATTGTGAAACCAATTTCATCCATGGAGAGGTAGTGCCTTGCTATTGTCTTTGCTACACAAAAGCTAAGACACTATCTCCTCCATGCTGAGACTCATGTCATAGTGAAAACAAATCTTTTGAAACATCTATTCTCTAGCACCGACCTTGTCGGGAGATTAGCGAAGTGGGTTATGTTGTTGCCTAATTTGATATAAAAATTTTCACTCAGAAATTGGTAAAGGACAAGTTTTTTCTGACCAATTGGCAGATGCTCCCTCACCTCACTCCTTCCCTGGTTTGGATTTATTCCCTAATGAAAATATATTCACAATCAACTATGACCTTGAATGGAAAATGTACTTCGACGGATCGAAGTGTTAGACTAGTTTCGGGGTAGGATTAGTCTTGATATCCCCCAAAGGTAAACCGGTCCCCTTATCCTTTCGATTAGATTTCCCATATACCAATAATATCACTGAGTACAAAACCCTTATCGCCGAGTTGTGTGTCGTGATTGCGTTAAAAATTAAACACCTTCGTATACTAGGCGACTTTGAGCTTATTATGAATTAGATCATGGGGAATTATCAAGCTAAACAAAGTAAGTTGTCCTGATATAGAGACCTCGCTTTGACCTTTCTTAATCAATTTTCCTCTTTCACAATAAAAAATATCCCTAGACAAGAAAACAAACATGTGAACACCATGGCAAGCGCAAATTCCTTGGTACCTTCAGAAGAAGATACAAGGGAATACCACTTTGTGATACAGGTCGTGCGAACCCTGACAGTTCTCGATCAACTCACACCTGAGTCTCTAACTTACCTCTATGAAAATTCGAGAGAGTGGTTCTCTAACATCTACAATTACTTAAGGAATGAAAATTTTCCTGAAGGTGCAATAAAAAATGATCGCATTCACATATGAAAGCTTTCAACTCGCTATGTCATCTTATCAGATGTTCTCTACTGTAAAGCATATAACAAATTATTGCTAAGATGCCTCACTACAATGGAAATACCCCTTGCCCTTAAAGAAGCCCACATGGGCTCTAGGAGTGGACATTTCGGTGGTAGATCCCTAGTGAGAAATCTAACACATATGGGGTATTACTGGTAGACAATGGAAAAAGATTCCTTCAGTTTCGTCAAAAAATTTCTCCAATGTCAATAGCATAGCCGCCTTATCCACACTCACGCTTGGGAGCTGTAGAACCAAACTTCCCCTTGGCCATTCACAAAATGGGGGTTGGATATTATTGGGAAAATATCACTTCCTTCTTCCAAAGGACATACCTTTATTATCACTATTATAGATTATTTCACAAAATGGGTTGAAGCCATTCCACTCTGATCCATGAATGCTGAAACCAGTTGTAACTTCCTACCGAACAACATCATTTCCTGGTTTGGATTTCTTGTTACACTTGTTTTTGATAATGGTACACCATTTAAAAATAAAGAAGTAAAGTAATTCCTTGAAAATTTTCATATTCAACATAGATTTTCTACACCGTATTATCCGTAATCCAATGGCCATCAAAAGCTTCTAACAAAATGCTTGAGCTAATCCTTCGCAAGATGGTTAATAAACACGGTAAGGATTGGAACATTCAATTAACTTATGCTTTATGGGTCTATCGCACGAGTATTCACACGACAACAAGAAGGATTCCCTATAACCTTGTGTATGGCGCCGAAGCTATCATGCCTTTAGAATTGGAAATCCCATCTTTACGGGTTAACCTTAGGGGGGTGATTGATGATGAAACCTATCGGGTTAACTACCTACATCAGCTTGAGATGCTCGATGAGCATTGTTTACAGGCCCACGATCCCCTCAAAGCTTATCAGCGGTTGCTATCCAAACGATACAATCAAGGTGTGCTTCCTAGGACCTTCAAGATAGGAGACCTAGTTCTATATGAAAATAAGTGGAATGTGAACATGCTACATGACCAAAAATGGAAATTTAGTCCTAACTGGTTAGGTCCTTACATCATGGTTTCTGTATATGGTTCGGGTGCCTATGGATTATCATTTATGGACGGAACACCCTTAAAATAACATATTAACGCGATGCATTTTCCTCAATACTATGCATAGTGTCTGAATGTGCCATGTATGTGATGTCCTCCCTAAAGGGTAGTAATACTGCATACATTAAAATCTATCAATTTTCACATTATAAAAGAATAAAAATGTGTGTGTGCATATAAAAATCTATCATCTTCATTAGATCATCATAGCATTTTATTGAAATATGGGTAAACATGTCAGATTAAATCATGATTAGCATCTAATAATAAAATAAATCGATGTAATAAAAACCATCCATAGCATAAGCATATATGAAAATGGAAAAGCATGCACACATGAAAAACTAGGATACCGAAACTGATGTATATATATGTGTGTGTGTCCAATGTATGAATCAAATTTCATATACATGTATTGTGCCACTATTATAAAAAAAATGAGTGGCTATTGAATATGTGTCTATAAAAAAGATCTACAAGTATGCATGTATATCTACATCTAGCTGCAAATATGATATACAAAAATGAGGATCCTATCCATGTGGCATCTGGCTCCCCAAGCCCTCTGACTCTGGTGGCTACTCTGGTGCTTTGGGAGGTGGTTGCACGGTGGTCTATGATTGGGATCAGTGTGAGCGTGATGCATATAGGCCCGCCCGTATCCCTCTTAGCTCCCCTTGTAGTGAGAAGATATCCATCCTCGCCTGTATTAGCTCCTGTTGCAGCCATTGAACATTTGTCAGGATCGCAACGGGCAGCTATGCGTCGATCTCATCAATGCGGCTCTAAAGGGCATCGTGTGCCACCTCGACGAAATGAGCCCTCATCACGGCTGCATCTCGCTCGACAAGCATCATTCGCAATTCCCCTGAAAGCTGATCTCGTTGACCCTTGGTGACAATCAATTGCACTACCTCCACACACTGCTCCTCATATGCGGTTCGTAGATGTGCAACTGGCTCAAAAGTGGGAGCATGCCTCCTCATTGAAACATGTCGATACACATCTAAGACCATCCCCTGGATCGGTACAGCAGGGGCTACCTCTGAAACACACTAAGCTATGAGCCCAGTCCATCCCTGTGCATCCTCTACAACCACAAAGGAGAGAAGAGGATTAGTATCACATGACATGTATATGTATTAAAAGAGTAAGCAGAAATATGAAAAGTAGGAAAGTAACAATAATACACAATATATACCTTGATCCCCTAGCTTCTAGGTGGGATTGGGGTGTGGATCAACATTGGGGCCTACGTCATCACTATCAATAGCCACCCCAGAAGATGTTATTGTTGTTGTAGTGATGGTGATAGCTGGCGGCACCGATGAGATAGGATTAGCTAGTGGGGGAGCTGACCTCCTTCGTCGTCGTGGCCTCACAGGCTTCGCCTCCTCCTCCTCCTCCTCTACACCACCCTACTGGTGCGATCTCCTCATGCCCTATGTTGGTTGTTGAGGCTCCTCCTGGAGCCCCCTTAACGAAGACGGGTGCAGGATGATGCCTCTCCCACCATCGAGTGAAATTTAATGCCACCCCGACATTATCCACCGCTGCCATAGCTGGTAGATCATGGTTGATCTCATTATCATCTAAAAAGATGATGTCTTTGATGGAAGGGTGAGGGCGATCACCGACCCTTGCTGCACTACGGTGTGCCCTGGTGTATGTGGACACGTCAGGTGGTATGGTTTGCACACGGCCATGCTGCCACATGACCCAAATCCAAATCATCTTCATCATCATTCTCATCACGCGATTTATCTCTCGAGGGGGCATATAGCATCATCAATTAAATTTTTCAAACTTAGGGGAAAATTCTTTGAAGCAATGTGTAAAACACACCACTTCAAAGAGGGGCAAAATGTACACATCTAAAAATGGTCATGGTTAAACAAACCTATTAATTAATTAAATATGAATTATTTAATTAATATTCTTAAGTCATCTACATATAAATAAATTTCACAATTTATTTATATTAATTATTACAAGTTTAAATTATAAATTTAAATGATATTCTTCATTCCACATTTAATTAAATATATTTAATATTTAATTAAAGCACTTTCTGAAATTCTTCACTCTTCTCACATAATTAAATATTTTCAATATTTAATTAAAAAGCTTTTTCTCTTCTCACATAATTAAATATTTTCAATATTTAATTAAAAGATTTTTCTCTTCTCACATAATTAAATATTTTCAATATTTAATTAAAATATTTTTCTCTTCTCCATTTTCCACACATATTTAAATATTCATTTATTTAAATTATGGAGACACCTTCCATTTTGTCTCTTCATTTTACATCTGCTTCTTACAATTCCATCTTCTTTTCGAATTCTCGATCTCTCACCATTCATTTTAACAGGTTTGAACTCAACCGTTGATCATGGCCAATTGAATTCCTACCTTCAAAAATTTATAAATACAGCCTTCATGTGAGGTAAAAAGGATCTCAAATCCTAGATTTTCATGCGTAGTTATTATAGTCACATTTCAGCATTTTAGCATCATAGCATTTCAATTTCATAGCTTAATTCTTTAGTCATGCACATGCATTTACATTAATCTCATTCTCTCAAGCTGCCATTCTACAAGCTGCTATTTAAAACAACTGAGAGCAAGCATCTTGAAATGAATCCTTGGAGATAGAGGACAATGGGACGAATTTGAAGAAGTTGTTTCAGAGTTTGCGTTTATACTTTCTAGATTAGGTTTCTTTAATATAATGTCTCCTTGGTGTGTTAATTTGTTATTTAATTAGTCCACATTCTCTAACACACAATATACATGTATTGTGCCACTGTTATAAAAAAATTGAGTGGCTGTTGAATATGTGTCTATACAAAAGATCTACAAGTATTCATGTATATCTACATCCGGCTGGAAAAATGATATACAAAAATGAGGATCCTATCCATGTGGCATCTGGCTCCCCAAGCCCTCTGGCTCTAGTGGCTACTCTGGTGCTTTGGGAGGTGGTTGCACGGTGGTCTATGATTGGGATCGGTGTGAGCGCGATGCATATAGGCCCACTCGTATCCCTCTGAGCTCCCCTTGCAGTGAGAAGATATCCATCCTTGCTTGTATTAGCTCCTATTGCAGCCATTGAACATTTTTCGGGATCGCAACGGCCAGCTATGTGTCGAGCTCATCAATGCAGCTCTAAAGGGCATCGTTCGTCACCTCGGCGAAATGAGCCCTTGTCACGGCTGCATCTCGCTTGACAAGCATCGTTCGCAATTCCCCTGAAAGATGATCTCGCTGACCCCTGGTGAAAATCAGTTGCACTACCTCTGCACACTGCTCCTCATATGCAGTCTGTAGATGTGCAACTGGCTCAAAAGTGGGAGCATGCCTCCTCATTGAAAGATGTCGATACACATCTAAGACCATCCCCTAGATCGGTACAGCAGGGGCTACCTCTGAAACACACTAAGCTATGAGCCCAGTCCATCCCTGTGCATCCTTTGCAACCACAAAGGAGAGAAGAGGATTAGTATCACATGACATGTATATGTATTAAAAGAGTAAGCAAAAATATGAAAATTAGGAAAGTAACAGGATCTTTTAGCGCATTGGTGCACTGTTTCAATGCATACAGAGATTGTAAAAATTTTAAGTTCTAATTCCGACGCCAGCCGCAGACAGGATTTTGGATAATTCTGTTTGTAAAGGAAAAATGAACCAACCCTAGGGTAGACATTTAAATCTAAATTAACCAATCCTAGGATAGTCACCAAACATAAATTTATTTTGGTTAAAATGAATCCCATATTTTTAGTGAAGCAACATCTTCACTTAGTGTAGAGAATTGTCAATTTGGGATTTAAAATTGAACCATTATTGTTTGTTGTGATTGTGGGTAATACGTTTATGCTCTCCCCTTAACTGGGTGATCAAAACGCCAGACTTACCTTTTATTTTCTGCAATTTAATGCTTTATTACATCCTTTAGAAGGCCTGCTCTTGTGAGAAAAATTACTCACCCAAGAGGAACGACCTAAGTGGGAAAACCTAAAGCCAAGGTTTCCAACCCACTTTAATCAAAAGCAAGTTGTTGATGAAAATCCAACTTGACAGTAGTAGGTAGGATAACCATCCCCAAAGCCTTTGTTTTAAAGGTTGGGAGGTCTCTCAAGGGAGTATATCTATTGCCACACTACACGGAAATATTTACTAAGAACCATAGTGTAGTAGCCAGCCGTGTCAGTAACCAAACATCATCTTAATCACGGTGCAAGGGGAGGGAAGAATCTGCCCCCAAGACACTCACCATATAATCACCACGGATTGTTTTCTCAAGGGATTCAGTATCCACTTTCATCACTTTGAGTACGCACTTGGAAAAGACAAAAACACGGGTGCCCTCTAGGGGGTGACATGGCTGTGTGAGTCGACGTGATTTTAAGCTGTGGGTTGTGATTACCATGATGACCTATTTGACAAATTAAGAGTGAGTCTGATTGAATTGCGTATTTTTTTTGAAACTTGTGAAAACTTCAAGAACATACACTCTTTGTTTAGATTTTAGGATTAACAAAATAACTGTCTGCTTCTCTATGTTTTGTTTTTCACATTTAAATCAGATTAAGATCATCCAAAAATATCAAAACTGTCCAAACATGTCTGTCTTAGGGGTCTAGTAGATAGTTCAGCACATCTGTGCTCTGTTTTGGCGCATCTGTGCTTTGTTTCGGTGCATCCATGCTCTGTTTTGGCACATCTATGCTCTATTTTGGCACATCCATGCTCTGTTTTGGAGCATTCAATCTCTATTTTGGCGCATTTGTTTTCCGAGCCTAGATAATTTTCTGACATTTAGGAATCAAGTCTTAGCAGTCTAGTCTTTCCCATGCATAGAGTTTGGAAGTCTGCAACCTTTGTTAAGAAGTCCCTAGAAAGAAAGATTAGAAAGCCCAAGAAGTCTCTTAGTTATAAGAAGATATTGAAGAAGAGGAAGTTTCTATATCAAAGTCGAAAGGTCCTACTTGAACACAGAACCTTTATTCATCGATATCATGACTATATTAGAGGTTTCACTGACGATTATGCTGTAGAAACTTTATACTCATGAGCTTTCTTTTAAAGAAGAGCCCTTTCTGAAAGACACAATCACAGTCAGCGTATTCATTCTTCTTATACTCCCCAAGTTGCAATCACATACGCTACTCGTCCCAATCAAATTCTGCAATAGAGAACTCAAAACACATTAGGCATTCATCAAATTCATCTTTCTACAAAGCTAAGATCAAACCTCACAAAGTACAAAATCATCTTTATTTTTGATCTTTGGTTTAAATTCTCGTAAACAGGATTTTCATCCTTTCAATCAGGGAATCACGAGCTAAAGATTAAAAATATTTTAAGTCATAAAATCTTCATTCTATCCTGACTTCCATATCCATCACCATTGCACTATTTCATCTCTTTGATCAAAGTTAGTAGAATTTGAGTAAAGCTTATGCCTGTTGTCACAAGGTCTCAAAAGCATAGTAACTAGAATGGGTGATAATATTGAGAGGGAAGAGGTCCCTTGGCATAATTCAAATACTGAAGAAATAACAGAAGAAAAGCTCCAAGAAGCAAAACAAGATCCCCAATTCCATACTCTTATAGAAAAGATGATGGAACAAAACAAGGAAAGATATTTCCTTTCATTAGCTATGGATGGAGCTAAGTTACCGGATGATTTTGACATCGAAGGGATCAAAGAGAATCCTGAAAATCCTCCCACCAATTTTAGTGCCTTTACTCAACAAATAAAAGAATTACAAAGGCAAATAAAATAAATGCAAGGAGGTGCAACAAAGAAGTATGTTTTGGATGACATATGTCCTTATCTGTTTTGATAGGAGTCTTCGAATGATTCCTTTTCCAAAACATTGTGAAACCCCTAAATTTGATAGATATAATCAAAAAATTGATCCCATTGAGCATATAAGGGATTTCTGAAATATGAGCTTGGAATTTGCTCATGAAGATACCTACTTAATGTGATTGTTTCCACGAAGTTTAGGTGGACAATCCATGGAATGGCTTTCAAAGATTACTCCCCCCATCAAAACCTTTGAGGAGTTAATAAACAAGTTTATATCACAATACTCCTACAACATCCAACATCAGATAACCATGCTTGATCTTTGTAAAGTAAAACAAAAATTAGGGGAAGCCTTCACTACATTTTTGCAAAGGTGGAGAAGGGTGTTCGCTAAATACTCTCGCCCTGTTCCTGAAATGGAAAAGATGGAGATTTTCATTGACAGTCTGAATCAAGAAATGAGTTATAGATTAAACCTTCATTGTCCTCAATCATTTGAAAAATTGATTGAAAACGCGATTATTATCGAAGGTGCTTTGATCAAGCGTGGAGTTCTGAAAATTGATAAAGAGGGTTCAAATTCTTACAACAACAACAACCATAATAACAACCATTACAAGACACGATTTTGGACCCCAAATAAAAATGCTGTGAATGATGGGGTGGTAGATGCTAACAATGTAAAAGCAAAGCCTATTGTCCTTAATGTGTCAGGTGTTCAACGTAGTAGTAATGCTGGAAATTCTAACACCCAAGGCAATATTTTCAATCAAGGGAGCACATCTAACAATCGCGGAAATAATTTTGGTAATAATCTAAATTCAAATATGCCCAGATCTTCGTATTATTCAAATCGACAGAGTTTTACTCCCTTGGGCCAATCTTTGGAATCCATTCTCAAAGAGTTATTGAATCAAAATGCTATTACATTGCCACCGCAAATTGACTTTGAGCCTTGAGTTAAACCACCATTATGGAATGACTCACATTTCTATGATTATCATAGGTGCAAAGGTCATAAGACAAAACGTGTTGCCAAGGGTTGAAGAAAATTGTTCAAGATTTAATTGATAACCACACCATCACGGTTGAAGGAAATAATGTCAATAATGACCATCAAGCATTCAAAAATCCGCTCCCTAATTATCAAAAAGGGGAATCTTTGGGCTATAAAGGCAAGAAGGTTAATTATATCCAGGATGTCATTATCAATCATATTTATACTGATGATCCTCAAATCAACGTTATCTGAATCAAAGGTAAGCAAGAATATCAAGAGGTCAATGCTACGACAAGGGGACAAGCCAAAATCATTATCAAAGGAAGCTCATCTAAAGCAGCAATCCCCTCTCCAAATCAATACAATTTGGTTGATCAACTACGAAAAGCATCAGCCCAAATTTCTATCTTGGAGCTTTTAAAGCTATCACCTGCCCATAAGGAAATTTTGGAAAAGGCACTTGTTGATACAACTGTATCCCCTCATCTGGATATCAATAAATTTCAATCCATGGTGGGACATTTGTCCTCTTACACATGTTTATCTTTTTCTGAAAAAGATGATTCATCCTTAACTCATCCACATAATTCATCACTCTACTTAGAGGTCATGGTTCACAAAGCCCGCATTAGACGTGTCCTCATAGATGGGGGAACCGGATTAAACATTTGTACTTTAAAATTGGTCCTAGATTTAGGATATTCAATAGACTCTATAGATCCACGACGGAAAATTACAATCAAGGCATACGATGAAGAAGAAAGAACTTCAAAGGGTCTCATCATGCTACCAATCAGAGTGGGACCTATTGTGAAGAATACCTTTTGTTAGGTTCTTGATCAGGATCTAACCTATAATATACTTCGGTCATCTATGGATCCACGAAATGCAGGCTATTCCATCTACTTAACATCAATGTTTAAAGTTTCCATATGATGGACAAGAAGTAACAATACTTGCTGATCACATTAGCAGTCAAACTTGTTCTAACCTAAGAGCAACTCAGGACACGCTTGTACCATGAACAAGCAAGTGAAATGATAAGTAATTTTGGCACCAAGTTAAAATTGAAAGATAATGGAGTGGGAGAATATTCTTTATCTCTCTCTAATTTACCCATATCTCCAAGATCCCATGGTCAACCCTCAACATCCATACAATAGGCAACAACAGCTTTAGCCTCGACTTCAGCTCCCATTACCAAGTTCAATGGGATATTTATCAAAGAAACCAAAGTGGAAGATAGAGCTATTTTTTATTGGCTCTATAAAGACGAAGAGGAACCCGTACAACATATCAAGTTACCCACAAAACAATATGGAAAGGGTTATGAAGGAAATGGCCCTATAAGTAAAAGGAAAGAGGGTATTGTTGAACCTGTCCAATTAAAAACAATGCACCCAAAGGATAAGACTGGGTTAGGGTATGTTGAAGATACTAAGGAAGAAGTAGCACACATACCATCAAATGAGGAGTTAGCTGAAACCATTCTACAAATTCAAGAAAATGATTCTGACACTGACTCCAATGAATATGAATGGGACACCATCTATGATGATAAATTTTGGAGAGATAAACAGGTGGATGTCATAAAAAAATTCACACCCACATTCATACAAGGGGAAAGCTCAAGGTTTCCATTTGATGACATTCTACAAAGCAACCATGACTCAAGTGAGATCGATTCAATTCAAAGCGAAACAGATTATCCATAGGAGGACACCATCTTAGATCTCCCCTATGATGACATTGATGATCACATCTTGACCCTTACGGCCAGTGACCTTACTCATCCTAATGATCCATTTCCTTTGGTACATCCAAAACTCATTGATTGGGAATAAATCGCACCCATTGATGTTCCAATTTTTCCAAATGATGAAACCATAATAAACTTTCTTTGTTCATTCCATCCCGAAACAAGTTCCACCAGGGTATCACAAGATCAGAGTTTTCGACAAGAAAGTGCCAAGTTTCTCAGCTATGAAATACATAATATAAAAGAAAGATCTAATGGTGAAAACCTAACAAAGGTAGTATTAGATCAAGAAAAAAGAAAAATAAAAGAAAGATCTAACGGTGAAAACCTAACAAAGGCAGTGTTAGATCAAGAAAAGAGAAAAATAAAAAACGTATTGAATGGTGAAAACCTTTCAAAGGTGCTAGAGGATGGGAAACTTGACACTCTTCTGGAGCATTATCAGGAAAGGTCTTCAATTCTAATCGAACCAACAGAAGCACTCATTATAGGTACTACAGAAAAGCCCAAAGTTTTGCAATTGGTTGCATCCCTAACAAACGAAGAAGTACCTAGGTTCACAGAATTTCTCAAAGATAATCAAATTAGTTTTGCATGGTCCTACACTAACATGCCTGGATTGGACCCAGATCTCATCATGCATCATCTATCTATTACACCGAGAGAAAAGCTTGTAAAACAGAAGCTCAGAAAAATGCATCATGTTGCATTATTGGTTAAAGAAGAATTAAAGAAACATTTAGACGTTGGGTTCATCCGGTCCATGGACTATGCAGAATGGATCTCCAATATTGTGCCTGTTTCAAAGCCAGACAAAAGGATTAGGATTTGTACAGATTTTAGGGATTTGAACAAAGCATGTCCCAAAGATGACTTCCCCTTACCAAACATTGACATGATTGTTGATTTAACTGTTGGACATGCAATGTACTCATTAATGGATGGATTTTCAAGATACAACTAGATAAAAATTACACCAGAGGATCAAGATAAAACAGCATTCACATGTCCTTGGGGTACCTATTGCTGGAACGTAATGCCTTTTGGGTTGAAAAACGTAGGAGCTACATACCAACGTGCAATGACAATGATTTTTCATGATATGTGTAATTAGGGAAAATCAGATATAAAACTAGAATAACAAGATATCAAAACCCTAATTAGCACAATAGAGTACAAGCAAGCATGAAAATCAAAAGAACAAGCAAATGCAAACCAATCTCCAAGCTTGAATTGATTTATCTCCATTGCTCTTCTCCACCTACATGAGCATGCATGATTTTGAAGGTTTGAATGATTTGATATGTTGATTGCTCATTTTTGCAGCATAATGATAAGATGAATATGATAGAAGAAAATAGATAGATAGATGAAAATATTGAGAGAAATTTTGGCAGAGTGAGGATGCTAGAAGAAGATTCTCAAATGGCCTGTGAAAGGCTTGATTTATAGGAGAAGGTTGATTTGATTCGATGGCCAATATTAAAAGTCAAATTTGTGATGTGTGTGGCTAGGATTAAAAGTTTATTTTAGTGCCTATGACACACATTAAGTGGCTTATGACATGACACTCAAATTAGGATGTGAGGAAATAATGGAGATTCTTTTATTTATTTTAGAAGAAAAGATGCTTATGACACACAATGAATGAGGGTAAAAATAGGATGTGAGTGGGAATCTCATAATTTAAATAATATAATTATTTAAATTATTTATGCATGTGAAGAGTTGTAGTCATGTGACACATGTTGCAATGTGACAATAAGTGAGGGATTAATTCAAATATTTAATTTGAATTATTTTGAGACATGTGAAGGGGGGAATTAATTAAATAAATGTGATTTATTTAATTAATTGGGAAGGCACGATTAAGTGGAATAAATGGAATAAGTGGGATAATGTAATGACCTAGGGTAAAATATTACAAGATGTTTTACAAGGTCATGTATCGACTAGGTAACCTTATGACATGGACAATTTTGGGTGTCTACAATATGATGCATACATTCATGGAAGATTATGTTGATGACCTCCTCGCCAAATCTAACACCAGAGAGGGACACCTAGATATCTTATCAAAAATCTTCAAAAGAATGAAAATATTCAAAGTGAGACTTAACCCTAACAAATGCGTCTTTGGAGTAAAATCTGGGAAGCTATTAGGTTACATTGTATCAGAAAAGGGAATTGAAGTGGATCCAGCTAAGGTACAAGCAATTCTTGATATGCCACCACCAAGGAACATTAGTCAACTATGCTCTTTACAGGGACAGTTACAATCCATTCGAAGATTCATTGCTCAACTAGCAAATAAATGTTTACCATTTACACATCTCTTACACAAGAATGTTCCATTCAAATGGGAGTACAAATGCGAAGCAGCATTTGATCAGATAAAGCAGTATCTCATGAATCCACCAGTATTGATTCTACCAGTACAAGGTGCACCTCTCATACTATATATTGCTGCCATAGAAGTATCTTTAGGAGCATTATTGGCACAAGAAGATAACTTAGGAAAAGAACGAGCTATTTATTACATCAGTCGAACCCTAACAAGTCACGAGCTAAATTATACCTTCATTGAAAAAGCTTTTTTAGCAGTGGTGTTCACTTCTCAAAAGTTACGACACTACATGCTAACTCATATAGTGAAGCTTGTGTCTAAGATTGACCCACTCAAATATCTTCTAAGTAAGGCAACCTTGACTAGCAGGTTGGCTAAATGGGTCATGATCCTAAGCGAATTTGATATTCATTATGTGGATCGAAAAGCTATAAAGGGACAAGTAATTTCATATCAATTAGCAGAAGCATCAATACCAGTGGAACATCCAATACACATTGATTTTCCTAATGCCGATGTGTTCACAGCAGATATCCAACAGTCATGGTCACTCTACTTTGATGGTTCTTACACTCAACATGGTTTAGGAGCAAGAATTCTTTTTATTACACCTCAAGGACATAAAATCCCCAAATCTTATCGGCTAATGTTTCTTTGCACAAACAACATAGTTGAGTATGAGGCATTGATAATCGACATAAGAATTGCAGTAGATTGGAAAATTGTAGAACTTCAAGTTTTTGGTGATTCACAACTTGTTATAAATCAAATCAATGACGAATATCACACTAAAGATGACAAGTTGATACCTTACAAAATAATGGTGGAAGATCTCAAGAAATACTTTGTTAACATCAAGTTCATGCAGATTCCACGCGTTGATAATAAAGCAGCAGACGCTATGGCTACAATTGCCTCTCTACTACAGTTGACAGAGAATAAAAAATAGTATGATTTCTTGGTGGAACAATTGTTTTCTCCTGCCCATGATAATCCTGAAACTCAAATTATTTTCCATCTGACGAGTCTTGACTCTCCCTTATATGGCCAAATTTACACTTACCTAAAAGATACTACTTTACCCTTAGGTTTGTCTAGCAATTAGAAAAGAAATTTCATTCGTCAATCATCTCGTTACACCTTAATTGCTGACGTCTTATACCGGCATGGTCTGGATGGTACCCTCCTTAGATGTCTTGAACGCAATGAATTGGAAAAGGCCTTACAAGAGGTCCATGGTGGAATTTGTGGGACACATTCAAGTGGACTAACCTTAGCAAAGAAACTTGTAAGATTGGGTTATTACTGGCCAACCATGGAAAAGGAATCCTTCATCTTTGTGAAGAAATGTGCAAAATGTTAGATTCATGGGAATCTCATTCACACTCCTGCTCAAGAATTACAACCCTTCACCACCACATGGCCTTTCGCTCAATGGGGATTGGACTTGGTTGGTAAGATACACCCATCATCTTCAAATGGACATAAATTTATCATTACAGCCACTAAGTATTTCACTAAATGGATTGAAGCTATACCCCTAACAACTATTACTGGTAAACAAATTTCTTCATTCATTTTGAACTATATCATCTGCAGATATGGTATTCCCAACTCCATTATCACAGACAATGGAAGACCCTTTAAAAATCAGGATGTTGATGAACTATGTGAAAGATTTCACATCCAACACAAGTTCTCTACACCTTACTATCCACAAGGGAATGGTCAAGCCGAAGCTTCAAACAAAACAATTTTGAAGATTTTGAAGAAAACAGTGAATGAAGCAGGTCGTGATTGGCATGTCCAATTAAATCCAGTATTATGGGCTTACAGAACAAGCATTCGCACACCAATGGGTGCTACTCCTTATGCTTTGGTTTATGGAGCAGAAGCTATTTTACCACTGGAAGTTGAGATTCCTTCACTTCGAGTATCACTTAAAGGGTTAATCAATGATGAAGACTACAGAGTATCAAGGTTACAAGAGCTGGAACTGCTTGATGAACGGTGTCAAAATGCAGTTAATCATTTGAAGGGATATCAACAGATTATGTCCCATAGCTACAATCATAGATTCAAACCATGAACTTTTCAAGTGGGTGACTTGGTTCTCAAAGAAAACCCTTGAAATCAACAGGATCAGGAAAACAAAGGCAAATTCGAACCTAATTGGTTGGGCCTATTCATTATCGTTGTGGCATACAGATTGAGGGCATATCAGTTGTTAACAGCAGAAGGGGACCTATTTGAAGATTCAACCAACAACATTCATTTGAAGAGGTACTACGCCCAAGAAAAAAAAAATCAAAAACAATACAAAAAGTCTTGAAAAAAAATAAAAAAAATTGTCTTGATGGAAACCTGGCAAATAGGCGTCTTGGTAATACCAAAAAAATCATAAAATTAGGAAAAAGTGCAATAAAAACAAATGATGAAAACTTAGCAAACAGGCATTGTTTGTGATTTTATTTGGCTCTCTCATCTATTAGGATTCATTCTGCATATTATTTTTTTCATCAGCATCATCATCACATTCGCATCACATCATCTCCTTGAAATGACAAGGATCCCATCATGGCTTGATGATTTGAGGGTTATCCTTAGTAGTAGTTGTGTCTAGTAGGAGTCAGAGTACAAGGTCACTAGGGGGTAGTTTGCTTCTTGGAGCTTTTCTAGTAGGCAAAACGGTAGCATGTGTCTAGAATCAGAATATCGGAAACAACAGTCTTGTCCAATTTCACTGAGTCTACATGACTATTTTGGCAGATACTTGAAACAAATTGGATGATCTTAATCTGAATAAAATGAATGATAAACTTAACACAATAAGTTGCAATTTTTGTTTTGATATTTGATGACATCATATCTTTGGAGTGGTTCAATTATGTATTGAACTAGAATCACAAGGATGAAGTATGATTTTTCTTTGCTAGTTGTCTATAAGTTAATCCTTAGTATGATGCAAATTAGTCATGGGACATGCTCTACAACGTATCATTGATGACATTTCAAAATTTGCATAGGAAAATGGTTGACTTTTGTCTGTTTATGCAAGCAATACTCAGGTCATCTTGGTTCAATTATACCTTGATGCTTGTATTAACTTGCTACATCAAACATTATGAAAGCAATACTCAGGTCATCATTGGTGCTAACATACCCTTTGATGCTTGTACTAACTTTCAACATATCAAAAGGCTCAATGATGACAACTAAACACAGCAGGAAATGGCAACAAGGAGAATGGTTCATTACTTCATTTAGGATTGCATAATTCATTTTAGGACTGCACAATGCATTTGCATTTCGAGGGCCTTTTAAAATAGATTTTTGAGGGTTGACCACATTCTAGAATATCTTTTTTTTAGACAATGGTGGAGTATGACTAGACATTTGTTACATCTCATTTTCATAATCATTCATATTCATTTCACATCATTTTCCATTATCAATTATCATTGCACTCGCATACTTACATCATCATTTCATTTCATTTATCATGATCAGTATCCATCATCACATATCATATACATGTTCATTATTTTAAAATCATTCATTAACATATACATTTGCATTTTTCACACACAAATCATAAATAAAATTGCATCCATTTCATTCTTTTCACATCATCACTTAGGTTATCATGTTCATTTACATCATATATCATAATTTTATTACATAAGTGCATTTCCATTGCATCATCATTATCATTTATATTACATCATACATCATATCACGTACATATCATTCATTACATATTCCATCTTCATAAATCATATCATCTCATTTTCATCAAAGCATTTACATCTTACATCATACATTCATTACATTCATCATGAAGAAAAAATCATTCAGATTACATCATATCATTATAGCATCATCATACACGACATGGCATATAATTAAAAAATAATAAAAATGCATCCATAACATGTGTATAAATCATCCATAACGCATGCATAATCAAAACATCACTACATATCATAGATCTCATCAAAATAAATGTCAAGAAATACAAGGATATCAAATGTTTTAAAAAGATATATCGAATACAATGGAAAAAAAATGTGTGTACAAAATGCTCATCACTGAGGGGCATCTGGTCGTGGAACATGGCTGCTGCTACCTCCTGAGGTAGCAGGTCTCATTGGATCTCTGCTGCCGAAAGTGCCAATCTCTCGTCTGACCGGCTGACCCACACTCCTGGTAGCGCTCCTAGAATGACTGTGTGAGTGGGTCCGAGTCTGAGTACTTGACTGTGTAAATGCTATCCGCCGCTCAGGTGGCATTGCCTCAAAATACCTCATCCTATAGTACTCGGCCTCCCGAGCAGTCTCTAGCCCCTCTACTACAACCTCTCCAATAGAGGTGCTCTCAACTGATCTCAACAGTCTCTCGGCTACCCCCTCAGCTTGTATGCACCTCTCTCTAAAACTGTCTCTCTCGGCTGTGAGCTGAGCTATCTATGGGTCGGGAGGTAGTGGTTGTGCGATCTATGCCTAAAGCTGACTAATGGTCACCTATGCCTATGCTAACTGACTCCGAAGAGTCTGAACCTCCACCTGCAAAGCATCTACCTATCCCTGTGATGAAGCCCTGATCGTAATCCATGGAGCCGAAGTACTCGGCTGACCCACTGCTCTAGATGTCCGTGGCCTGGTGCTAAAACACACATCAAGGGAAAATCATTGTCTCCCACCACCCCCATCATCCCCATCACTATCCCCAGAGTCATCTAAATCTGTCTCCTCATCCTCTGACTCCTCCTCATCCACATCCATAGCCAACCCACCGATATCCTCGGCCTGCTCTGCCTGTACCTGTTCCTATGGCTGCCCTACTACTGGATGTCCCTGTGGTTATTGTCGTCGTGTCCGAATAATTGGACCTCTCATCAATGGGGCAGGCTCCTCTAGACTGGTAAACCTAGGAAAGGGATGTGTGTAGAAGTGTGCAGCATAGTCATCAGTCATCCCTGCATCTGTGACCTTTGGCTGTAACTCAACATACTCCTCTCTGGCTGCCTCAATAGTCAAAATGGGACCCCACTGTGATATATCCTCTCGACGCCTGGCATAGTGTTTCACCCCCTGTGGCATCATCTATACCCATGCAAACTGCCTCAGAACCCTCTTACCAAGAAATCGCTCAATAATAAATGGGGTGCGTCCAATCAAGTATCTGGACCTCGTCACATATGGGCAACTCTATGTCATCTGCTTGCCAAGGATCGCAATCTATATACGACCTCCAAATGACCGTATCCAAATCATCAAGTACCCATCGCCAATACTCTAACTTGCCCAACCTCGGCTGGACAAGAGGCCCTATGTATGCATAGACATATGGGAACCCTAAGGGATGATCCCTGCGAACAATGGGACGTGTGATGGCAAAATGCTCCCACACAAAAATCTGAAGAAGAGTGACTCCGCAGGAGAGACTCTTCCCATTTGTGCATACGACCTAATGAAGATCATGGTACAGATGGGCAAGCATGCATGAGCCCCATGCATATCTGGTCCCTTGGAGAAGCATATCCTCCAGAATCCTCCCCTAACCAACTGATAGTCCCTTTTCCCTACGATCAGGACAAAGGAAACCGCCGATCATACCTGCTAGAACTGACGGCAGTGGGGCATATCTCAATATCATATCCTTCTAGGCAATCTCATACCCACGGGCATGGGGATCCTAGAAGACCCGTCTCAATGCATCTATCCCCCCAATCTCCTTGTGATCATAGATCACAAGCTCTCCAACCACAGGGATACCTAGAATCCTGTAAACATCCTCAGGAGACCGTGATCTCTCCTGTCGGAAAGTGAAACGTGTTATGCTCACTATGCCATCTCTCAGCTAATGCAGTCAATAGTGCCCTATTGACTCGATATTCCGGCATCGCCAGCAATGGACCTAGCCCACATTGATGAATGATCCCTAAATCATCTTGGGAGAACTATGGAATCATCTACCAGGTCTGAGGGAATTTCTCCCTAAACTGGAGGAGTTTAAATTCTTCCTTTACAATCATACCAAGCACATCAAGATCCAATCAATCAACAAGGATTATCAAAAGCAAAACATCAAGAAAATCATGTCAAATCAACTGAATCATATCAAAATCATCAATCTATCTATCTCTTTATTTTTCTTATCGCAAGGAAAGCATGTCCATCAAGCAATCAATCAAGCACTCAGATCTATCATCTATCATTTGTTTTCAAATCACAAAAGCAAATTAATCTATCAACGTTTCTTTGTTTTTCATATCGCATGGAAGCAAATTTAACCAGTCAAATCTATCAAGCCTTTCAATCAGGAAAGCAAATCTATCAAGCCTTTCAATCAGGAAAGCAAATCTATCAGCCTTTCAATCAGGAAAGAAAATCGATCATCTCTACTATTTGTTTTCAAGAACGAAGATAAATTTATCATATCTCATCTTGATGTATTCAAAAAGCATAAAATCAGTTGTCTAATTTAACAACAATCATCAAACACATGTCAATTTTTCTTCAAAACTTGAAATTCAGCAAAAATCCCTGGATGCGCTAATACAGGTCATCAATGCACTAAATCATGTATGCGCAACTTTACTCCCTGTATGTGCTAAATCAGGTCATCAATGCACTCATTCATATATGTGATGTTTTATCTAACCTATGCGCTAAGACAGTTATCCTATGCGCTAATTTACCCAATGTGCTAAACTAGCATCTGACCCGACCTCGGCTAGTTGGATGCGCTAAAATAGTGATCCTATGCGTGATTTCATCCTATGCACTAATTTGCAACCCTATGCACGATTATTTTCAATCTATGCATGAGTTTGTATGCACTAAACAATTTCATCTATGCGCTAAAGTTTGACTCGTATGCGCTAAACTAAATTTTCTATGCGCCAAAACAAAAAATTAAAAATCAAAAAATTGCAAAATATCATCAAAATTTCATTCAAAATTCAAAAAAGAGGATTGGATTCACTCACCGAAGGTCCATATGCTGTTGGTCTCTAATATTGGTGGGCTCGCTGGAATCGGTGGCGCTCATAATGGATGGGCATCTTGTTTTAATCTCTCAAAAGCTCTGCAAATCTTCACAAGTTACTGTTCAAATGAATGACTTTTCACCTTTTTCTCCTTTTAAAGGGGTAAAAGTGGCAAATTGTTTTTATTTTTACTATGCAAAGTGTTATTTCAAGAGCTAAATCGACAAGTTTCTCCAAAATCATCTGAAAATCTTCCAAATCGTCTTCGTCATCATTCTCATTACGCGATTTATCTCTCGAGGGGGCATATAGCATCATCAATTAAATTTTTCAAACTCAGGGGCAAATTCTTTGAAGCAATGCATAAAACACATCACTTCAGAGAGGGGAAAAATGTACACATCTAAAAATGGTCACGGTTAAACAAACCTGTTAATTAATTAAATATGAATTATTTAACTAATATTCTTAAGTCATCTACATATAAATAAATTTAATTATTTATTTATATTGTTTATTTTCCAATTCTTCTAGTTTATTTAAATAAATAAATTTTATTTAATTACTACTACCTTCCTATTAATTAATTAAATAAATTTGACAATTTATTTATATTAATTATTACAAGTTTAAATTATAAATTTAAATGATATTCTTCATTCCACATTTAATTAAATATTTTTAATATTTAATTAAAGCACTTTCTGAAATTCTTCACTCTTCTCACATAATTAAATATTTTCAATATTTAATTAAAAAGCTTTTTCTCTTCTCACATAATTAAATATTTTCAATATTTAATTAAAAGCTTTTTCTCTTCTCCATAATTAAATATTTTCAAATATTTAATTATGAGGCTTTTTCATTTTCCACACATATTTAAATATTCATTTATTTAAATCATAGAGACACCTTCCATTTTGTCTCTTCATTTTCCATCTACTTCTTACAATTCCATCTTCTTTTCGAATTCTCGATCTCTCACCGTTCATTTTAACAGGTTTGAACTCAACCGTTGATTGTGGCCAATTGAATTCCTACCTTCAAAAATCTATAAATACAGCCTTCGTGTGAGGTAAAAAGGATCTCGAATTCTAGATTTTCATGCGTAGTTATTATAGTCACATTTCAGCATTTTAGCATCATAGCATTTCAATTTCATAGCTTAATTCTTTAGTCATGCACATGCATTTACATTAATCTCATTCTCTCAAGCTGTTGTTTAAAACAACTGAGAGAAAGCATCTTGAAATGAATCCTTGGAGATAGAGGACAATGGGATGAATTTGAAGAAGCTGTTGTTTTAGAGTTTGTGTTTATGCTTTCTAGATTAGTTTTCTTTAATATAATGTCCCCTTGGTGTGTTAATTTGTTATTTAATTAGTCCACATTCTCTAACACACATATACATGTATTGTGCCACTGTTATTAAAAAAATGAGTGGTTGTTGAATATGTGTCTATACAAAAGATCTACAAGTATTCATGTATATCTACATCTGGCTGCAAAAATGATATACAAAAATGAGGATCCTATCTATGTGGCATCTAGCTCCCCAAGCCCTTTGGCTCTGGTGGCTACTCTGGCGTTTTGGGAGGTGGTTGCACGGTGGTCTATGATTGGGATCGATGTGAGTGCGATACATATAGGCCCACTTGTATCCCTCTGAGCTCCCCTTGCAGTGAGAAGATATCCATCCTCGCCTGTATTAGCTCATGTTGCAGCCATTGAACATTTGTCGGGATCGCAACGGCCACCTATGCATCGAGCTCATCAATGCGGCTCTAAAGGGCATCGTGTGCCACCTTGACGAAATGAGCCCTCGTCACGGCTGCATCTCGCTCGACAAGCATCATCCGCAATTCCCCTGAAAGCTGATCTCGCTGACCCTTGGTGACAATCAGTTGCACTACCTCCACACACTGCTCCTCATATGCGGTCCGTAGACGTGCAACTAGCTCAAAAGTGGGAGCATGCCTCCTCATTGAAACATGTCGATACACATCTAAGACCATCCCCTGGATTGGTACAACAGGGGCTACCTCTGAAACACACTAAGCTATGAGCCAAGTCCATCCTTGTGCATCCTCTGCAACCACAAAGGAGAGAAGAGGATTAGTATCACATGACATGTATATGTATTAAAAGAGTAAGTAGAAATATGAAAAGCAGGAAAGTAACAATAATACATAATATATACCTTGATCCCCTAGCTTCCAGGTGGGATTGGGGTGTGGATCAACATTGGGGCCTACGCTGCCGGTATCGATAGCCACCCGAAAAGATGTTATTATTGTTGTAGGAATGGTGATAGTTGGCGGAACCGATGAGATAGGATTAGTTGGTGGGAGAGCTGACCTCCTTCGTCATCGTGGCCTCACAAGCGTCGCCTCCTCCTCCTCCTCCTCCTCTGCTCCACCCTATTGGTGGGATCTCCTCATGCCCTGTGCTGGTTGTTGAGGCTCCTCCTCTTGTGGGCTTGGGTCTCTTCCTAGAGCCCCCTCGGTGAAGACGAGCGCAGGATGATGCCTCTCCCACCATCGGGTGAAATTTAATGCCTCCTTGACATTATCCACCACCGCCATAGCCGATAGATCATGGTCGATCTCATTATCATCTGAAAAGATGATCTCTTTGATGGAAGGGTGAGGGTGATCACCAACCCTTGCTGCACTACGGTGTGCCCTGGTGTATGTGGACACGTCAAGTGGTATGGTTTGCACACGGCCATGCTGCCACATGACCCGAATCCAATAGCATGGTACAGTGATGTACTCGTGGCGACCCACTAAAAAATGGTCCCGCTGTAGGTTCCTGAGGATCCTACTATTATCCACCCACCTGAAATAATGGTGAGGCCTCTTACGCACCTCTCCTGCAGCGATAGTATCAAACTATAGCCTCCAAAATTGTAAATCCCCGAAGCGCCATTGGCTTGCCATATCATACCAGTGGGCCATCGGGACATCACACAATCATCGCTAAGGGAAACTAACTGGTCGGGTACACATAATGTGGGTGAATGCCCACACCTACAATAGTGTGCACGTTGTAAGGCTACGATAATCATAGTGCACATATCACCCCAGCTCCTTGTAGAGATGCACTAACATGCTATGCCCCCAGGCATACACTGTCTGGTGCTCCACCATATATTTGACAATTGAAATGAGGCCCCCATGCAGGTGTGAGCCTCGCTCGTCTATGGTAATCTGAAATGAAATGGTCACCGCCATCACCCGGTATAGTAGTGGTGATGTAGTTCTCACATGGTCATACCAATGCGCATAGATGTGACCAGTGTCATCACCATTGTTGATCTGCCCTGTGAAGTAGCGA
>CM021104.1:186666049-186984936 GCA_007115665.2 Sequoiadendron giganteum | reverse complement strand
TGGGCAATGGACACGCTCGAACCTGTGAAACCAGGTGGAGTCGTTGTCCTGTACTTGTCAACCTGTAGCAAAGAGCATATGCACATATATATATAAACATGTCATAATTCAAATACACCGTGAAGAGGAGATCACGGGATCGCAGGGCGCTCGCAAACGAGTGATGCGATACCGTCCTCTTCACCAATACAGTCATTCTAACTGACGCATCTAACATATCAACAACATCAAAGCATAGAACATCATAAACTAAATAACCACTTATGCTAATTTCATACATGCCATAATAATTCACATCAAACGGTAGGATCATCAAGTCAAGTTACATCATGATAACATAGAGATAAACTATAACCAAGTACAATGTCACAGTACACCCCAATACTAAAGCATAAATAGGAACCAATAATGTTCGTACAAAATACAAAATGGAGGGGTATTACACATCCATACAAGCATACATACATACATGTACATAAAAATATATCAGCATACATTAATATATTAGCATTTAACATAAAGTAAAACATAACGCGAGCGCGTTATAATGCGCTCGCGTTATGTGCTAGTAGACATGTTCCCCGCAATAGCAAAAACCATGTCAAAAGTGAGATATAATGCGCTCGTGTTATAACGCGCTCGCGTTATATCTTGCTTTGGGAATTACCGAACTTTAACCTTGGTATTTGCCTTGGAATACCAACCAAAGGCTTGGAGGGCATTCCCAAATACCAAAGACGTGTTTTTAAAAATTCCACCATATTTCTCATAATAGAGTTCGTGCTCACCGTCAGGATTGCACGTGGTTCAATATCAAAAAAATTGAGCACATGGGTAATGTTGGGTTATCTCTTAGGCATCCAACGATGTAATTTTTTTCACTTTCTGAAAATGTTAAGTCTTTCATCCATAATTTATTTTATTTGTATGTCTTTTTTTTGCCAAAAATTAGTGTTTGGTATTTTTTTCGTTATAAATTAACCGTTCATCAATTTTTCAAATAAATTACATTTTTAGAAACTAGACTCCATTCTACA
Source organism: Sequoiadendron giganteum (assembly GCA_007115665.2). Taxonomy (NCBI): domain Eukaryota; kingdom Viridiplantae; phylum Streptophyta; class Pinopsida; order Cupressales; family Cupressaceae; genus Sequoiadendron; species Sequoiadendron giganteum. The sequence continues at coordinate 186,983,899 of CM021104.1, read as the reverse complement.
AAATTAAAAAATTAGAAAAAAAACAAATCAATTAGTTTCCATAATTTGTAGGGGTAGCACGACCAAAATTCTATTTTCAGGATATGTCCACTTCGCAAATTAGTAAAAAATCAAATATTCATTAAAAAATTATCAAAAAAATCGTGCATCAACTACATACTGTTAGCTAACTTCTGACCATTGCGATTTTAAAAATACTAAAAAAATGTTCACCGTACAAGGGTCGTACAAGAGTTGCTATGTTATGTTTTTCTGACAAAAACAACACCAATTTGTGTACGTCCCTCGTTTGAACCCCTTAATCTCAATCATTTTCAAAATAAATTAGTAGTTTAGAAAGTAGACTTGGAGCACTTGAATCCTTCTTTTTTTTCCATCTCAAAATTTTGAGTCTAAGTATCCTCAATTTCACATCCAAGGTCAGTATTTCCTGATTTCAGAAAAAAGTTGTCCACTTAAGTCCCCTTTTTGGGAACCATCTTGGTGCACTTACCCAATTGTTTAAAAAAAAATGCAAAAAAAACAATTATACATAGGTGATCAAAGAATTTTTTTATTTGACAACATTTAAATCACCTTTCTTCATCACTGTTAAAAAATAAAACCAAACCACAACTACTCTCAAATTTTTCACTTCAAAGAACAAAACGAAACGGTCTTGCCAACATTTGAGGCAAAATGGCCTCATTGTTTTTGTTTATTTTTTACTATTAAAGTAAATAGTATTAATAGTAATTATTTTTGTTATAACTAATTTATTAATAAAGTTAAGTGCAACAATATTATTATAGAAAGCAAATAAAAAAAAAATATTAATAGTGATTTAGTACAAGATAATTTAAATCCAATTCTTGGACTAACATTGGAGAAAACATCGATAATGCTAAATATTATTAGCATTTAAAAAATGATATAAAAAATGATAACGGAGAAAATGATATCAATATTAATATTAATGCTAATATTTAATATTGATATTCCTGAATAATAATATTCATATTAATTCTAAAATTAGTGGTAATATTAGTAATTCTTATAATAATATAGAATTTATTACTATTAAGAGTAATATTTTCTTTCATATAAAAAATAGCAATTTACTAAGTATTTGAATGGTAAATTTAAAAATAATTAGTAATAATCAATGTGATAATAGTAATAATGTTGATTGAAGAATTTAAATATTCTTGTTCAATAAATATTACTTAAATGAAGATAATTTTTTTTTATTGTTATGTTAAATTACCTTCTATTAACAATTAATAACTAAAAGTAAATATGATATTAATATTAATTCTTATTCTAATATTAGTAATAACATTGGTGGTTAATAAAATTACTAAAAGTATTAAATAAGGGAAGTATATTAATATTATTAAGTGTAGTAATTTTATATTATCAAAGGTTTAATAATATCTTTATCAATGTTTGGAGTAATGTAAATTAATACTAGGGAAATGTTGATAATTGTAATAATCTGGATCATCATTTCTATGAGAAAGGACGATATGGTTAATAACAAAATATTCGTAGTAGTAATATCAATTAAAAAGATATTGCCAAATGAGTAGTCATATTCTTATTTCAAGAATTAATATTTTGGGGGTGGAACTCCAAATGAATATCAAGTAAGACATCAAAATTAAGAGAGTACACTATAAATAATTTTATCTATGGTGATACTAGGTTTAATGTTATTATTCATAATTAGTTGTTGAATCAACTAGGAATCTAGGTTCGTCCCTACCAACTTAGGGGGTGTGTGATAGGTTTCACACTACTCGAATTACTCTCGCTCCCCCCCCCCCTTCGCTTTCATGTGAAGTGTTGATGGTGAAGTTTGCAAGAAAGTACACCTGATGCCTATAGTGTGTTACGATGCACGTGCATGGTTAACAATTACAACATTTTATAGCATTGTTAAAAAAAAATTGATGGTTGTGTTTTTGTCCTTCATGCAAAATTTAGGGCATGACAAGAATTTTGAGAATACTCATGTTACTCTCACTAAACTAGTTGAAGTGAGAGGAGAGTATTTTTTAAAATAAAAAATGGGCACATACATCCAATAGGTGTATAACTCCAATTACCCATAATAGGTGGGAGGTTTTAGCTAAATGGTAAATACCAAAACATGTGGCAACACCTACTCATATAAAGACAAATGAATGGTTATGAGAGGTGGCATGCTATAAATTCATTTAAGAGGGTGTGAAACTCAACTAGCCATGTGTGGGAGAGAGCGACACATGTAGTTAATGGATTATATGTCATGTGGTCTCATATTAACCAAGTCTAAATAACCTAAATAGGCTTAATAATATGTGTAGTTCAAAAAAATAAATTGTCTAACATAAAAAAAATAAAAAGCCTACACTAACACCCCTCCTTAAACATAATTTAGGTGGGTGAAAAGATGGGTCTCAACAAATGATTCTTGATGATGTACCCATGTACAAAGAGATCCCCCCCAAAAGAATAAGCTCTCCATAAGAGGAATAAACTCCGCTAAAATAGAGAGATAAAATACCACCTTGAAAGGAGAGAGAAATATGAAAGACTAGGAAGCCCCCTAAGTAGAAACTTGCCACATTGATGCAGGAGCATCCCGAAGTGCAATCGACATCACAAAAAAATAATTGGTTTGAATTTATTGTTTTCATTTTCTGACTCAACTTGGACTTCATGGACAATTCGATTTGTAGAAGATCAAGAAATTTATCATTCAAAATTTTATTAGCATCATTCATGAGCAAAAAATGAAAGAGGTATCTCAAAAGACAGGCATAAAAAGAAATGACCAGAGGAAGATGAAAGATTGCCAAGTAACGAAGAATAAAAGACTCATTCTAACTTGAGTCAGGGGGGCGCCAAGGGAAGGAGGAGAAAGACACGACATCAGGAAATGTGACCAAAGAAAAAGAACAAATCATTGATGATGCTAGAGGGAAGAAGCAGATTAGTTGAAGCCGAGCCTCTTAGAGGATTGAACAACAGATTTTGAACAAAGAAAAAACCAACACATTGAAGAGGTAGCTCGCCTGGCGTGGATAGAGAATCATGCCTTGTGAAAGACAATGAAGAGTTAATAAATGCAACTTGAGGGAAGAGGCGACACGCCTATTAAGACTAGAGGAACAAACCTTTTAGAAGTAATTTAAATGAAGATTGTGCTACATTGAAGGCGTGAGTAGATTAGTGAAATATGCAGAGACTTGAAGGAAGGTCGTGGGCATATTAGAAGAAGCCATGGCGCGCAGGGTAGATAAGAAGACTAAAAGAAAACAAATCATTTGACCAAGCCGCATGAGATAAGAATTGTTGAGAAGCTCGATCCTTGTGGAAAGATGATATATGGTGCAGATTCCTTAAGGAATAGAGAATATTAGAAACGATGGATGAGGTCAAGCTCCCAATGGGGGATATGAGGATGCAACCAAGCATCACAGTATGTGTGTGGTAATTGAGGAGGACGTAAAGAGGAGTAAGGTAATGCAAGGTGTTGCGAGATTGCTGAGACAATTAGATGCAAGTGTCAAGCGGTTGAAGGTTTGTTTCAGACCAGAGAGAGGGAGATGAAAAGTCAGACTGAGGAGGGAGGTAAATAAGTTTCCTGGAAATTTGTAATGTAATTTTTGTGAAATCCGAATAAACGAATGTATTAGAGTTGTTTTCGAAATTGATTAAAATTTGGGCAGTTGTATGTCGATTGTCAAATTAACACAAGTTATTGTCAATTTTTGGGTTAATCATTTTACGGAGTCTTTTGTAATCTGAAGTTGAGAGTTGAGTTGAGATTGGTGTTTGCTCTGCATCAAATTGGTATCAGATCAGGCGGTTCTAAGTGTGCAGATAAAGCGTCGAGAGATAGGCAATTCACACTAGGATCTGCAAGTGAAGAGACAAGTATGTTTGTTGTAGGCGTGAAAGAGAATATGCAACTGCTATCCTCTAGTAGAGATAAAGATGGGTAGAAGGTGTAGAGTTCCTCCATCGAGAGAAGGGGGGTAGAGGAAGCATCTTCCAAAATCTTTATTAGGTAGAGGGTAGTTGTGTGAGAGAGAAAGTGTTGTGTGAAGGCAAATTACAACAAACGAAGTGGAATCTTTGTGAGAATCGAGGTACGATTGTAGCATGGCTCTGTTCCAAAGAAGGCAATGTGCAGAGACTTAAAGACATCCAGAAAAAAGATTTCAAACATGGTTCTTCTATTGCTACCTTCCATTCAAGCGGAGCTTGAATCTTTTCTTCCTAGGGAGTATGATGCAGGAGCATCCCAGAGTGCAATTGACATCACAAAAAAAAATTGGTTTGAATTTATTGTTTTCATTTTCTGGCTCAACTTGGACTTCATGAGTCTGTCATGAAAATTCGATTTGTAGAAGATCAAGCAATTTATCATTCAAAATTTTATTAGCATTATTCATGAGCAGAAAATGAAAGAGGTATCTCAAAAGATAGGCATAAAAAGAAATGACTAGAGGAAGATGAAAGATTGCCAAGTAACGAAGAATAAAAGAGTCATTCTAACTTGAGTCAAGGGGGCAACAAGGGAAGGAGGAGAAAGGCATGGCAGCAGGAAATGTGACCAAAAAAAGAGAAAAAAATCACCGATGATACCAAAGGGAAGAAGTGGATTAGTTGAAGCCGAGCCTCTTAGAGGATTGAACAACAAATTTTGAACAAAGAAAAAACCAGCACATTGAAGGGGTAGCTCACCTGGCGTGGATATAGAATCATGCCGTGTGAAAGGAAATGAAGAGTTAATAAATGCAGCTTGAGGGAAGGGGTGTCGAGCCTATTAAGACCAGAGGAATGACCCTTTTAGAAGCAATTTAAATGTAGATTGTGATACATTGAAGGCGCGAGTAGATTAGTGAAATATGCACGGACTTGAAGGAAGGCCGTGGGAAAATTAGAAGAAGCCATGGCACACATGGTAGATAAGAAGACTAAAAGAAAACAAATCATTTGACCAAGCTGCATGAGATAAGAATTACTGAGACGCTCGATCCTTGTGAAAAGATGATATATGGTGCAGATTCCTTAAGGAACAAAGAAGATTAGAAATGATGGATGAGGTTGAGCTCCCAATGGGGGATATGGGGACGCAACCAAGAATCACAATATGTGTGTGGTAATTGACGAGGACGTAAAGAGGAGTAAGTTAATGCAAGGTGTTGCTAGATTACTGAGATAATTAGATGCAAGTGTCAAGCGGTTGAAGATTTGTTTCAAACCAAAGAGAGGGAGATGAAAAGTCAGACTGAGGAGAGAGGTAAAGTAGTTGCCTGGAAATTTGTAATGTATTTTTTGTGAAATATGAATAAACAAAAGTATTAGAGTTGTTTTCGAAATTGATTAAAAGTTGGGCAGTTGTATGTTGATTGTCAAATTGACACAAGTTATTGTCAATTTTTGGGTTAATCATTTTACGGAGTCTTTTGTAATCTAAATTTGAGAGTCGAGTTGAGATTGGTGTTTTCTTTGCATCACACACCCCAACAAAGATCGTAGATAAATGAACTTGTTCTCAACTTCCAAATTTAGTGCATATGAATCTTGAAATGTGTTTAGTCCTTTGATGATGAACTTCATTCCTTGAGATTTTATTGTGCCTTGATTATCGTAAAAGATGACTATAGGCTTTTTGAATGGATTATTGAACTCGATGAGAATATTCTAAAGCCAACTAGCCTCAGTGGTGGTATCAATTTCCCCTCAATACTCAACCTCTATAGATGGAAGAGTAATTACAAATTACTTCTTTCTCTAACAAAAAATTGGATCAAAACCAAGTGAGAAGAAAAACCTTGAAGTAGACTTGTGATCTTGAGAATCACCCACCTAATTTAAATCCGTGTCCCACCAATTCAATATCCACACCCACTATATACTGAATCTCATAAATGTGAGTACCTTAAATGTAGTGGAGAATCTGCTAAGCAAATTTCTAATGCAACTTATGTGGCTCTTGCGTGAATTAACAGACCATGCCCACATCATATGAAATGTTGGGTATTTTATGATTCAAGTAGATGAGACTTCCAACAAGTTGTTAATATAAATTTTCATCAATCAAGGGTGAAGAAAAAATAGCCCCAATTTTGACTCCTCATAGAAATGGAGTTGGTGAAGGCTTATAGTCAACAATGCAAAATTAGGAGAACATATCAAGTGAATACTTGAGTTGTGTAAGGAAGATACATGAAGATGAATGATTGATCTCAATCCCCAAGTAGTGAAATAGGCCCAACTATGACATAAAATCTATCATGCAAAGTAAGTTTTAAAGCCTTAATGGTGGATGCGTGACTCTTTATGAAAACTAAGTCATCAAAATAAAGAAAAAATGTGAAAGTGTCATCTTGCTACAAAATGTATACATTTAGGTCAGAATGACACCAATTGAACCCAACTATCAAAAGAAAGGAGTCCATCTTGGCATACCAAGGTTGAGGGAATGTTTGAGGCCATAGAGAGACTTATGGAGATGGAAAAATAGTGAAGGATCTTGTATGAACCCCTGTGGCTTCTCCATATAGATTTCCTCTTGGAGGTCACCACATTGAAGATATATACTCTTGACATCCATATGATGAACTTCCCAAAGATGGGCTACAACTATATCAAGAACAATTCAAATAGAATTCATTTTGGCAATTGGCACAAAAGTCTTAGATTGGTCATCCTCGAGAATCGAGGAGAATCCTTTGGCAACCAAATGATCCTTGTGCTTGTCAACCATCCTATTTGCTATAAATTTTATTTAGTAAATCCATTTAAATTGAATAAGTCTCCCTCCTTTATAAAGAGGAACTAGATCCCATATATGATTCCTTTCCAAGGAATCAAATCCTTCTTGCATAGCAATATCCCATTTAGGGATACCTAAAGCTTCCTAATAGGACCATGGATCAAAAGTTGAAATAATGAAGAGATGTGGAGCATGCTGAAATTATGACCTTGTTCTTCTAGTATACGATGGACCACCAAATCAATCACCTACCAAATCCAATATACTATGAATCCAAAGAGGCCTTGAGGTTGGAGTCTCTAAAGGAGAATCATCAACCTTTGAATGATGACTATGAGATAAATATGAATCCTCATTATCATTGTCACCATATAAAGTGGAGGCAAAAGACTCCTCATCAAGAGTAGGAGGAATAATATCCTTTGAAAAACTACCATCATTATGCAATGTCTCCAATGTGATAGTGGATGATTTTGCTGTGAAATGGGTGTTTTCCCTAGCTAGTTATTCACCTAGGTCCTATTCACACTAGTTACTTAAGTTTACTTAGGATACACATAGGATGGTTATCACTTTATATCTCAATTCATAAGATTAAGATACATTTGATAATATAATGAAATCTTATGTTTATCTTGGCCTATATAAATAAGGGGTTTTGTTTCTAATCCCAATCAATGAAAGTATCATTGTATAGTTGCATTATTTGATATAGGGTAAACCCACAATAGTGGGTTACAATTTTTTGTGTGAAGAAAAATTAGAAATTCCCATCAAAAAATTTAAAATGGCTTACTCCTTCTAATGAAGGGGCTTCAAATGAACCCCCCGCTTCTAATGAACCCCCCCTTCGAATGAACCCCCACTTGCACCATTTCTAATGAACCCCCCTTTTTCACCTTCCCCTCCACCATTTCAAAATTTATGCATTTTTTTAACTATCGAAGCCTAAGAAGGAGGTGAATATGGAGTCAACTTGATAAACCAAGTTGGAGGACTATAGTGATCAAAACGTGCTTTCCAACAACTATAAATTTAATATATTTTGTTTTTATTTTATATTTTATTTTTTAGCTTTACTGAACATAGGTTTTTCACTAAACATCAAGTTCGATGAAAAATCATTGTGGAAAAATAGTAAATGTGATTTTTTTTTTGAAAAATACATACACAATAGGTATTGATGTCCTCTTTCGAACAAAAAAAGAAAAATAGAATTTCAATACATACCAAAAGAGTTATGCGAGTCGAAGTACACATATGTCTAAATTGTAATTGGTTTGACTTCAAAACTTAATTAAAAGAAAAATATTCAACAAAATATTATGAAACAAAATGAAAACACTAGATAATAGTGTTACCAACCTAAATTCAAAAGAATCAAAATTTTATCCTCTGTAGAATTTTTTTTATGCGAGCTGAAGGACACACCACTTTTAAAAAATGTTGTTTACTATTAGAAACTAGTTATCAAAGGAGATGCAAATAAAAAAAAAAATTATCTCAATTTTTTTAAAAAAAGCACATTTAAAATCTATAGAATAAATCTCACAAATCACTAGTTTACACCATTTTCAAATTCCTAACAGTTTACGTACTATAGGTGTTAGAAAGTGAAGTTTTTTTGAAAATGTTGATTTCAATGTCAAGTTTGGCCAAAACGTGTAACCCATTATTGTGGGATGACCCTATAATAATTTTTTTATATCATATTTTATCTCTCTTGTGATTTCATAGAAGTTACTAGATCTTTGGTGACTATAGTATTTAACCAAATCTTGCATGGTATAAAATATTCTATACCAACTCCTACATGGTATCAGAGCTTGTGGGATTTCTTGTTAGTTTTTATTAAGAGATCTAGGTTGTAAATTTTGGTAGTTCTTGAAAATTTGAGTATGCTCTTCTCTTGCATTAAATGACGATATGGAGAATCATTAAAAAATGATAGAAATACTAGATTTGGGGGGTTTCCTCTTTGTGGATGTGTATTGCAGGTTCATTTTGGAGCTTATTGGTGTAGATTTTAGCTCACCATTGAGTCTAGAGTGTTTGATAAAGTTAGTTTTACCTTTTTTTTGTCTAAATCAAACATTGAGGCTAGATCTACAAGAATTTGAAGCTAGGAGGTGGTTGTTAAATCCATAAGGTAGCTACAATTTTGGATAATATTGGGTCAGAAAAAACCCTACCATCACATCCAAAAGGCCCAAGAATCTTAAGATCAACTATCAAATCATCAAAATATGAGCATTTACCTTAGGCCCTTCGATAATTTCCCCCTCCCGCCCCCCTTCCGCCTCCCCTTTTTTCTTCATACACACAACTATTTGTTCATGTCATAAATTCAACAAGTTGACATTACATTCTTAGAAAATTTTGTTTTTTAAATTATTTTTGAGAAATTAAAATTTAACAAAAAAAACTTTGTAGATTTTTTTGCAGGTTGTACCTTGCAATGCATGGTACTACAAGTACTTGTAGGCCCTATGGGTGCTAGGTGGCATGACTACATAGGGACATGTAGGTGCAATCCCATCTACTCACCCAGTAAAATTATCTAATAAATATTTTGTGGAATATTCCCCTAGATCACTTGTCAAAAGAATATATTGAGGCATTGCTCACAATTTTGTAGTCATAGAATATTCCCTGAAATATTTTTGCACCAAAGGAATATTTTGTCAAAGATTTTGACACGGAGAATATTTCGAGCAACAAATTTAATTTTTGATGAGAGGAGTATATTGTTAATGCAAAGAATATTCCTTGCCAATTCCAACACTACATTAGCAAACACTTAATAATTTTGAACACCTCTCCAATGAAGTTTCTTATTTGGGAATCAATTTTTGAACAATCATAACTCATTCATTTGACCTTTGTTTTGTGAGAACTTTTTATTTATTAGACGTGTTATTTTATGTTCTTTGTAGTGGTGCAATAAATTTTTAATTTTAGTGCCTAGTTTTTTTTCAAAAATTATAGATTCTCATAGGTGTTGTTGAACAATAATTGTTTTAGAAAATTTTGGGGCTCCATTTTGGCTCCTATGCTGACATTTTTTGTGCAATTTTTATAAGTGCATAAATTTTCTTGTACTTTATAGTGGTTTGTTTAGATTGATCATGTTTTATCTAAAAAATGTACTTTGATTTTGTGGCTAAATTTGGCATCTATATGCACTAAGATCAAGTCCACTTCATTGTTTTTGGCAAGTGATACATGTAATTGCATTTAACATAAAGTGCTAAATCATATATTGTTGGGGGGATTCTTGATTGAGTAATTTTGGGGGTAATATTTTTTTTTTTTTTTGTTTATCATGTCTCCTGATGTATGGAAAGTTAAATGTGATTATTGTGGGAAGAAAAATAATATAATAGATTAATGCTTGTTGAAATAATTTTATGATTTGAAACTTATTTATGAACTTCAACAGTTGAAACAACTTTACATTATCAATGATATCAATTTGCATATTTTTTTGAACCAACATCAACAAATTCATCTAGTGTTCTTACTTCAACATCATGTGAGGATACACCATCATTTGGGGATGATAAGTGTAGTCAAATGATGTGTTGATATTCCATCTCCTTCATCTATTATTTCTTTTAATGAGGTTTGTGTTTCTACATTCATGGCTTCTTGCGATTTAATGTAATAGGAAATTCATAATCTTCTAGATACATAATTTTGAGATGAGTACTTGATGAAAAATACATGTTTGTTTTGTGAGTCCTATCTTTTAGAATCAAAGGACACTATTGAGGATATCCATCTCCTCTTTTATGGTACTTTGTATGAAGTTGCATTGTCTTCTTAAAATGTTATGGGGAAGTATGTTGACCTTCTTGTTCCTTCTCTTTCTCATCTTTTGTCACAATTTTGTATTAGTGTAGAGACCTTTGATCATCATTTGAAGGGGCCATCTTTATATTTGGATTACGTTCTACATCCATCTCCATTAGTTTTTGGATTGTCATCTTCTTCAATGTGGTCTAGAACACCTAATTTGATTATAACAACTTTCAACATCGACATGTGGATATTTGATGAAAATTCAAAGACATCACACATCATCTTTCTTCCCTAATCTTCAGTTTAGGAATTGGAAGACATCCTTCATACATTCTTGGTATTTTTTCTTCCTAAGAGGAGGAATGTTGTTTAACAAGATTGGATAATTTTTAGTATTTAATTTTGGGAATCTACCATCATTATAAAATAATCTACATTGGGGGGTTGCATGGTCTCTCTTGTTCTCTCTTATGGGGGAATTTTTCTTCATATGGGCTTTTGTCCTTCTCATTCTTCTTTGAGAGTATTTTGTATTTTATCTCTTTTGGGGAGGAGTTTTGTCCCACTAGGTTTTCTCCTTTTCTTTGTTTGTGAGAGATTAAATTTATGCATTGTTACCTAACATGGCTTAGTATACAAGAACCATCATCATCATATTTCATTATTTATATTTGTACTTCTCCCTAATTTGCACTTAAGGGGGGTGTTGGTGTGAAAGGGATGTTTTACCTAGCTAGTTCATCACCTAGGTCCTATTCATGCTAGCTACTTAAGTTTACTTAGTATACACATAGGATAGTTATCACTTTATGTCTCAATTAATACGATTAAGAAATATGTCATAATATTGTGCAATCCTATGTTCAACTTGGCCTATATAACCAAGGGGTTCTCTTTATAATATCAATCAATTCAATATAATTATATATTTTCATCCTTTGATAGAATAGACTTATTCCCTCATGATTTATCTCTCTTGTGCTTTCATAGAAGTTCCTAGATATTTGGTGGCTACAATCTTCAATGTAATATTGCATGGTATAAAGAATTATATACCAACTCTTATAGATGGAGAAGTGGTAGGAAAAGAGCTGGAAGGGATCTTCTCAAAATGAACACTCCTCTCAATAAATAATTAATGAGTGGTGGGATGGAGAAGAATGTAGCCTTTGGAATCATTTAGATAGCTAAAAAATATGCAAGGCTTTCTTTGTGAATCCATATCATTGTATTTATTTTCTAGAATGTGGTCCCATTCTAGAGAACCAAACACTAAAAAATTCTTAACTATGGGTTTTTGACTAGTCCAAGCTTGAAAATGAGTTACACTCTTTAGATCTTTGCGAGGAACTCAGTTTTAGATGTAGCACACATATGTTATGGTTTATGCACAATACTAAGGTTCTAAATATTTGGAGTGAATCATATAATTTTCCATCTCCTTCAAGGATATACTCTTATGTTTTGTGACACCATTATTTTGAGGATTATATGGAAATGTTTGTTGTAAGTCAATACCTTCTAAAGCACAAAAATGTTCAAATTTATGGTTAACATATTCACCCCATTATCTGTATGTATAATCTTGATGAACTTCCTTGATTGTTTCTCTAAAAATCTTTGAAGTCTAAAAAGATTCAAAGACCTTAGACTTATTTTTGAGAATGCAAACCCATGCATCTAGAAATATCATCAATAAATATCAAGAATCATATAGCCTTGTTGAAGGATGGATGTGGAAATTATCCTACTAAGTCATTGCGTACTAACTCAAATAGTTGTGTCACTCTCCATGCTTTTCCTTCATAATATTTATCCTTGAGATTCTTATCGAGAATGCATTCCTAGAAAACCCAATCAAAAATTCAAATATAAGGTAACCTTGAAACCATGTCTTGTTGAATGAGCTACTACAAGTAGCAATAGTTCAAGTGGCCAAACCATTGATACCAATAAAACTCACCTCATGTGAATGAGAGTAATTTTTTTAAAGGAGAGTTGGGAACAAAATAAAAAAATGATATAGTCTAGACTTATGATTTGATTTTCCCATGGCAACTGTAGACCCATTGTGTATTTTACTAATTGCTGTTGTACATGGTGTAAACTCAACTCACTTTCTAGATCTTATATTAGTGATATGATAAATAAGAGATTAGTTGAAAAATATGGAAAACAAAGAACATCTTGAAATGTTACTTCGACCATATCAATAGAACCTCTCCCAAGCACTTCTATAGGAGTGTCATCACCCATTAGTATGACATTCATAGAACATGGATCTAATGAGGTAAAATCATCTTGTGATGAAGGAATGTGGTGTGATAAAAATATTGTAATTTTATTCTCATTTCAGTGATAATAGAAAACATTTTCTTCCTTCTTGCATTTTGTTTGTGCAATTATTTGTTGATTGATAGGAGTTTCAAATTGTAAGGGGATTACCCTTCATCACAAAAATATAAGGATTCACACTAGGAAGCCCTATGCTTGGATTTAGGCCATTGGTATATTGTATCATTGATGCTATGGGTGGAGGTGTAAATGTGGGAATATAAGGCATGGTCTTGGGAGGGGAAACTCGCTTTCTTGCTTGGTTTTGAGTATTGGAAAATGATTGAGAGCAACTAGCTACCATAGAGATGTTAGAGTCTACTATTTGAGCTAGACTAATGAAAACTTCTATTCCTTGAGAATCATTTATAAACTTCCTAAGGCTGCCTACAATAGGCACTATCTCTCTAGCTAAAGGCTCAATACTTAGGAAATCTTGAAGACCTTCTAAATCTTTATCTAATTATTTTAGTTTCTCTTTAGGAACATGGATAATATTATCCTTCAAGTCCACATAAATGTTTGGCTACATGGAAGTCATAGGAAATGTATGACTAGGAAGGGAATCTAAAATAGATCGGGTAGAGGCAATTTACCTTGTGTGAAAGAGTTATGGGACTCAGGCTCCACAATGAATGTTGTTACAAAATGAGAGGCCATAAGTCTAAAAATATGTCTCATAGGGTATTAGCAGTAGGAAACTAGGTCAAGAATCTCATATGAGATTCAAAAAGCTTGAATAAGCCTACTATGAAAGGAAAGAATGAGACAATCACAACATAAGGTAGAACCACATAGGGAACACACAAATAGATATGTAATCCAAATGAGGTAAATTTGATGAGTCAAGGGCATCATGCACCCAAGAAAAACAAGGGACTTTTGCTAATTTCAAAATTTTGATGTGTTCTATAGTGTTTGAGTATCCTATTTTGTAATTTTTCAGCTCAAAGAGAAAATATATTTTCAAAAATGTATAGAATTTTGTAATTTTTCTATAAGAAATACATGCATGCAAATTTTTGAATTTCCAAACAATAAATGAAATTCAAAATACAAATTTCCAGATTTTAAAGTACAATAATTGACTGATTCTAACTTGACAAATCTATAAATTAAAATCTTTCTATCCTTTTGCAACAAGAACAATGCACTTTTTCCACTTTTTCACTATATGCATATGCCTAAATGATCACTTTAAATAATTATAGATGTTATTTTCAAATTTGATATGACCTAATGTAAATTTATTAATGCAAGGATGAAATAGATCCACTTTTCCATAACTTTGATTGACCCTATTTATCTTTTGAATGCAAAATGTGATACAATTTTTTACTTTTTCAATGCCTTTTATGATGATTATGAATGCACAAATGATGAATGAAAACAACCTAAGATTATACTCAGATTTTGAATTTTTTATGCTTTAGATTTTATAATATTTAGAGTGCAAAAATAGTCAAGTTCGCCAAAATGTTTAATTGGGAAAAGAGATCTAGGCACTAAATCACACCTCCCAATTAGGGGCATTAAGGATTAAAAATGGTCTCAAAATCCACTTGGCTACAAACCTCAATGGAAGAGCCATAATGGTATATCAAGGTTTTAATCTTGGTTTTTGTGTTGGATTATGTTTGATTATTGATTATTAATTGAATAAAATTTAAGATGTAATGATTTTCGTAGTTTAACTATGAAAATGCATCAAATTGAGATGATTTCAAAGAAATATAAAATAAAAAGATAGAAATTGATTCCAAAAATATAGAGGATATAGAAAAAATAACCTTGACATAGAAATTTGGTGTTGAATTAGCTATTTAGGGGTGCGATGTGCCCTAGAATAGACTCCTTCTTTTCCAGATCTAAAATCAAAAGCCTAAAATATCAAGCTTGTAGGACCTATTCTTCCTGGGTCACTCTCGAAACTTTATCTTTTGTTGAGAAAACCCAACTTTTGTGTCTTGAAAAATTATAGGGCTTGAATGCATGAAAGAGCAGTTAGTCCTCAATATCCCTCCAATTCACTTTAGATCTTAAAACTTGCACACATGAAAGAGGGGGAGGGTTGTGCCATAAACGGGCTTTCCTAAGTCAAACCCCATCTTGGTATTTGTACCTCCACAATGGCTATGATGATGTATAAAGAGAGCTTACCCTCGGTTGGGTAGAGGATAAATAATAAATAAGTGATGAATTAACTAATGTTGCAAATCACCACTTAGATCTACATTTCTTGATGAATTGAAGTCATGTACTCACCACCTTGAAGGATAAATTATTTTTTGATAATATAAAACATGAAAAAGATTACACAAAAACATGATGAATGATTGGCATGATGCTTGAATAAAATAAATGTTGCCACAATATGGACAATTCTATTCTTGTCTGCTCTTGATTTCTTTTAGGATGCTCAATTTACTCAATAGATTTATAGGTGCGCTTCTTCTAGTTTCAAATGATAAAATGACTTTTATTTATATTCAATTCTTCTAATTTCCCAAAAATCAAATACCGATAGCTGAAAAATGAAACTAAAAATTCAAAAAATAAAATATTTACTGACATTGATGTATCCAAAATGGATCCAAAAAAGTCTGGTCAAGGATTTGGGATGCCCTAGACTAACCCCATCCTTTTTAGGACCTTAGCTATTGGGGGAAAATATTAAATGCTAATTTTCATTCCCATTGTTTTATTTTTCAAAGATGCTAATAAAATGGGTAATTTAATACATAATTGGGTCCAAGCACCTAGGGGGGAGCTAAACCTAGTGTGAAATTGTGAAGGGTGACAATTTTTGATGCTACTATATGTAGGAAAAAGTATAAGGTGGAAATAGTTTTAATATTTATAAAGTTTATTCATAAAACATTGTGCTTGGAAATATGAATCTAGTGTAACATAAAATAAATTCCCACAAACATTTTTATCTTACTCATGGTAAGCCATATCATTATTATTTTTATCTCAAATCCAAAACATAATACATCTTTAAAAGTATCTCCTCATTTTCTCTAACTCCCAACTCATCATTTTGGTAAAGAAGAATGGTGTGGCTGACAATATAAATATTATAAATGTTCAGATAAATTCATGGTTGCATGCCAAAGAAAAATAATGTGCTAAATGTACATTGCACCAACAATATTTAATCAAACATGTCGAATAGTGAAATGCAATGTAAAGGGAGAAACAAAATATAATCAACACAAAATTAGATTGGTTTCAATCTATAGACTACATAGCTCCAAATAAAAAGGGATAAATACAACACAGTCTACACCATTACATTGGTTTCAATCTATAGACTACATAGCTCTAAATATATTCTTCTCCATTATCTGTTATGTGATGCACTATTATTTTTAGAAACAAACTATTAAAAAGGTGGTGGGCCATAAAAAGGGATATAAGGCTTAAAACAAATTTAAAATTAGGTCTAAAATTTGATCTATACAATATTTTTTTCAAGTTTAAGCCGTATTTTACAATTCTAGAATTTCTTAGATCATATAGTTTGGCTTGCTATATTTTTATATAACTATTCAATCATTCCCATTTTGTTGCAAGGTCTCCTTATCATCTTCTTCTTGTTATTGCAAATCCCTTTGATCTCCTTTGTCTTCTTTTTTATTGAAAAATATCAAACCATTTATTAAAAATTATCAAGCCAATTGATTTTTCTTTGAAAAGGATTGCAACTATTGATTAATCTATCCTATTGATAATTTTTAATTTAACATATACGTTAACTTATTTGATTGGTAAGGCTTTTATCTTGGCAAAATTTTCACATATCTAAAATATTAGAACAATCCTATTTGATTATTATATTTCCATATGGCTTGTTTTTTTAGATAAAAAAAACATCGGGATAGTATTAAAAAAGGGGTTATTGCTTTGAATAAATGCAGTCTTTACCTTCAAGATGAAGAGTTTGAAAGAAAGTTTCTTTTAGTTTTCCAGTTTTCCTCCATATTTGTTATGTCTTATGTTGGGAATTTTATGGATTTTTTTAATATATGAGACTCTCTTTTTGAATCAACTGAACAAATTTGAAGCAAAGGGAACTTAATCTTTAACACAATATCGGTCTTGGATTGATCTGTTGGAATATTTGGGAAAGGAAAAACCATAAGATGTTTAATGGTACAAGGCATATATGTCAAGTTTGTAATACAATAATGACCAATCTAAAATAAATTATCATGTTTGGATTAGAGATCATCAACCAAGTTCTTAGTGGGAATTCAATGTTGTAATGAGACCTAGTGTAAGAGGTGAGATAAAATAGAAAAGAATAAGAAGAATAAAACAGTGAAATTCACTCTCCAAATAAAATCACAACTCACCTTCGAATTGAACTCAATAACAGTTTGCATCAAAATAGAATATAAAATAATTACAAGCGAAACTCAATAACATATTAGATAACAGTTGGCATGAATATTTTTACAGCGTGAAAAGATTGATTCAAGGTCCGAGAAAGCTACCACAATTAAGTCGTGCCTCGACCGTATTGTCAGTTCTTACGATGAACCTTTACTGCCATTCCAATTAAAGAGTAAATGCAAATTGCTATATATGGCAGGTATCACGAAACGTAAGGTCTTCATATACCTACATATATTGGCAGAAGATATTCAAAAGTTGCAGAAGATATACGAAATTACAGTGCTAGTCCTCACGGGTTCCTGTGCCGGTGCATCTACGAAGTTTTTGATGTGGACTGGTGAGAGAGACAGGACACAGGATTTGCAACGTCCGAGGAAGAAACGTGGAGGGACGAGAGGTGCAAAGGACTGACGTCGCCTTCAAGTCTCGGACTACAGTCTACTGAAGAAGCGGCTCGAGGAACATATTTCTTAGAGGGTAAGTAAGCAGAGTCCAAGAATTATATGGCCCTAGTCGTTAAATGTCAAATCCTGCCATTACTGCAAGTGATGCGAAATCTATCTAATAATGTATGTTTCTTGATTTGCGGATCTCTTCTTCATGATCACTCCGTTTTCTTCACACTGGTGTAATTCTACTTGGCATCCATCGAATTCAAATGCACGTCAGTCATTCTTGTGGGTTCAGTGCTTCTCAGGTCTCGTTCATGCTCTCTTAGTTTGGCTTGATTCTTATACGTTTTGCATCTGAGTTTGCCATGGAGGATGAAAAAACGGGGGACCTTGTTATAAAATTCATGGCAAATGCCACGGGAAAGAGCGCTTTGAAGGGTCTGCCTCTTTCTTCTCTTACTAGCTTGTATGGTTCGTTTATATTCCCTTGTTTGAAAGGAGGAGCAGACTCCATTGACATGTGCTTCTAAGAGGAAACAAAACATCTGAAACCTTCATTTGAAATCTCATACACCGACATTGCCATATGCAGCTTCTGTGTAGGAGATTTCAAATGAGGTTTCAAATGTTTTGTCACCTGATAGTAGTTAATGCATACAAAAGATGCACTAGAGGAGTTTGCTGCTCAGTTTTCTATACAGGATTTGGTCACCAAAGACTCTGATTACCAACTTGAGGTAACTTTTATTAATTATTGAATCGACCCGAATGCTCAAAAAAGATTTTTTTGTTCTAAAAACAATCTCTTTATGGCAGATTCCAAAGGGGTTTTATATTAACAATCTCCTTGTGGCATCTGAGTTTGGCTTGGTTCTTATACGTTTTGCATCTGAGTTTGCCATGGAGGATGAAGAAACAGGAAAGCTTTTTCTGCCCTGAAGAGTATGTAGTCAATGGTGTTGCAAGGCAGGAGTGGGAATGTAGGGGTTCTCAAATCCATGGAGAAGTTAGATTCAACTACCACACCTAAAAAGTGAAGAAGTTATTTTGGATGGAGAGTGTAACCAATGGAAGATCAAGGACAATACGCCTACTTAGGGTGGAGATATTTTTCACGTGATAATAATATAAAGGAAGGAGATACTTGTATCTTTCAGCAGCTCAACAACAATCTAAACAAATTTATGTTCGGAGTTCATATCTTCCGGTCCTAAATTTGACGGTCAATATTTGAAGAGTCTATTTAATTTGAGATGGCTATGATATAATCATTTAGAACTTCTGACAGAAGATCTAAATTTCCTGGTATCAAGTGGTTTAGTCTTCTTCTCACTGTGTATACCTGGAATTTTCTCTATAAAGTGATACAGTTTTCCTATACAAGAGAGATGTTTTCCTATGGATAAAATTGTTGTTTACACTATTTGATGTATGGCAATAGTTTCTTGTTATATATATTTAATTATTTTAGATAAACTAATATATATCTTATATTTTCTTATTATATGATTTGTATATTTTAAATTAATTTACAATAGGTTCTTCCAAATTTTTATATAAATTTTTGTTTAAAATAAATATGTTAGTTTAAATTTTTTATATATTTCGTGTATGAGAAGTTTAGAAATAATCTAGTGAAAAATGGAAAATGGATGCCATTAGAAGTCTTTAAGATCAAATTTAATTTTGATGGTGTATTTAGAAGAAACTTGATGAATTTTAAAACAAACAAATTAATAAGAAAGAAATACACGACATAGAAATTTACACCAAAAATTTACACTAGAAAAAATATTTATTAAATGAAAAGTAAGAAATATCTATATAGCAATTGATAAAAATGTATTAATTAAATAATACATAATGCCATATATATATATAAACACTATTACTTTGCCAAAAAAGAAAATTAATGAATATGAAAAATAATAAAAACTAAAAATTTATAAGAAAGAATATATTACTTCAATCACTATATATATATATATATATTAAGGATTCTAGGAAGAAAACACAAGACACAAAAATGTTTACTTTCCTTGTCAAAAAAAGGGGAGATTTTGATATAAAAATCAAGGGAAAGGATTTAAAAGCATGAACAAATTGCCAAAATCAAAAAAGAAAAGGAGAAATAAATAAGTAAAAGAGACACTCAAAGAGATTTAGAAAAGAAAAAGTGACAAAACTAACAATACCAAATAATATAAAAACGTATAATAATATAAATAAGAATATCGATATATAAATATGTATATTAATATATAAATACGCAATAATTTATAAAAATATGTTAATTTATATATAAGAATAAAAATAACTATAAATCAAAAATTACGCAATCAAGGAAATAAAACACAAAAGATGTAAATTAATTCTACTTATCTAACCAAAAAAAGGGAAGGTTTGGATAAAATAATTAAGTCTAAAGTTTAAAAGTAAGAACAAAATACCAAAACAAGAATGAAAAAAATAATTAATTAACTAAATGAGAGACAATGAAAGAGATTTAAAAGAGAGAAAGAAATAACACTAACAAACCAAATAAATAGTAGGAAATAACACAAGAAAGAAGACAATTTTTTTTAACCCTATTAAACTAAAGCTAATGAAAGAAATTTTTGACAATATTGATAAGAAAAGAATATAAGAAACACCAACAAATAAAGGAGGAGGATAGGAAAAAATTACTTAAATCCAATTAAAACAAGAACTTAGAAAAGGCCAATAAAGCTCAATAAAAATTAATATAAGAAAATAGGAAAGTGAGTGGCCAAAATATTATGACACCAAACACACCAATTTGGAAAAATCAAAAAGAAGAGAGAGAAAAAGGAAGAGGGCCTACAGAAAAAGAAAACAAAGAAGTTGGGAAGGGGGATGAATTGAGTAGAACTTGAGAGGGAGCGAAAACTAGAAAGAAGAAAAAGAGGAAGACAAACTAGGGATGGAGGAAGGAAGGAGAGGGCGAGGGGGGATTAGGGACGGGGGGAATTGTGGTTTCTCAAGTTCAAAAGAAGTGGTTGCTAGGAGAGGCTTAAACCCCAACCTTCATCTCGATTAAGGTTCGTGGGATGATTGGCGTTTTCTATGGCTTCCTTAAGCTTCCTCTTGAAGAAGTTATCCTCTTTGAAAAAGATTTGAGTGTTTTCTAAGCAGATATGATGTTTGGTTAATGAGGAGTGTTCAATAAGGGTGGATTTAAGAACACGGTCATGCTTGATGTCGGCACTATGCTCTTTAATTCTGGTGTAGAACAAGCGACCCGTCTCACCTATATAAGGATTGACACAAGAACAGGCAACCTTGTAGACACCCGAGTCTAGAAGGATGTCTCTTTCTTTTAAAATAGATTTACCTTTTACTTCTCCTCACACTTTCCTTAACTCTGTGTCTCAATGCAAAATGAGAGGTGCAAGTTCAATAATAAATATTAGACAAGATTGAGTGCTCACAATTTGAAAATCTTATATTGAAGCTAATGCTCAAATGCTTGTTTAGATGTTATTACATTGAAAATTGCTTGTTGGTCAAAAACTAAATACTTTGCGAATCCATCTTCTTAAATGCCCCTTTTGTTATACTAAAGAATCTTTGAAATAATCATTTTGGAACTATATTTCTGCAAAAATACATTGGTTGGCCATCTTCAAAGATATATTTAATATTTTTGTCCATCACTTAAATTGGAAAGACACTTTATTTGAAATAAATGATATTATTGCTAATTTTACATATTTAGAAGTTCAGATGTACAACTACTTTTACAAAGGACTATATTCATCCAACCAATAAAATTGGAAAGCTTTACTCTATCATTTTAAAATTTCATCATTTCTATGTCAATCTTGGAGGTTGTATTATAGCCAAATCAACATATTTCGGTACCTTTAGCTGATCGCCCTGTATTTGATTTAAAGCTCATACTTTTTCTAGTCTTGCTCTGAAACTGTCCTCGAAGACCACCCTGTGACCGTTTGCAAACCGGATAATAATATGGGTTCCTTTGTTGTTGCAGGTTTAATATGGGTTTCAACATTATGCAATTGGGTTTCCTTCATGATGCATTCACAGTTTTTGCCTTTTGGGCTTTTTTTCAGATCTTTATTGCTCAATGCACAGTTGCTTTACTCGTGAGGCTAAGTAAATAAACAGCACTTTTGGTTCGATATTCCATTGGGTTTTCAACTGTCTGCTCCATTATGACACCATTACAATGCTTCAGGACCACCCACAAAAAGTGTCCACAGATACAGGGCAACAATTGCTGGAAACAAAGGTGGTACAACTGATGGGACCAAACACCATTAAACTTTCTGCCTACCCACTCAAGTGTTTTCTGTATATCTTGGTTGCTTTGTCCTTATCAGCCACACAAAAACTTCCTATGAGAGAAACGTACTGCTCATGCTTTGTTATACTATAATAGAAATCTGACCACCACTCTGCAAGAAACTGAGTTTACGTATGCTTGTGGGCAGGATTCTCTGAAACATCCTTTTCTGCCCGCAGAAGCCATTATAATGTACTTACCTACATCTATCTAATAAGGCCAACGCTATATGCTCTGTATGCATTTATAAGGCCATAGGAGTTAAAACTGAGTTATATGTTTTGCATCTGAGTTTGCCATGGAGGATGAAGAAACGGGGGAGCTTTTTCTACCAGGCAGAGTATAAGGCCATAGGAGTTAAATTTCAAATTCTTTCCAACCCTGTCGAAATTCCAGTTTATTGATTGTACTAAAAAACTGGAATTTCGACATGGTTGGAAAGAATTTGTGAATTATTATAGGCTGCAAATGGGAGATTTTGTTGTGTTCATCTGCATAGCGAAGTCGTACATGGAGGTTCATATGTTTGGAAGATCTGGGTGCGTGAAAACTACCAGTGCTCTTCATGTTGAAAAACCAAACATTGATTCAAATAAGAGATGCCCTTCTAACAAAATATGCAACTGAAATGAATCACTGGGCAATTGATTCTTGATTGATTTGGTTTCTGATCAGGAAAATAACCACGAGTGGCTGAAAATCGAAGAAGAAAAAGGAAATCCTCTTTTCTTGGTAAGCAAAAGTTTTGTCCAAAAATATAGAGCTTATTAAATTTGTAAGTTCCATAACTAACTTTTGCAGTTGGCATTTGAATCCTAATTTTATAGGAGTATTGATATATAACAATACAATGAATTTTGTTGCAGGCAATTCATCCCAAGGAACCTGCACATTGTTTCTCCTCTCAGAAGCACATGACAATGGAGTCTGCTCCTCTTTTCAAATCAGATGAACCCTTTCAAACGAGGGTTATGAAATCACAGAATATAAACGAACCATACAATTCTCTGCTTTCTTTGGTTATAGATATTTTCGAAATTTAAATCAGTAGTAGAGGATTTTAAAAGAGGTATTTAAGAAGCTAACAATAGGCAATCTCATAATTTGTTTTTGTTACTTCATTTTGCTGAAATATCTCCAAGGATATAAAATTTTGCTGAAAGATTTCTGAGGATCTCATAACTTGTTTGGGAATGCAGGGGTTCCCAAAACCATGGAGAAGTCAGATTCAACTACGAAACCAAAAAAGTGAAGTTTTTTTCGGTTCTAGGAAAATTCATCGTCAGATCGAAAATTTACGGTTAACAATTCATGTCATGAAAAATTCACTGACATAAGTAAAATTCTAATCGTGCTAATATATTTTAATATTTTTATTTTCCGTAACGATGAATTACTGACATGAATTTTTCATTAATGAGTCGCTGAGGATAAATTTTGCCGTACGCTGTTCTCTTGGATGGTTAATTTATAATCAAAGACGATACGCCTACTTTCAGTGCAGGGTGGAGATATTTTTCAGGTGATAATAATATAAAGAAAAGAGACACTTGTATCTTTGAGCAGCTGAACAACAATCAAAACAAATTTATGCTCAGAGTTCATATCTTCATTCCTAAATTTGACGGTCAATATTTAAAGAGCCTATTTAATTTGAGATAGAAAATTATATAGATTAAATATATGATATAATCATATAGAAATTCTGACAGACAATCTAAATTTCCTGGTATCTAAGTGGTTTATTCTTCTTCTAACTGTGTATGCCTGGAATTTGCCCTATAAAGTGATACAGTTTTCCTATACAAGAGAAGAGAGGTCTTCCAGCTCAAAACAATTTGACGTATTCTATGGATAAAATTGTTGTTTATACTATTTGACGTATGGAAATAGTTTCTTGTTACATATAATTATTTTAGATAAAATTTTATATTCTCTTATTTTATATGGTTTGTATATGTTAAATTGGTTTAAAATAGGTCTTTTTTAAAAATAAATATGTTAGTTTAAATTTTTTTATGTATTTTATTTATGGGATGTTTAGAGTTTAAATTTTTTGATGCATTTCATTCATGGGAAGTCTAAATTTTAAACTTTTTGATGTATTTTGTTCATGGGAAGTTTAGAGATAATCTAGTGAAAAATGTAAAATGGATGCTATTAAAGGACAATGGGATCAAATTGAATTTTGATGGCGTATTTAGAGGAAACCTCAAAGATTATTTACAAAAAATAAAACAATAAACAGATACACAACACATAATTTACACCATTTACACCAGAAAACTCACCTCTCTTTAAAAGCTCACATATTTTGAGGTGTTTGTGATATATATATATGGGATTGTAGTGGTAAATTTTGCATATCATGTCATTTTTTAATCTAATATTTTGCCTATTTAGGTGAAATTTACAAATACATCAAAATATTGACAAGTGATATGCTATATTATACATGATATGAATTGACTTATGATTTGATTTTTATTCACCTTTTTAATATATGTTTTGAGAAAAAAGAGAGAAGAAAATATAATATTTGGCTAAAAATTGTGAGAAGAAAAGGGAATTAAATTGTGATTTTTTGGTAATAAAAAATCACTATAGTTGTTTTCAAATATGAACACCTTTGTAAAAATAAAACGGAACTAAATTGTGGCTTTTATTATTAAGAAAATATGACTTTAATGTTTGGTTAGAATTGTGAGAAGGAAATAGAGTTAAATTGTAGTTGTTGTTATGTAAAAAATAAGGCTCTTTTAGTTCTAAATTTGTATAACATTATTATAATGGTGAAAGTGATATCAAGATAGAAAAATATTTGAACTTGATAGAAGAATAGGGGCTGATTATTTTCCATAAAAAGAACAAGAGGAGGTGGAAGATCTATCATAGAAGTGCATAAATTGATGACAAAGTTCCAAAAAATGATAAGTAGTTATAAGGGAAAAATATATGAGATTATTGTAAAAAATTAAAGGAAATTTTTCGAAGGGCAGAGGATGAATAAATGTAATAACCATTTTGGTTACTATTATTAGTTTTTAATATCATTATAGTTCAAGTACTATAATAATTGGCTAAGCAATCTAACAATATTTTATTGAATGTAGAAGCTTTAGCTTCATAATCTTACCAACCATAGCCATGGAAAAAACCTTATGCTACAATCTTACAAACTTGTATTAACTATGACAAACCTTCAATTTTAGGCCCATCCCTAGACCCATGCCTCAACCTCAAGGGTTCATTAATCATGGCCCCACCTATATATCCCATTCTAGAAATCAAATGTTATATAATTCACACACATAATAGAGATATATTATCCTTACATTTGGGATGCAATCCCATGACTCTTTTTAAATCACAACCAATTCTTGAACTTGTGTTTCCAATCTAATTCTTATACAATATTGTGATAGAAAATGACTTCAGTATGTTAGTTCTAGGCCAATATCAATTTACGAACTGTAATGCCCCGTCGTGGAATCCGGAAAACGTTAAGTCATTCACATAACACAACCGATTTTTTTTTTTTTTGAAACATATTACATGTGACAACAACAACCATAAACGTTTCAAGGTTCCACAACTACTCTACTATGAATAACAACAATACAATACAATAGCCATATAAATAACTTACTCATGAGAAGTCATGTCCAGATAAATATATCAATAAGAGTTTACAAACAACAATCAAGATTATATCAAATCTCAGATTAAAACAAATAGATACAAGGCATATCATGCACATCATGAGTGTAATTCAATAAAGAATGAGATAAGAAAAAGAAGACGTCCACGCCACAAACTCGCTAAAGGAACTAAACTCCACAACCATTGTGCAGTCTGGATCCAGCCAAGGGGACCCAATGGAGAATGTGGCATGTTCCTCCCAAGCGTGTGGAACTCGAAAGCCCACCCCTCGTGCTAGGAGATAGAACAAGTCCTCAAGTCAAACTGACATCACAAAGAACAATACACTTACATGGTCGACTCACATGACAACTCAATACCAAACAAACGACAAACTCCCAGAGGCGACTCAAAAACACAAGAGATCACTAAATGTACTAGGATAAGAGTGTCATCACTTGTTAACATACTTCCGAAAGGTTACCCCCACAACCTCTTCTGGGTCCGGCCCTAACAGAAGCCACTCTTCCTAAGGCACAACTCCACATAAAGATAAAACAAGAAGACAACATGCATGCAACATGAACTTATTAACCAAGGACCTATAATCAATTGATCCAATAAATAACCATAATGACATAACATGCATGGCGAAACTTCCGCAAATGCGTACTCCCATAACATGGAATATAAATGCTCAAAATAGTAACACAATGACATAACGTGCGAGATCCACGTTTCCACACAAAGATCTAAATAAGGTCTTCGTACTATAGACATAACATATTTCAAAAATGACCAAAACAACTCCTCTGGGAAAACAAAATACTAGAACACTTAACCTCAAATACAAGAAATAATAAAAATCACTTTGTTTAAAACATTAACACCAATTTTTTCCGCAAGGATTAATAATGTCACATCTACTAAAAAGAACACATATAACTCAAATAATCCTTTCTTCCCTATAGATATTTAAAATACAACTCCTAGGATAGGATAAATTTAAATATTAATATAACCATTCACCGTTCACAACTATATTTGATTATTTTGTCTAAACAACCTAAATAACATAAGGTTTATACATAATAATTTGATAAATTATTTCCATTTCCCAAATAACCATAAACATAAACATCTATCTTGCATTCTAACCACTAACATTTAATTCAATAAACCAACTTATATAACAATAGATGCTAATAATAATAACTTAATATTATTAAAAAAATTATAATTTAACACTAAGCAAGTAAACGTTCTTAAATACTTATAATGATTTAGTTTAAGAATAGGAATAAAAATCTCTTTACATCCATTAATCGAATTAAATAATTACATAAAGTATTCTATAATCCTATTGATGATTCTCCAAAGGCACATTGATAAAGTGTATTTAATTTTGACCTAGATTTCAATCGACATAACGAAGGTTAGACTCAACAATAGTAACTAACTCAAATAGCAACATTCAGTCGACTAACCAACACCGACCTCAGCTAGGAGTGAAGCTTCAAGATTCCACGATAGTGCGTGCATGGGACATGCAAAGAGGGAGAACTCAATGATAACGATCTGTCAAAACAGTCTAAACTTAAGTGCCAGGAAGTTACAGAGGGAGGGTCGATCTCTATTAGCATGGACAAACACCAGTTGCAGATCGCAACCACATGCAACACAAAACCTACACAACTGACATACGAGTCACAAGATAAAAAAGATGCACGAAGACAAAAACACCACCTACAACAATAATTAAAACACAGTCTAATCCCTAAGACACTGCCAAGGTTGCAAAAGCGTTGGGAAGAGGAAATACATCGCCCCTGACAGAGGCCTCAAGACGAAACTTCACAAAACAATATCAATATACAGTATCCTCCATTAAGTGTAGAAATTCTAAGGGTAGTTAGAATGAAGGCTAAGCATAAGACATATCTATTGAATAACAAAGATAGGGCTATTGAATTAAAATGGAAGGTT
Source organism: Sequoiadendron giganteum (assembly GCA_007115665.2). Taxonomy (NCBI): domain Eukaryota; kingdom Viridiplantae; phylum Streptophyta; class Pinopsida; order Cupressales; family Cupressaceae; genus Sequoiadendron; species Sequoiadendron giganteum. Next base: position 186,956,250 of record CM021104.1, on the reverse strand, counting down.
CCAATATCAACTAGGCGGTGCAAAAATAAAAGAATTACAAGGAACAATCTCAATTTTTAAAGAAAAGCGTCGCTTGTAAGGCAAACAAAATTATAATATAAAAACCTTAAATATGTGCTATAGCGGAAAGACCACAGGGAGGAAGGGAGGGAGCCTTGCTCAAACTTAAGAGATGTACCATTTATACCAAAAGATGTGATTAGATGACTCATCAAATTATACACCAAGCCCATCGTAGAAATGCCATGATTAGAGGTGAGGGTTCAGGAGAATATCATGCAAATGCAATTGTATGAGATCCTTAGAATAGATAATGATGTGAGGACACCAACGAGGAAAAACTCTGGTTAGAGAAGCATGCAGTGAAAAGAATAAATTACAGGTTAGATAAGAGATCTAATGGACGAAACTCCCCCGGATATCCAAAAACTAAAAAGTGGAAATAACGGTAAGAGGCATAATACAAAGGTTTCAGATCATAATATACAACAGAGACTGCTCTATCACGCATGAAAATTTTACGAATAGATCTAAAAGAGAAGGTAAAGAATCAAGGCATGAATAATTATCCAGATGAATTTGTAAGATCTGATGACCCCTAAATTTCTTCTAGTCGAGCACCGATAAAGAATTTCATACCTAAGGAAGCATGAAGGAGACCATGGCGCGTGAAAAAAATCAGAGAGATTCATTTATCAGATTCCAATAAGTTTCAATAACATGACATAAATAATAGAAAAAAAATATGATACATGCGAGCACAAAAGAGAGGTAAAGGAATTTGTTCAGATGTAGACTTCTCGAAGAATGAAGCCATAACAAACAAAAGGAAGGGATTCAACATTTCAATGAATAAGATATCACTAACAATTCTAGCTTTCCATAATAGAATTAACAATGTTTTCCTCTGTATTATTTCGTAAACACAATCAATTATAGGATATTATTATTGTTTCTCAACCAATCGTGCTATAATTGCAAATATTCAGAAACTAACATGTTTCATTTTTCTATGGTGTAACAGGGATTGAAGACGAAATCTTCACAACCGATTTATATGTACATAACAATTAAAATTTAGAATTTAACAAGAAAAGAACCTGAAAACGTTTCCATGAAAAAAAAGAAAGAACTCACCAAAACTCCACAAATTCAAACCTTCAACCTTTCACAATATGAACACTGACTTCTACAACAATTGCAGCTTCTATAATCAACTCCGAATCCAAATTTCTAGAAAATATCTTTGGTGAAAACAATCTTTTACTTCCTATTGTTCAAAATCCAAAACGTGTGTGCAAGAATGAACAATTTCAAGATTATAACCTTTTCCATTCTTCCAAAGTCTCAACTTTAACTTTCAGTTATAGCATGCAACCCATGCATTAAACTCAATAGACACAACATATTAACAAGATATTTCAACTTAAGATCACCACTCAAAGTTCTATTTTCGAAACATAAAATTGAATAATGAAATCAATTTACAAATAAATGCTCTTTTCGAAAACAAGATATTTTAATATTTTAATTTAATCACTTAATAAACTAAAAATAGCTTTTCCAGTTTAATTATTTCATTAAATCCATAAAGCAACATTAATATTAATTAAAAAATTAAATTAATCTAAATTAACATAATATAAGCATTAAGGACTCAATCCATAACAAACGACTGCAAGCACACGACGGACAAGTAACAAGACAAAAAGGGTGACGACAAATACTCATTATTTTTAGAACGATGGCTAAGGACATAGGCCAAGTCTATCTCCCATTGATGATTCCATTGGGTCATGGCACACTCAGACCTGTCAAGGAGGTGGAGTCGATGCCTGTACCTAAAAGCTGCGTAACACTGCACGATTAACCAACATGTAAAATATGAAAGCACACCGTGAAGAAGAGTCGCGACATAGTAGGGCACTCGTTGATGAATACTGCTAAATTGTCTTCTTCACTGACTAACGTAAACATCTAACTAATATAACATCATCATGAATAAAACATAACAACATAGATAATCATCATAAAATGTCATCTCATGAAGGTCAACATCGCATCAAATAATATAGTGTATCATCAAATGAGTTTCACAACCAGTCATGTAAATCATGACATAAAACATGGAAATAACATAATATCAAAGGTCTAACAGCTAACAGTGTCACAAAACAACTAAAATAAATGTGTCATCAGGAGGGTCACTACACAAACACAAATAAAACCACATAGAGACCAACTCATACAAATATAGACACACATGGCGATCTATAATTAAAGGCTTACAACTTAAATTGCACTTAATTCAGATATATAAATTCCTGATCAACAAAATTGCATGGTTATGTTTATTTAACCATTGAAATTACAAAATTATGTTCACTTAATCCTTTACACAACCTAATAATATTAACTAACTGCTTTAATTTCATAATTAAAACTCAAAGAAGGATTTAAAGCTGAAATGAACAAGAGAGAATAGAGAGATGATAAGGAATTGTTAACGGAGTTCACCCATATGTTTAGGCTACATCTCTGTGTTTGCTTCTCAATGTAGGACTGCTTTATCAATGATACCAAGCTTTAATTTATTTTTTACATTATCCAAGCTTCAAACCTGCATTATAATTTATCTCATAGTCTCTCTCAACACCTAAGACTCTTTCATATTCTCCTTTACTTGCATCCAAGGGATCGACTCCAAATGCCTTAGAATTCCCAATTAGACTTTAAGGAATACAATTTTACAAAGTCTTCATGCTTACATTAGTCTCCAACCTTCTTTATTCCTCCCTTGAGAAAATTGTCCTTACAAGAGAAAAATTCTCCCTTTATATACATCTTTATGTTCTAAATAGGGGTTAACAAAATATTTCCCCAATCACCTAAATTAAGCCCCTATAATATTTTAAAAATTGGGCTTATAGGTTTAAATGGTTCCACTTATTTCGAGCCCCTTATATCATTATCATATTATAACTTTGAGTTTGCATGACTAAAGGTTTTAATGCTATTTAAGGGGCTTAGACTAACCCTGAGTCCTTTGTTATAGGGCCACCATTCGCTTGGGTGAATAAATATACTCATTTCTCATTATATCTCTAACTTACACGCTTGGCATTGTGGCTTGGAGCATTCGATGGCATAGGGGAGGTCGATGGTTCAAACCGTCAACCCCCTATTTTACTTATATAGGCGCTTGTTTAAACTTTAAATATAACTGGCCCCACATATATATAGAAAGGCAACCGATTGGTCTAGCAAATGAGAGTAAAAGTAGTAAGGGAGTGGTCATGAGTTTTACCCCTCCAACTAACCAATTTTTCTTCAAGAAATCGATGGATCTGCAACTAGAGAATGCCACATGGCACCATTTCATTGGTCCACATGGAACTACTTGATTCACCAATCAATGCCACATGTCAAAGCATAATAGGTCCACGTCATCGCGTAGTCAACTGCCTACTACCACGTGTCAGTCTCAGATTGGACCACACCAACATTCGTAATACCACGTGGTGCCACACTAAACTGCCATGTGTCATCCGTATCACCATGTGTCATGTTGATGTCAACACTTTTACTTGGTCCACCCATCTTTTTGGAGACTTTGACTACCCATATCTCACTCATACAGACTCCCTTTGACGTGATTCAAGTGGCATCAAAATCATCTCGATAATCTCTTTGAATTGGTGTTGTTTCCATCTAATTTGGGGATGATCATTTTTTGGCCTTGAGTCTACATCTGGAAACCTTAGTCCCGCCAAACTTTGATTGAGCATAACTTTTGGTTTTGGCCTCCTTTTGACGTGTTTCAAGCTACGTTAGGATCGTGTCGGTGAGCTCTATCCAATGATGTTGGTTTCATTGGATTTTGAGACTATTAATTATTTTAGGTCTTTTAGATCCTCCTGGATCATTCCTCCCAATTGAAAAGCTTTTGGACCACCAAAAGTCTAGTTTTATCTAGAATTTAAGTGAGGGAATTGTTGCCTCACTTTTCTAGTATCATTTGTCCACCGTGCTGGAATTTTGATCATCTGACCCATCACGAACAAGAAGAAAAATAAGATAGAATTGTTGATACAATCAATCATTCCTTCATCAATATTCATTGTCGCATCCACCATCCATATAGAGCTAACCAATAGAATAACAAACAACAATACTGAGTAAACTAATGCGAAAGAAGAAGAATCAACATGCTAGATCTCCTGAATAGGAACATCATTAGAAAATGTTTCTTTCAAACCCTCATTTTCAACCTTTGGTTGAAGGCTTAAATTTTCTTGGAATTGATCCTTATACTATGCTTTCTGTGGCACCTTATGATGATTATAAATACATGTGATTACTTCATCTTCATGCTTAATATCACTATCTATTACAAAAACGAGGGTTAACATGTTGCTTGCATTCACAATCATCTTCAAATGCCTCATGTTTACAACAGATCTATCATTCTTCATGCGATGAGCTTTCACAATGAATTCAATTCCATATTTAAGGGTAAGTGCATGAAGTTGAGTCCACTAAACGTGGAAGTTTTTTCCTTAGCCAAAAAATGAAATCGACAATGCAAAAACAGGATCCCGATTTTCATAAATGAGGTCCCGATTTTTAAAAAAATGGGATCCCATTTAGCTTCAAGATCCCGAGCCTAAATTGCAAATGGGATCCCATTTTTTAAAAATTGGGATCTCATTTATAAGAGGGTCCCAAACCGACAGACGCAAAACAGGATCCCAATTTGTAAAAGGCGGGATCTCGTTTTAAGATAGTATTTATTTAAAAAAAAAGAAAACTCGGTTCATTTTTAACGGGATCCTGAATTTGCCAGGACGACAACAACTGTGTAACGACCTTTAGGTGCATCTCCACTCCCAATTTTTTGGGTTTTTTTAATCTTTTTTTTTTAATTTTTTAATTCAATAATGTGTTGTAGCATGTTTTTTTTCAATTTATTTACCGTTTTATGCATTTTATTTCCCTATAACAATAGAAATGATGATTTGTATAAGTAGATGAAAAAATGCAATGAAACCCTGAAGAAATTGAATAGAAAGGAAAAAACCAACCTTAAATTGTATGTTAAGAACACAATTTAGCTTTTAAAACCTAAATTGTTCAATCAAACCAAAAAAAATTGCATTTGAAACCCTGATTGAAAGGAAACAAAACAAATTGCATTTCAAAACCGTAAATTGAAATGAAATAAAAAAATTGCATTTGAATTTAACCCTAATTGCTTTTTGAAGTTCCCTAAGTTCAAATCAAACAAAAAAAATTGGATTTGAAAACCATAGTTTGAAATGAAACAAAGAAACTGCATTAAAAACCCTAATTGCTTAGATTGAAACCCTATATTGAATTCAAACAAAATTTTTTGCTAAAACCCTAAATTGAAATCAAAGAAATCATTTTGCATTTGAAAACCCTGATTTCGAGCTCAAGAATATTTGATAATTTGGAAAAAAATTATTTGCATTGCTTAAATGTTTTAAATTTCATTTGCATTGTATGGAGAAAACAATTTGTTAAACTTTACTTTCAATATTAAATCATAATTAGATTCTAGAAAACAATATGTTAAAGAATAGTTACAATTCATAAATTATCAATGTTTGTTTACAAATTTAGTTAGAAAATTCCTAAATCCAAGTGTACAATCCATTTCCAATTGTCACTTAATTAGATAATATTTGCATTCATTTCTATTTTATGTTTTGATCTCTCTTAGTCATGCCTTGTTTCCATTTCTTGTCAATTAGGCTTCTAGTTTTCGTCTAAAATCTCAATTTGCATTAGTCACCTAGACACTAAAAGAATCTAGATATTTTTCTTTTCTTTCTTTTAGGTTCTTTCAATTCCAAACAATCCAAAATAAAATAAGATTCAACATTAACTAATTTTATTATACATTTTATATCATAAAATTCATTTAAGTGAGAAATATTAATGAGAAAAATGTTAAATAAAATAATATTATATTCAATTAATAAAATATCGAGTTAAAATATACATCCAACTCAATCTTAATAATACATAATTATGTGTTTCTATTACGAAAATATTCAATCTATTCATAAAATCAAAAATATTCATAAACTAGTTAGTCTATTACCCTAAATCGTAAATCGATGTCTTAAGGGGTCAAGTAATATGACATTTCTTAAGGGGATCAAATAAGTTCTAAAAATTTGGTGAAGTTGCCCAAGGCAACCAAATTTAACAATTTAATAAAATTGTGCACGATTATAATATGAATGAGATTTCATGATCTAGGTTGGTCAGTCGAAACAAGAGCTATCTCAATCAACTATTCCACAAGAAAATATTGTTCACTAACTTGCAAGTCCATTATTCCAAGGGCCACCCAAACTTCACCCTAAGTTCCCTAAACCCTAAACCTTGAACTCTAAAATCTAAATACTAAACAATAAAAGCATTCATTTTATCCTAGGACCTTAAAATGAAATTTGGTTGCCTTAGGCAACTCCACCAAATTTTATTCCCTTAAGCCATGTCATTTTTTCCTAGGACCTTACTACATAGATCCCCTTAAGCCATCCTATTACCCTAAACTCTAAAATCTAAACCCTAAACCCTAAAGCCATCATTTTTTCCTAGGCCCAGGTTAATGAAATTTGGTTGTCTTGGGAAACTTCACCAAATTTAATTCACTTGATCCATGCCATTTTGTCCTAGGACCTCACTAGACATAGATCCCCTTAAGCCATCCTATCACCCTAAATCGTAAACCGATGTCTTAAGGGGTCCTAATATGACATTTCTTAAGGGGATCAAATAAGTTCTGAAAATTTGGTGAAGTTGCCCAAGGCAACCAAATTTAACAATTTAATAAGATTGTGCAAGATTATAATATGAATGAGATAAATCATGATCTAGGTTGATCGATTTATAGTTTAGGGTGATAGGATGGCTTTAGGGGATCTATGTCTAGTAAGGTCCTAGGACAAAATGACATGGCTCAAGTGAATAAAATTTGGTGAAGTTTCCTAGGACCTTAATGAAATTTGGTTGCCTTGGGAATCTTCACCAAATTTTATTCACTTAAGCCATGTCATTTTGTACTACGACCTTACTACATAGATCCCCTTAAGCCATACTTCAGGATGTCTTAAGGGGTCCTAATATGACATTTCTTAAGGGGGATCAAATAAGTTTTGAAAATTTGGTGAAGTTTCCTAAGGCAACCAAATTTAACAATAATATAAGATCGTGCAAAATTATAATATGAATGAGATTTCATGATCTAGGTTGATCGATTTAGGGTTTAGGGTGATAGGATGGCTTAAGGGGATCTATGTCTAGTAAGGTCCTAGGACAAAATGACATGGTTCAAGTGAATAAAATTTGGTGATGTTGCCTCATACCTTAATGAAATTTGGTTGTCTTGGGCATCTTCACTAAATTTTATTCACTTAAGCCATGCCATTTTGTACTAGGACCTTACTACATATATCCCCTTAAGCCATCCTATTACCCTAAAACCTAAATCCTAAACTCTAAACCGTAAACCCTAAAGCATTCATAAATTGTCCTATATTAATAGTTAATATTTTTTTCATTCAAGTAACATGCCTTAGAGATAAATGTGGCTTACACATTTTATCATTTGTATTCAATTAGGCCATTTATATTGAATGGTTTAAGGGTATTTCCTAGACATGTATCTTACATTTTGAAATTACAAATCTAATGCAGGTTCACAAGTATATCTTAGAGATCACATGGATTTATTCAATAATATTCGTAATCCATCTCCACCACCTTCACCTCCACCTCCACCTCCACCTCCACCCACTCCACCTCATAACCCCTCACCTCCACCACCTGAAATCGATGGTGCTCACTTGCAAGCACAGATCAATGCCAATGTTAGAACCATCCAAGATCAAATCAACATTATTCAAAATGAAGAATGTATCGCACCACCTTTGAGGATGTTTGCATCTAGGATGCAAACTATTGTTGATGTTGTTAGGTCTATGGACAAAATCTTAGATGAGCATCGACAATGGCTAGAGGAGAGGAGAACTTCTGATTCTGAAAAGGAAAACACAAAGAAATGATGAGATGCAGTAGAGAGCCACAACAGTTTATAAATTAAGACAATGATAGATTATAGTTATGAATTTATGAATTCAATTCGATGGATATTTTGTGTGATGAATTTGGTTGGATGGATATTTTTAGTGACGCGAATTTATGATTTTGGTTGGATGGATATTTTTAGTGACATGAATTTATGAATTTGGTGGAATTTATGAACTTATAATGATGAATTTATAATAGTATATATTTTATGACCATCTACTAGATCGTGATTTCTCCTATTGGAAAAATGTAATATATATATGCGTTAGACATAAAATGAGCTTTTTGTGAATGTATTTTTTTTATTTTAAATACATATGTACATGTTAGATTTTGAAATTTGTATGTATGTACATAGTTTAGTTGAATAATGTATGCATGCAAATTATGCATCGTATTTTTTTATTTTAAATGTATATACATGTTAAATTTTGAAATTTGTATGCACATGATCAAGTTCAATAAATGTATGTATGTGTCTTACAAGAAATAGTTTAATTTGAAATGTACATGCAAATTTGTATATGATATCATGGACCAGTTTAACATTGATGATATTATCAATCTAGCACCTCAGCCATCTCCACCTCCACCTCCACCCCAGGCTCCACCTCCCCCTCCACCCCCTCCACTTAATATCCCACATCCACCACTCACTGGATCTGATGAGGCTCACTTGTGAGCACGTATAAATGATCAAGTGGCATCCATACAAAATCAAATCAATGCTATACAAAATCAAGCATTGATTCCACCGCATGTGAGATTTTTTGCATCTGCGATGCAAAACATTGTGGATTCCATTAGGACTATTGATTTTGATCTAGATAGGCATCGACGAGAAACAAAGCAGATGAGAATTTTATTCAGACAATCTCTCCTATAAACAAATTTTAGACCTTAAAATAATAAAAGCCCATCTAGCCCCTTACTTTATTGACCCTGTTACTCGGCAACCCAATCCTCCCAATAAATCTATAATATCCATGAGGTGGTGTATACATCCACAAATGAGCACACTTTTTTGGGATCGATGGTGTATGGTATTTGACAGTCCACCACATGCTAATTTGGAGATCCCATTGTATTTTTTGAGGAAACTATATGTAGAGTTTTTATGGGGCAAAAGCCTAATTATTTTGATTTTAAATCATTTCAAGGTGTTGGTGGCAGCATGCCACAACAAAGGTTAGGGGCAAGGGTTGATCCCCAATGCCCCGTGCATGCACAACCCCTTGTTGCTCCTCTTGGTCCTGCCATTCCTGCACCTGTGCATCAACGTGCGGTTGTATCAACATTAGGATCCCTTAGTACACTTGTAGGAGACCTTGATTAGCATGCTTCTGTGATAGCGGTTAGGGAGCATAGAGATGACGATGATGGAGGAGTGTTTTATGGAGTTGGTCTGAGTACCACTCCAGGAGTGTTGAGACCACATGTATGTACCAGTTGCCATTAGTTATGTTATGGACCCGATCAAGCCACACCTAGTTCGGGTGGACATGGAGATTCTGGTGGTTCATCTGGTCACCTCAGTTCATTTGTAGAATTTCTTACAACAAATCATCACCCTGAGGACATTGCGACACAGGTATAAATATTCATCTACATGTTGAATTTATAAGAATTTTAATGAATGTATATATCAAAGAAAAGTTTGCAATACATTTTAACAATCAAACTGTTTGGTGTACATATCACACTAACAATGGGGCAATCATCCACTCCGCGAGTACATACATCGACACCAGTCGTAGTCAGCAACCCTTGTGGGGTATTTTGATTTCAATTTTTTAAATTATATATGAAATAATTTTTAACTTGAGTTTTAAATTGTATAAAATTGAATCATGAACATATGTTTTAAATATTTATGTTGGTTTGGGGGAGTCAATCAACTTCCATGTCGATTCCACCCGAGGGGTTGTCGAGCACTCCTCTATTATCGAGCGGCGCAGATCAAGGGCAGGTACATTTATATTATAAATTGTTTCTTACATTATTATAGTTACAATTATGAATTATGAATTCAATATATATCAAATGTGCATGTACACTTGTAAATATTATAAGCGTTAAATGTCTACATGTATGTCTAGGTTGATACGACAATAAGAATGGGCATCGAGAAAACATTAGATGTTGCGGCTACTCATGAGGACTTTGAATTTCAAGTTGTTTAAAAAAAATTCTACACAAAATGTGCAAACATGAATATATATATATATATATATATATATTTTAACCTAATTCAAGTATATATGCTTTAAATTTGATCTTGTAGGACTATGTTACTGCGAATTTCTGCCATGACTCATTCATAGTTACACCTCTAGGAGGACATGCAGAGAAGCCTCTAGATATCATGCCAATTTAAATTTATTTTTATTTTTAAAGTTAATTACAAATTATATATTCTGAATAACTTTAATTTTAAATTTTAAATTGAATATATATAATATGACCTAATACATGTTTTAAATTCTTTTTCTTTTATAGCATGAGACACATCTTGTACTTGAGCATGTACAAACAAGTCCTGGAGTAGAGGGTGCACAACCTCAAAATACAGTATAATTAAAATATAATAAATTATAAATTAAATTGAATTAAATCATTTTTAATTGTAGACTTATATCTAATTTCAACTTTCTTTGTCTTGTTTATGTAGATTGATTCAAAGAATTTAGAGGTTGGTTCAGGTGCACCAGAGCATCCAAACCCAGATATGATGGTAATATAATTTTATGATGAATTATAAATTAAATTGTCATTAAACCATTTTTCATCATCTTACATTTGATTTCATATTTCTCTTGTACAGAGTGTTTCAGGTCATCCACATAGTCCGTACAGTGTGAAGAGGTCTCTTGATTATAGAGACGATACATGACCTAAACATGATTTTATGGGTTATATTTGATTATTTCATGGACTACATATTTGGTTTCTCATGTACCATGTTGGACTTTATTTCATGGTTCGATTACTTTGTTAGACTTTATTTTGTAGGTTGTACTCTGATGGACTTTATTTCATGCACTTAATATATTGGTTTCATGCACTTAATATATTGTAAATGATGGACTTTATTATTGTTCAATTTTAATTTACACATGTACATTTATGCATTTATGTTCATAGTTAAGACATTAGTACATAGGACATTAATGTGAAAATAAATTTAAATATGAAATTAAAGTTGACGTTAATATGACATTTTAATATTTTTACTTTACAAATTTAGTGATCCATGTACATAATATGTACATTCAATAATTAGCGCTAATTAGTAAATGAACTTATTCAATTCGCCTCCTAATGGGATGTCTTAAGGGGTCCCGATAGGATGTCTTAAGGGGTCCTAATAGGATGTCTTAAGGGGTCATAATACACAAGTTGCATCTAATAAAATAAGAAAAAAATCATAATCTACAAACAAAAGCAATTCGTTTATACACCACAAAGGATGAAATTTTAAGAAATAAACAATACCATACAAGATTAGATAACAAAAGCATTAATAAATTCTATAAACTAAACATAATTAATAGGTTGTCTTAAGGGGTCCTAATACGACGTCTTAAGGGGATCAAAGAAGAGTATAATATAGGACAATCAATGTGGTCTACATGATGTAGAATTTCCTTAAAAACTAAAAGATATATTAGTCTATCGACCGTTGGATTCTAATCAAGCATGTTTATGTTCATGGACATGTAGTTCAAGAATAAGTCCATAGAGATAGGGTAGTATATATTTCTCACATGGTACTAATTATTTATCCCTTCTTTCTATGATGAATAGTGCTCTAGATTTATCCTAACAATTAAATGATAAAATGAAACACCTAAACATATGTTTAAAAATCTTCCGTAATAGAACTTTATCTAAGTGAACATTTGTTATCAAAATTCATAAGTTCAATGCATTTGTATTAACAACCTCCCCAAATAGATAAACATGCTAAGAATAAAAAATATTTTAAGGTTCATCTCGTAGGCTTTAGGTCCCATGGTTTATGGTTTAGGATTTGTAGGGTTCATGAGATGCTTAGAATAATAAATCTATATGGGTTAATGGTTTAGGGTTCATCTCCTATGATTTAGGTCCTATGGTTTATGGTTTAGGGTTTGTAGGGTTCATGAGATGCTTAGAATAATAAATCTATAAGGGTTAATGGTTTAGGGATCATCTCCTAGGCTTTAGGTCCTATGGCTTATGGTTTAGGGTTTCTAGGGTTCATGAGATGCATAGAATAAAAAATCTATATGGGTTAATGTTTTAGGGCTCATATCCTAGGCTTTAGGTCCTATGATTTATAGTTTAGGGTTTTTAGGGGTTTTTAGGGCTCATCTCCTAGGCTTTAGGTCCTATGGTTTAGAGCTCATCACCTAGGCTTTAGGTATTATATTTACAAATCGTGCAAAGTGTTAGAGAAAACTTAAGAACATAAAAGTCCTCTTGACCTCATGTTCCACAAAAAACACTAATTTATAGGCTGTCAAAACAAATAATAGCATCCGACACTAATTTATAAGTTGTCAAAACAAATAATAGCATCCAACACTAATTTATAAGTTGTCTTAAGGGGATGTCTTAAGGGTTCCTAATACAATGTCTTAAGGGGATAAAATAAGAGTATAGTTAAGTATAAATATTAAGTGATATAAACAAGTATTATACTTTAGGGTGAATCATCATAACAACTGATATATAATTAAGTATAATATTTAGGATATGTGCTAATTACGACACGTCTTAAGGGGATGTCTTAAGGGGTCCTAATACGACGTCTTAAGGATATAATTGATTTAACAATAATTTATACATGATATTTAGTTATTATACAATCAAATATAAAGTTTCAAAGTAGGAAAACATGCACATTTAAAGTATATAAAACTATCTATATGTACACAACTCAAGTACCTGTATTTAAAAGTATTCCACACATGTGTATAGGTTGAATCCAAACATCCTCTCCTTTTTGTTTCAAAGTATGAGATCAATGCGATGATGGCTTAAGGATACAAAAAAGGATAATAAATTAATTTTAACTATTAATGTACACGCACTATCAATATATAATCAAAACATGTATTTAAATATAATTTAACTAATAATTACTTGTTTTTACCAAGTATTCCATGTTGTCTAGGTTGAATCTGCATGGACTCTCCTTTTTGTGATTATGGCTTAAGGATCTATAAAATGAAAACTTAAATCAACTTCAACTAATAACACACTTGAGCAATATGAAAACATGTATTTTATCTATTTAAAAGGGCTTGATATAAAACTAAAACTATATTTACTTGTATTTTCTTATTCCATTATACCATTTGCATCCTCTCTTTTTTGCAACACATTTATGATTGTCTCATGCTCTTCCATATAAATTGTTGATAGCACTTTATTTGTAGGTCTTCCACGATATTGATCTAGTTTTATATTTGTTGCCACCACCAAATGTGAATAGTGTATAATCCTTTTATGTGTTTCATAATATTCGAATGCAAGTAGTCCATTCTTCCTTATCAGGTATTTTTGTAACCAAGTTCCAACAACCACCATCGACCCTATTTGAAAACATGAAAAGCATCATCAAATAAGCTCTCAAAATTTTCTTAAGGGGATCAAAGACTTGTTCTAAAAAATTGCTTAAGGCCCAATCAAATACTTGTTATCAAAATTTGCTTAAGAGGATGTCTTAAGGGGATCACCGTACCTGTTGGATAATGATAGCCATCATCATCTTCTTGAGGTGATATTAACTTATGTTTAGTCTCCACACAATGAGCCAACCAATATTCTCTTTCCTCTTCATTCCCCTTAGGTGCAACAACATCATACACATGTCCTGCAAACAAAATTTGATTTAATTTAACTTGCGTGTATCCATATAAATAATTTAGTATTGCAAAATAACTTAATAAAGTGAAATAAAATGAAATAAATTGAATTAAATTACCTTCTTGTACAAGGTTTGAAACACGGTCATAGTCTTCAGATGCAAACACTTGATCATTTTCTTCAATAGTTCTTTCATATTGATTGTGTGCTTGTGTAGGTGTCAACGATCTTTTCTGCCACTCTTCAACCCATTCTATATTTTCACATGCTTCCCAATCTCCTAAGATACAATACTGAGAAAAACATGCAAGCTCCCTTGTCCAAATAGTCCACATGCTTTCTGTCAAACTCCTAAATGAATGCCATTTAGTAGATCCACTAATTGTCTCACAGTCAACTCTAGGTAAAATATTCTCTTCTTCAACCAACCAAAAGAATCGACGAATTGTAGAGTACTCACTCGAACCCGGTGTAGATAATCTTGTATTGCACCAATCCATAATCCCACATGCATCTTTAAATTTTACTACATCTTCAAATTTTAATTATTCTCTAGCAAGAATCCTTTTGACACATGCATCAACTCCATCATGTTCTCCTTTACCATGCCTAGCTTAAAAGAAACTCCATATATGTTGGATATTAAGTTCCTTGTGAACCCTACTTGACCAATAGAACATTCGAGCATTCTTGAACTACCCTAGAAAATTATCTGACCATATGAGGTGTTCTGTCATTTGGATTCCTCTTTCTCTTAAATTTATATAAAATATATTGAAACAGTATTGAACAAACACCGATGAGTGTAACCGGTTGTCACTAAAATAAAAATGATACTCCCTCAAAAATTTTCTATATCATCCTTTGTGCTATCATTTGCATGTCTATAAACAATATGGACAAACGTAGCTACTTGCACTGAATTATAATATACTATGATTGAATTTCCTCTTGCAGAGGTAGAGTATAATTTTCTGCAAAATCAACCATTGAAAGTAAACTACCAATTGGAAACATGTTTCTACATGCGTGAAATTGGCCATCAAGCCATCGAGCATGTTGAGAGTGCATGCCATATTTTGGTACAATCTTACTCTTAATTTCACTAATGAATGCAAGCACACTAACTTTTTCTATAACTAAATCACAATGCTTTCCTATTTTTCCATCTTTTAAAGAATAGTCAACATTCTTAATATTTTAACATCTACTAATTGTTGTCCAAAATCATTATCAACATTTTCATGCATACAAATTCTTAAGAATGAAAGATTTCCACAGCTAGTGTATTGTCTAGATATACAAGAACTTAAATAAAATAATTTACCATTAGATCTTTCACAAAACAAACCTGATATAAACAACCTTATTGTTTCAAGTGGCATATTAATACCACATTCTTGTATAATCATGTTAGTATGCAAAGTACAACGTATATATCGAAAAACATCATAAAAATAACGAAATTGAACATGCGTTTTACAACAACAAGATATTCCTTGCTTATTAATTTTTACATACCAGGGTTTACATTTTTCAAAAGACCTTTGACTTATTTTAATATTACCGGGTAACACTAAATCACCACAAAATTTTCTATAAAATTCAATTTGTGTTGTATCTAATAGGTAATTTGGATGAGGATCATGAACTTTGGACCCCACTTTTAGTTTTAAAACATCTCTAGCATTAGATGATACCCTAGTATTATCATGCCAATATTTTTCAATCAAAGATTTAATTTGAACATTCAATTTCATGTCAAACCTCGAGAGTCGACCACTAAAACTCCAACATTGGTTAATTGGACCATTTTCTATACTTTCTCTTCTTTTTGCCCCTCTTAGCAATGTTTTAGGATGTATTTATAGAACTTCACTAATATTACTTACTATTCTTTTATTCAAAGTTTCTTTATTAATTATAGTAGTTGTTATAACTCTTCTTGCTACATTTTAATCTTTAGATCGACTATTTTTCCCAATAGATTGAATGGCACTAGCAACAATAGACATAACATGTTTTAATGATTCATCTTTTCTTCTTGGTTTAACAAAACATCCTAACTTTTTCATTATTTTCCTCATTTTTAGCATTCTCATCAATTGCATCATTAGTTGACATTGAAATACAATTTTTTTACGATAAAATAATATTTTGTATATTCTATTCACATGTGTTCTTATTTTCCTCCAAGAAATCTTACCAGGAAGATTATCTAAAACATCACTTTCAATTTAAAAAAAAGTATTTTCATTAAATTCAACATCACATTCTAGATTTTCATTTTCATTTTCATCAACAAAACGGTTTTCATTTTCATTTTCATCAACAAAACAATTTTCATTTTCATTTTCAACAAAAGGATCATTCTCATTTTCATTTTCAACAAAATATTTTTCATTTTCATTTTCAACAACATTTAAACAATTTTCATTTTCATTTTCTAATGTATTTTTGACTAATTCTATAAAAAATTCATCTCTCCGAATTTATCAATGTCAACATTGTTAAGTCCAACATCTTGTAAAACTTCTACAAATAAATTTTCCATTTCACTAAAAGATGGATTTGAAGACGTACCTGGATTTGTGCCTATTGAAACATTCTCCATAGAATTGAAAGAGGGATTTGAAGACATACTAGGACTTGTTTGTATAATCATATTATTTTTCAAACTAACTTCTTGCAAATTAGCTTCGTCTACAACAATGGTCTCCTGAATGTTTTCATCTTCAATAGTTCTAGAATTGGATGCTCCACCATCATTCATTGATTTAATTATCATTCTTCTTTGTCTCTGTCTTTGTTTCTCCTTATCTCTCTTTGCTTGAATTTCTTCAGGAGTCAATGCCTTCCTATCTTTCCTCTTATTATGAGCTTGTGAACGCATGATTACAAAATTCTCAAGCACAAATGAATATCAATAGTGAAATTCTTCAAAAAATTCAATCCAAATCACAAGTTGAAGACCTGTAAGGACAAAATTCTTCCACATTTTTTCCTCTAAACAAGTAGAAAACTAACACAATTCCACTTATAAAACTATTTACATGATGCCTCCTTTCAAAAATTCAATCCAAATTGCAAGTTGAAGACCTATAAAAACAAAAGTCTTGCTCTTTTGTTCCTCCAAACTAGTAGAAAACTAACACAATTCCACTTCAAAAACTGATTACATGATGCCTCCTTTGAAAAATTCAATCCAAAATGCAAGTTGAAAACCTGTAAAGACAAAATTTGATAGAATATAGCCCAATATGTCGCACTTGGCCGTACATGTGAAATTGCAGACTTCACAGTAAAACTTTGCCAATAATTTTTAAAAAAGGGTAAAAAAAGAAACGAGATCCCGTTTTATAATCGGAATCCCATTTCCCGATATTAAATGTGGGGACCATTGACAAGGAAACGAGATCCCATTTATAAAATGGGATCATGTTTCCCTGTCAACAGTCCCTACATTTAGTATTAGGAAACAAGATCCCGATTTACAAAACGGGATCCCATTTCTAAAAATTTGAAATCCCCCTTGCTTTGTGGTCGGGTTTTTGGCTTGGATTCTGGTTCGGGAAAAGCTTTGGGATTCTGAACCTAGGCCTTCAAACTGGTTTGACCTGCAAGTTGAAGGTCTTAACAATGTCAGAGAAAAATAGTGAGTTTGGACATATGGCTAACGACATTTTTTGCTGATTTTTTTGACAAAATTAAAACCCATTATAGATGAGATAGTGTAGATTCCAAATAAGTAATTTTTTTTACAATTGGATTATTTTTTCTATTTTTCAATTAATTTTTGATGAAATGGGTTGATAAACTTGAATTATTAGGGTTTTTTAATATTTTAATAACTTTTTATTAACATAACTTTTTGACGAACGGATTGCACGAGAACACACATCGACAATTCTTTTCAATTTAAAAAAAAACTTCAAAAAATGATAATTTTAGGTCATCTTATGCGTGATGTACACGATGATTTTTCAAAACACCAAATAGCCAATAAAAAATTAACAAAAACAAAATATTCAATAAAAAATTACAAAAAAATATCAAAAACATGCTTTAGTGACTTACAAATCTTTTCCCAAAAAGATTTAGAAAAATACGATAATTTAGGTCAAAATATGGATGGCGTACATGTGCATGGTATGGTAAAAAAAGTGACTTTTAAATAGTGATTTTTAGAAACACCTATTGAAACTCAATTTGTACCATCTGGGTATTGAAATAATTTACATATTTGGAAACTAGACTCCGAGTACTACATTTTATGATTAGTGAATTTTTTTTGAAGATTCCATCTCTAAGTGCTTCAAATTTTAAGGTCAAATGTGTGAAATTCTGAAAATCAGGGAAAACACTTCCACTTTTTGGCCAAAAAGTGGACTCAAGTTCTTGCCAACACCCTTAAACAAATGATACCTATTATGTTCCCTATAGAAAATAGCCTTTCTGTCATACAAGTAAGGAATTCCTAAAACCATCTCACACATGTCAAGTGGAATTACATCTAACTCTACCTCATATACAAACTTGGATGTGATTGCAAATCGAAGTTTACATTGTCTCGACACATGTAACCGAGCATTATCATGCACCCAACTCAATGGATATGGTTTTGGATGAGGTGTTGTTTCTAATGACAATTTCTTAACAACTTGTTTAGAGATTAAGTTCACTTGTGATCCACTATCTATGAGTGTATCAATTTTACTTTGTTTTACAATAGTCCTTATATGAAACAATTCGTTCCTTTTATTTTCAGTAGGGACCTCATTACACTTTAAAGAAGAAGCATGGGAATTAGAACCTTTTATACCCATAATTGTTATCTTGGTTTCATTATCAGAATCTGATCAGAGCTCTTGCACGATAGTTGCAATATTTTTCTTACCCTTTCGATCCTTGAACCACTTTGGTTTCTAATCTGGATGCAATTTCCAACATTTTGCATCTTCATCCCCTTTCTTTTTGCAATGTGAGAAATAAGGCTTTCCTCCTCTTTCTTCACGAAAGCTGTCCATTGCATTTTCTCCTTCCCTTTCTTGCTTCCTTTTTTCTTAACGGATTCCATTAAGAAACTATCATGGCTATTCTTCGTGCCTGTTTCAAGATGAATAGTTTGCACACTAACTTCATCAAGGCTAGTTGGATTGAACATAAGTATTGTATGACTCAAATTTTCACGTAATCCACCTATATTCTTCAACAAAGTTTCTTGCATTTATAATGGAATGCCCAAAATTAAAGCTCTTTTCAAAAATTCAAGTGTATATTCCTATACACTTTGTCCTTTCTCTTGCCTTAATGACTGCCAATTCATTACTGCTTGTTGCATGTGACCTAATGGATAAAACTGTTTCTTAAGTGCAGCTATAAGCTCAAACCAAGAATAAATAATTTTACCATATTGACTAAGATCTTCTTGAGTTTTTCTCTCCCACCAGATTAAGGCTATGCCTCCCAAGCGAAGAGTAGCTAATTCGATCTTTGAAACTGTATTACCAGTAAAATTTTGAACCCTACAATCAAATTCAATCTACTTTATCCATTTATCAAGTTTCTGTGCATCTAGTTTTCCATTATAAGTTGGCAATTCAAATTTAACATCAAGCTTTAACAAAGGTGTATTAGATTCAGGTTGCACAGTTTTTCTTCTTTGAAGATGAAGTAGATGAAGAAGATGAAAAATATGGATATGGAGGTTCAAGAGGCTCACCACCACCTCTTACTCCTTTACCTTTATCATCTTTTGAAGAGGATTCACCTTTCTCCTTCTTCTTCTTTCTATCCTTGTACAACTCTTCCAACATCATCTTCATGTCTACGAACATTTTGCGAAATTGTTCTTCATTCTCAAATATTTTAGAATTTGGAAGATTTTCCTTCTTTCGGTTGTGCCATGGTTTGTCTTTGAGTAACTCGCCTCAATTCAATCTATGGATTAATCTCCTCAAGTGCACCTTCTCCTCATTTTAATTTCAACCTAGTTAACATCCACCACTTGCAATTTTTCCTATTAAATTGCTTTGATACTAAACTTGATCTATAATTGAAGGCTTACAACTTATATTGCACTTAAATCAGATATATAAATTCTCGATCAATAAAATTGTATGGTTATGTTTATTTAATTGTTGAAATTCGAAAATTGAGTTCACTTAATCCTTTACACAACCTAATAACATTAACTAATTACTTAAATATCATAATTAAAACTCAAAGAAGGAATTAAAGCTAAAAAGAACAAGAGAGAATAGAGAGATGATAAGGAATTTGTTAATGGAGTTCACCCATATGTTCGGGCTATGTCTCTAAGTGATGTTGGATTATGTATGTTGAATTGACATATGAGAGAACTGGAATCCTGAGCTCTAACATCACTTCTTTATCCCTTTTAGATACTTGTGGAGCCATCAACAAAGGAGCTGAAGATGTAGCAGATCAACACTGGGGTTCGTCATTCGAGCAATGACAGATCCCTTTCCTCTTAGATGTGTTCTTTATTTTTAGATACATACAATTTATTTCTTATTGCATCTTATCCAGTTATTCCCACGGCTTGTGTGGGAAACTTATAAATATACTTCTTGTAATGAATCTAAACAACTACTTTATGCAAAAGTTTGTATACTATTCCTCATTTGTAACAAACTGCATAATGAAAACTAAAATATTCATTTCATGACACTATTTTTATGATCATGAATAACTTTAACAAAATATTTTGTACCTTTCTCCTTCTTCAAAGTAAATATCATCAGTTTTTTCCCAGTCTAACTTGATTGGGCTGAAAGCACAATTTGGTAACAGTTAGATAGAGTGAAGTAGAGAGGGAAGGTGGGTGGGAGGACAAAAGAGAGAGAGGGGGAGATAGAGAAAATTAGAGAGGTAAGGAGGGAAGGAGGGAAGGAGGAATGGAGGGAGGGATGGAAGGAGGGAGAGAGAGGTGAGATAAATAGAAGTATAGAGGGAAGGAGAGCGTGTGAGAGAGAGGTCTAGAGCATAAGGGATACACAATGAGTGAGATAGAGTGAGAGAAATATGATACAACTTTTTGAATACTAAAATTTGACCTCTTGATTACTGATATTTAACATGTTGATTACTAAAATTTAACTAAGTGTGAAAAATTGTAAGATCTTCCAAAAACTAGAATTTGAATTATAACTCCTAGAGATCTGAAACCACTCTTAAACATCCTGAAACTATATACATGAAATATAACTTAAAGTATAAGAAAGTAAATGTCAACTAAAATGTTTATTTCATGTATATAGTTTCCCTAAAATATAACAAGAAGAAAAAGTCAAGAAAAAGAGAAGAAAAAGATTTCAATGTAGACCAAAATGCGAGCGTGTTATATTGTGCTTGCGTTTCGGAAATGTTTTTTTGATTTAAACAAATCACATTTTTTGAATTCAAAATACACATGTTTTTTGAAATTTAAACCATAACACGAGCATGTTATAACACTCTCACATTATAACACGCTCACATTATGGCTTGGTAATGATAGAGCCTAGGCTTGGTCACTACCAACCCATAACGTGAGTGCATTTTACTATAATGTGCTCACATTTTCACTATTTTGGGATGAACAAGTAAATTGGCCACTTTTTGGCCCCCATCATTTTGCACTTACCCATGTATTTCCGATTCATGTACGAGCTTGTAACTTTATGTATGTGTAATCATCCATGATCTAGTTGATATGTGTATCTATGAAGTGTGTACATGAACCAATCGCATTATATACATGCATACATACATATATGTATACATATATACATACATATATATATGTATGTAAGTATATATGTATGTATGTATATATATATGTATAACATGAGCATGTCACATTGTATATATGTGTTGTATGTGAGATAGTTACCATGTGTGTCTATATTTGTATGAGTTGGTCTCTATGTGGTTTTATTTATGTTCATACATTGATGTTGACCTAAAAGTCATTTTCTATCACACTATTGTATATAAATTGGATTGGAAACACAAGTTCAAACATTGGTTGTGATTTAAAAATAGAGTCATGGGATCTCATCCCAAATGAAGGATGAGATATCTCTATTATGTATGTGAATTATGTAACATTTGATTCCTAGAATGAGATATATAGGTAGGGCCATGATCAATGAACCCTTGAGGTTGAGGTCTATGTCTAGGGATGGCCCTAAAATTGAAGGTTTTTCATATTTAATGCAATTTTGTAAGATTGTAGCATAAGGTTTTTTCCATGGCTATGGTTGGTAAGATTATGAATCTAGCGCTTCCACTGAATAAGTATTGTTAGATTTTTTAGCTAATTATTATAGTACTTGAACTATAATGATATTAAAAAATAATAGTACTAAACAAAATGGTTATTACATTTATTATGTTGGAACACAACAATCTACTAAGAGGGGGGTGAATCAATAAATCACTTAAAATCTAGCTCTAAATACTTTTATGCAAATTACTTCCTTAACCCCTCAATGTGCATATTGAAAACTTAAGATGTAGCAACATAAACATGCAAACACATAATCAATCACATAGCACAAGATAGACGTGGAAATCCCAAGATGGGAAAAACCATAGGGAGAAATGCTACTAGGATCTATTGTCCTAATCCAGCCTCACAATCAAATCCTTTGTTATAATGTTTAAGGGTACCAACCCTAAGGAGACACCAATCCCCTAATTTAGGAGCACCAACCCAAAGGAAGCACCAAGTCCCTACACTGGGCACCAACTTAATTATCTGATGGCACCAACCAATCAGATTTACAATGACAAATACAAGTGATTTACATGAACCCAGTTCTTTGTTACAAGTTTGATGTATAATTGCTCAATCTCTATTATACAACTATGTAGACATTCTCTCTTCTGTTTATGCTATAATTTTAGCAACACATCCCCTCTACTCTCCACTCTCTTCTTTCTCTTCTACATTTAGAACATTCACAATTATACCTTGTTGCACCTTGAATTGTCAACCCTTAATCATATTCTAATTTTTGTTTGGGTTTCACTCATTCATAGATTGTGCAATCTCTATCTTAGTCTATTGAACTACACCATCTCTCTTCACTCCACTATTGCAGACACACACTTAGAGAATGTTCTGATTGTCTTACTTTTGCTTGACTCCATCGATCTACAATTACTGCCTCAAGATTTGCACCACCATCTAGATCATCTAGAACCTAATGTTAGGGTTTTCTTCACTTGCTAACATCTCTAGCAAGCTGCTAGTGCATCGATCCACACACATTCTCTATACAGATTCACTAAATCTACTAAATTAGACAATTAACAATTTAACCCTAAACCTAGAATACATTAAATACATTCTAATCGCTTGATATGATTTTTATCTCTGTCACCTTAGTGATCTATGTCGCTACTTTGTCGATCAAATGTCTAATCAGATAGTCATTGGAGTAGTCAAGAATGAATTAAATTCATTCAATGTGTCGGTTATTAGATGAAACCCTTGTTTACACGGACTTAGCCATTATGTATCTTCATCTTTGAGTCTAGACCGTCAATTTTTTATTTTGTGCCATGATCCTCTGGATCTCCATTCATCTTGACATCTTTAAAAAATCACCATCAGATTAATCTCCTTTGAACCTACAACATTGATCTTATTTAACTAGCATTGTTAATCTCATTCATACATCACTTTCCATACACAGGGTCCACCAAGACATGCGTTCAAAACCCACTCTCGTGTGAGCTCTGACAATGAGCCCACTGAATCTCAGTAGACTAGCAGGTTGTCACCATTTATCATCCACATCATCACCACACAACTCACAACAACAATGTGAGCTGGTCTATCGAGCAATCACTCTTCACCATCTGGACATGTTGACATCATATACTAGTGGCTTCTATCAAGTGGCTGGTCCCTATTGGCCACATGTCATCCTTGTCAACACCATGCAGTAAACAACACCTATGTGACTTGAAATATTGGTCAATCAAACACCGCCACTTGTCCTCACATGTCACCATTCACCATTGTCACCTCCCTATCAAGTCCCACCAAGGTCATCATCTGAATTTTGTTGTGTCAAAGAGACTCTAAAGCCACTCATTTTGATATCCAAAAATCTCTTCAATGAAGCTCTATCGAAATGTCAAAGGGACCTATTATTTGTCTCATCGATATTCATATGTCTCCTTGATGAAGTGATTTTGTATCTGCATCGTCCTATCAACCTCATTCAATCTGCACCATTCCTCACTATACTGCTAGCTGAAAGCATGGCCCCACAAAACCTTATGGGCTAGTGGGCTAATACCACCTGTCAATCTCTTGTGTCATCTTTCACTAGCTTTGTGTTCCATCATCGTTGTGTCGAAGGGACTTAAGATGACTCATTCCAATATGTTAAAGTCTCTTTGATATAGCTAGCAGCCTTGAACATTGTCCGATCAATGTCATCCAATCTTCACTGTTGATCAAGCTTCATTGTTGTGTCGCGGGGTGATCCCACAAAGCTGGTTTATAATTTCTGAGAGGAACTGATTTTTGCTGAAATCACATATTTTTAGAAAATATAATGATTTAAGCCTTTAAAAGTTCCATTTTAAGGATTCCAATTGAAGAGGGTTTGATCAAACCACCTTAGATCAAACCCCCTTGGATAGAACCTCGCTAGTTTTAAACCATACCTTTAAATGAGTCTCCTTTACACCTATCAAAATGCTGATAAAAAATCACTTTTGATTTACCTTTTGGGGGACCAAATGAATTCATTTAAAATTTATTTGAAATGATTATGGTAGTCTTCAAAATGAGCTATCCCACGAATATAATTTTCATATATTTTGGTTTTATTATGTATGTGTTTTTTTAGTTTTATTAAACATAGGTTTTTCACCGAAAATCAAGCTCTTTGTTTTGTACATGTGGAGAAATAGAAAATTATCAAAATAATTTTTTTAAAATATGTTTGTACTGGGTATTTATGTCCTTGATCCATTAAAAAAATAAAATTGAATTTCGATACATATAGAAAAAGTTATGTTGTATACAGTCCACCTATGTCTAAATTGCAATTGGTTTGACTTCGAAACTCTATTAAGGAAAAAATATTCAATAAAAAAATATGAGACCAAATTAAAGTGCTAGATATCGTAGTTACAAATCTAAATTCGAAAAAATTAGAATTTTATCCTTCATACAAAAAAAATTATGTTGTATACGGTGAGCGTCATTTTTTAAAAATGTTATTTTCTGAAAAAAACTAGTTTTCGTGGGAGATGGAAAAAGAAGTGCAATATTATTCCAAAAAATTTGAAAAAAATATTTTTAGAATCTACAAACAAAATGAGATGAGACTCTAGTTTGCATCATCTGCAAATTCCTCATGGTTTAGCCGCTATAGGTGCTTGAATGTGAAGATTTAGTTAAAAATAATAATTTTAGTGTCCAGTTTGGCCGAAAATTATAAACCACTATTGTGGGATCACCCGTAACTGAAGGGACTTAAAACTTCTCAATCCAATATCCATAAGTCTCTTTGATATAACTAGCAGCCTTGAACACCATCCAATCAACGCCAACCAATCTTCACCGTTCCTCGCTGTCTCATGAGACTTAGTCGGGACCCACCAAAAAATCAATGGGCTAGCAGGCACCGTTGATCTCCAACCTACGAACATGCACTATTGATCTTCGTTGTGAGCATACACACCATCAACCGAAAGGCTAGGTAATTGGAGGGGGGGCCAAATAAGTTCAAAGACATAAGTTATGACTTATGTGACCTGCAACCACTGATACATAGCCAACGATGAAATAGAAATTCTGCTTGAGCGCCAAGACTGTTGAACCTAGGTTTGACCAGTAAACCCTAATTTTTTCGGAGAGAAGATATAAATCAATTATGAGTATTCAACACATCAATTGAACCTGCAAATTATATATCTAGAATGTACTTAGAAAAACCACATCAAATATGCACCCTATTTTTACCTATGCTATCTAGAAGTACCCTCTGCATCAATATGCCAACATTGTATGACAATATTATAACCATTTGAGATAATTTTCAATATTTGAAAAACATGATCCTTTCATTAGTATCTTGTACCATAACTTCTAGAACTAGATCCACTGCATCTCTATAACATCCAAGCACACCACTGAACTACCCTCTTACATCAATGACACTTTTTGTCATCATGCCAACATCTCCCTTACAGGATTAATTCCATCTCACCTCTGATCCCACTTTTGACATTAGCTCCATTTCACCTTTGATCTCTCCTTTTGACATCAATGCCAAGAATATGGCAACATATTCATCCTCTACTCTTTAAAAATTTTCCTTTAATTTTTTACAATAATCTCATATATTTTTCCCTTCTAACTACTTATCCCTTTTTGTAACTTTGTCATCAATTTATGCACTTCTATGACATCCCTTCCACCTCCTCTTGTTCGTTTTGTGGAAAATAATTATCCCCTATTCTTCTATCATGTTCAAATATTTTTCTATCTTGATATCACTTTCACCATTATAATAATGTTATACAAATTTAAAACTAAAAGAGCCCTATTTTTTACATAACAACAACTACAATTTAACTCCCTTTCCTTCTCACAATTCTAACTAAACATTAAAGTCACATTTTCTTAATAATAAAAGCCACAATTTAGTTCCATTTTATTTTTAGAAAGGTGTTCATATTTGAAAACAATTACAATGAATTCCATTTTCTTCTCACAATTTTTAGCCAAATATTATATTTTCTTCCTTTTTTCTTAAAACATATATTAAAAAGGTTAAATAAAAATCAAATCACAAGTCAATTCATATCATATATAGTATAGCATATCACTTGTCAATATTTTGATGTATTTGTAAATTTCACCTAATAGACACAAAATTAAATAGAAAATGACATGGTATATAAAATTTACCACTACAATTTCATATATAAATATATATACTTATATTTAATACCTCAAAAATCTATGGGCTCTTATATTTAATTTTTCCTTCATAATAATTAATTTAATTTAAACTTTTACCTCTAAAATTTGAATTTTATCATTATAAAAGAATAATGATATCAATTTTTTGGTTTATAATGTCACTATTGATATTTAATATATAAAATTAATTATATGTACAATTTTACATTCACAAATATTTTTAAATTTTTTATATAAATTCATTTAAATAGTAAAAATTAACTAAACATTAATCTTATAATTTCATACAAAATTCATTTCAATCATAAAAATAACTAAACCTTAATTTCATAAATTTATTTCAATTATTTTTATCTGAATCTTTAAATTTCATATTTAAGATTCAATTCAATTATTCAAATCCTTAAATTTTCATTCTAAATAACTCAAAATCCTTGCCTAAAAAAAATAGCATTAATTAAATAATAAATTATATATAGAGAGAGAGTTAACTAAAATAATTAATCTTTTCACTCTTAATATTTCACATCACATATTTCAAATTATTATCATATGATCTTAAACTTTTAATAATCTAAACCTTATAAACTAATCCAAAATTAATTAACCACACACAAAACCATGATGTTAAGAAATTAATTCATATTATTTCATCCAATTATATTGTCACCTTAATTATAGTGTAATATAATAATAAAAATAAAAAATAAAAATAAAATAAACATTTTACATTTCAAACAACTTTATAATTTCTCCCTTAAAAGCTATTTGTCTATTTTTAGCTATAAAGCATATAGTTAAGTTCATTTCTTTTGAAGTGCATCTCTTTCGTCTCCAATAAATCTACCCATGTAATAAACGATATTCAAATTTATCAATTTGTAAATATTGAATAAAAAATTTAAACATTTTATTTCAAGCAATTTTGTAAACTCTCTCTTGAAAGTTATTTGCCTCTTTTTTACCTATAAGGCATATAGTTGAGTTCATTTCTTATGAACTTTGAACATAAATTTATTTTGATTGTTGTTCAGCTGCTCAAAGATACAAGTGTCTCCTTCCTTTATATTATTATAATCACGTGAAAAATATCTCCACCTTACACTAAAAGTAGGCGTATTGTCCCTGATTACGCATTGTACCTTCCATTCGTTACACTCTCCATCCAAAAGAACTACTTCACTTTTTTTGGTTTGGTAGTTGAATCTGACTTCTCCATGGTTTTGGCAATACCATTTGTTTGTCTTTCTCATTTATAAACTGTGAGATAATGCAGGAGAAATGCGCTGCATGAAACACAATACACAATTTCTTTTCACAAGTTGTAAATAGTGTAGGAGAAATTTCATAAAAATGAAAAAGATTGTTGGAGTAAAGTATAAAACTTACCAGTTTCTCTGCAAAGTCTTCAAGCATAAGAAAGAGGCAAACCCATCAAAGCGCTCTTGCTCTCCAGAGTATGCAGTCAAAAGTGTTATAAAATTTGCCATGAATTTTATAACACTTTTGACTGCATACTCTAGAGAGCAGAAAAAGCTCCCCCATTTCTTCATCCTCCATGGCAAACTCAGATGCAAAACTTAAAGAATCAAGCCAAACTCAGATGCAAAACATTTAAGAATCAAGCCCAACTAAGAGAGCATGAACGAGACGTGAGAAAAACTGAACCCACAAGAATGTAGACTGAAGTGCATTTCAATTCGATGGATGCCAAGTAGAATTACTCCTATGACCTTATAAAGGCGTACAAAGCATATAGCGTTGGCCTTATTAGATAGATGTAGGTAAGTACATTATAATGGCTTCTGCGGGCAGAAAAGGATGTTTCAGAGAATCCTGCCCACAAGCATACGTAAACTCAGTTTCTTGCAGAGTGGTGGTCAGATTTCTATTATAGTATAGCAAAGCATGAGCAGTACGTTTCTCTCATAGGAAGTTTTTGTGTTGCTGATAAGGACAAAGCAACCAAGATATACAGAAAACACTTGAGTAGGTAGACAGAAGGTTTAATGGTGTTTGGTCCCATCAGTTGTACCAACTTTGTTTCTAGCAAGTGTTGCCCTGTAGGCTGTGGCCACTTTTTGTGGGTGGTCCTAAAGCATTGTAATGGTGTCATAATGGAGCAGGAAATTGGAAACCCAATGGAATATTGAACCAAAAGTGCTGTTTTTCTACTTAGCCTCAAGAATAAAACAACTGCGCATTGAGCGATAAAGATCTCAAGAAAAGCAGAGCATATAGCGTTGGCCACCAGCATTGTAATTTCGTATATCTTCTGCAACTTTTTGAATATCTTCTGCCAATATATATATATATATATATATATATATATATATGAAGACCTTACGTTTCGTGTAGCAATTTGCATTTGCTCTTTAATTGGAATGACCACAGAACTCCATCGGCGCAGATTCAGTCCAACAGCCACTTGCTGTCAGCACGCCATTAACGGTCTCCTCTGTTAGACCTGTCTCTAGTTTTGTCAGGTAAATTAACCAATAAGAACCGTGGGTGGTCCTAAAGCATTGTAATGGTGCAGACAGTTGGAAACCCAATGGAATATCGAACCAAAAGTGCTGTTTGTTTACTTAGCCTCAGGTGTAAAACAACTCTGCATTGAGCAATAAAGATCTGAAAAAAAACCCAAAAGGCAAAGACTGTGAATGCATCATGAAGGAAACCCAATTGCATAATGTTGAATGAATGAATGAATGGATTTTAATGACGTCCATGAGACCATCAGTTTATGGGACCCAGTGTCGGGACTTTAACCATTTTCAAATTCTTTTCCATGTCTGCCCTCTTCCTAAAGATCTTGACCAGTAAGCCAGCAGTTTTGATGAGCCTAGTCTCCTTAAAAAGCTCATTTAGATTGTGCACTTTCAAATTGTCTTCATATTGGATACGGATATCAGCATAAGCAACACATTCCATGATGAAGTGCCATTCAGTCTCCACGACCCCTTTGCTGCAAAAAATACAAGTTCTTTGTTCCCAGGCTTCCTTGGGGACAGCCCACCTACCTGTCTCACAAGGAAGATGGTGTGACCCAGTTCTCAATTGGGTGATCAAAATTCTAGCCTTGCCTTTAATTGCAACCTTTAGGTAGTCTTTCTCATCGTGCTCCCACGCAGGGTTGAACTCCTGGATATAATATATCTTTTTACGGCCAACTTGCTTAGTCCACATAGTACACCTAAATTTTTCTAGCACATACCTTTTTATCTCAGCATTCGTGTTGGGGCACTCATGCATCTTAATGTTCCATTTGCTCAACCATTTGCTATTTTGCTTCATCCAAGTTTTCTTTCTACGGTTTAGCTCCTCCCCAACCACCATTTTGGGCCAGCGATGCGTCTCCATGTTCTCAATTTTTTTTAGGTAATTTATTAACTGAATGATTGCGGATGCCTCCAACGAGAATGTACCAGTTTTAGCCAAGAGAATCTCGTACGAATCGAGGATTTGACTTTGATGCTAGTAGTGATCAAATGCTTTTGAATTCTTTCAACTTGCCTCCACTTGTGGTTTGACATGCTACCCCTCCAAACCTCACAACCATAGAGGACAACTGACACCACCAACAAACCAAAGAGGGTTTTCTTTGTTTTCCAATCCCATAGTTTCGCTGTCCTACATCTGTTCTGCAGTAAATATGACGCCCTCCAACCACCTTGAATCCTTTTCGCTTTGCAAGTCTCCCAACTAAGCCTATTATGAAAATCGATACCCAAATACTTGTATTCTTCCACCACCTCCAAAGAGCTGCCTTCAAAAATGAAATTAAACTGTTGCTTCTTCCTTTTCAAAGAAAAGATCATGATTTTGGTTTTGCTGGTGTTAACTTGCATCCCAACCTCTTGGCAAAAGAGTTTGAGAGCCTTTAAATGTTCTCTCAAACCAAAAGCAGATTTTGCAATTAAGATAAGATCATTCGCGTATAAAAGTAACTTCACCACATGACTAGCTAGATGAATACCCTCTCCAACTGTTTTGTTTAACCATTCTTCAAGCTTATCAATATATAAGCCAAACAACGTGGGAGACAAGGGATAGCCTTGCTTGACCCCAATGTCACTACCAAAGCATTCAGACATACCATCTTTTGTTCTAATTTTAGCTCTAACTTTCTCATAAAGTTTATGAACTGCCGCTCTAAGCTCATCAGGAATACCAAGTTCCTCCATCCTGTTCCAAAGTTTGTCCCGAGACACCGTGTCAAAGGCTTTTTTAAAATCAACGAAACAACAAAAAGCTTCACCCCCTTGAGTGTCCCAAGCTTTCTCAACGAAGTGTCTAAGTGTTATGTAGTGATCTATGGTGGAGTGCTTTGGCCTAAAACTAGCCTGCCCTTTTGCCCTTTTACCTTCCTTTTCCACCCAATTACTGATTCCACGCTCTAACATACTCCCATATAGTTTACCAAGAAGAGGATTGACCATGATAGTACGATAGTTAGAAGGATTATTGATATCCCCACTTTTGTGTAAGGGAATGACCACACTGGTAGTCCATTCAGCTGGGAAGCCATTTTGAGTAATGTTATTAAAGAGGTATTTGATGTGAGGTGTGAGGAGATCACAACCCCACTTTAGGAATTTAGCTTGCAGCCCATCAATGTCTTGAGCCTTACCACTTCCGAGATTTTTTATACCTTTCTTGATATCTTCTTCCGAGAAGAGCTCTCTTGAGATATGAATTAAGGGGGGCATGCTTTTCTCCATTGGTCATTCATACAAGAGTTTCGCATATTCTAGTCACTGTATCCCAGTGATATTATTTTCCACTTGAATTTTCTTTTGCTGCAACTCTCTCCAAAATCTTTTGGGGTTGTGTTTTCCCATAGAAATTAACTCCTCCCTTCTTAAATTCACATAGGTTTCTTTTTTAGATTTTACCAACTTCTCGTAGTTTACTTTAGTTTCTTTGTTTGACATATTCTTTTTGACCAGCCTCTTTGCTGCCTCGCAATCTTCATCATACCATAGATTAGAAGGAAAAGTATTTGAAATCCCCTTCTTGGTCCGAGATCTCTTACAACCTTCAAGAGCTTTGTGAATTAGAGGGACCAACATATTGCTTCTAATGTGGCCATTTTTTTCATTGCTCTCATTGCAAGATATGTTTTTTCTTTCTTGAAGATGATGATCCAACTCAGCAACAAAGATTTCTTGATTTTCATGGTTCACAAGGATTTTGCCTTGTGAATGAGCCTTCTTATGAGAATGGTGAGTTTTCCCTTCTTGCCGATTGCCTTCATGAATGCCAAACTTAACAAAAAGAGGCATATGATCAAAATTTAGACCAATAGGATAGCGCCCAATATTGAACTCCAGCAGCCTAAGGACAAAATTTTGAGAGCATAAGACATAATCCACCACACTTTTCCCATTGTAGGTTTTGCAAGTGATACCGCCTGAATCTGATCACATTTTCATACCATTACAAATCACCATGCTATATAAGCTACACAAGCCAAGAAGCTCCACCCCAAAGTGTGACACACCCCCACTACCATCTTGCGAGGTCCTTGCCCAAGGCTGAACCTCCTCTTCCTCTAGCCAAAGAGGATTGTTGTCCTCCCCCCCACTACTGCCCAATTGGATGGACTGATTGTTGGCTGTCCTAGAATTAAAATCCCCCATTAGCACTATTTCTCCCAAAGAGCTAAAAACAAAAATGTCCTTCTTTAAGGCAGCAAATGGATCCTCATTATCCATCTTTCTCTTCTTGTAGATCTTTGAGTTTTTAGGGGTAAAGTAGCATGCAGCCAACCAAATTATAGTCCCATTTTCAGTTATTTTTAACCATATAAATTGCTTGTTTGGATCCACTTTTTCAACTTTTATCATCGCTCCCCAAGTATCTTTTATTAGGATTGCAATCCCACCATGTCCCTTACCTGTTTCAGTCCCTTCATTCCACGCTGATATTTTACCATATCCTTCAAAATCTGGAACTTTGCAACCATCATGCTCATGTGTTTTCGTAAGAATGATAATGTCTTTCCCTTCTGCTATGGGCCCCAACCTTGGTCCTCTTCTCCATGGGTAACCCCTACAATTCCAACTTACCATGTGTAAATATTCTCGTGGGGCCCCAAATTCCTATTTATTATGTGGTAATCGCTCGAATTTGAGCTTTCCCATTTTTTAGCCATGCCCATTTTCCGACATCTCTTGCTGATTTCACTTTCACCCATTCCTTCCTTCGCTCTTCCTGTTGATCGAATGTTAGATCTTCATCCAAGTAGATTTGGGTGCCTCTAAGAGACCCCCTCTTCCTCATGATCGCAGTCTTGTCTTCCATGTTACTTACGACAATTTTTACATGCCTATCTCTTCTTGCCTTTGTTTTCTTTCCGATCCTACTTGCCTGCTGAATATTGCCTACCCACTTTAGTTGGTCCTTGAGAAAGTCCCTTGCTAAAATATCAGTCCTCTCTTTTTCCTCGAAGTCCTTCAAACCTTTGATGATGATGTTCCTTGCTTTGTCTTGCTTGACTTTTCCTCTCTTAATTGCATCTTTATGTGTTTCCCGATAATTTCATTTTGTGTGGTTGACGATCCACTTATGACTTGTGCCCAAGATTTGGCTTCTTCTATTTGATCCTTTAGTTTACTTTTGCTTGTTACCATGTTTGAGATTGCTGATTGGATTGCTTCTACTTGTGCTATGTCATTTACCAACATTGCCTCTGAATTCTATTTTTCTGTTGTCTTTGACTGTTCTAAACCTTGCTTTAAAGTAGCCAGCTCATCTTGACCTCTCTCCATCTTACTTTGCAAGCTTATTACTTGCTCTTTGAGCAGCTTGTTTTCTCTTGCATGATTCCAATTGGCTTCTAATATTTCTTTTAGCCTAAAGTCATCACGTTGCCCTTTCAATTCTAACAATTCAATCCTCTTCTTCATGTTCATGAGCTCATTCACATAGAGCTCCGAAGACCACAACAGAGGAGTGAATGTGGGACTGTAGGAGTCCAAATTTTCGTGGAGCTTTTCTGCCCCACCCTCTTTGCTTACTATAAAACTTTCTTTTTTCTTTTCGATTGGCCTCAGAGCCTCTTGAAATGACAGAGTCTCTTTCTTTGACTCTCTGATTTCCCCTTGCACTGTTTGGTCGTCTATTAAATGAGGTATGTTAATAGCGACACTTGCATTGTTTCTACCTTTTGGTAAAATCATGATGAGTTTTTTCTTCTGTGGCAGTTTCAGTTTTTTGTTTTGCCTACGCCTTAAAATCCCTTTATATTGCTTTGCATTCACAAACACCAACTTCTCCTTTGTGTCAGAAGAAAAAGCTTGAGGAACCTCTGGGCAGAACAAAATCCAAGGCCTGGCCAGGTCCCCTGCTTGAGAGCTTAATAATGAGATTGTAGGCCCTTTTGTAGCTTGCATTGAGTGATTCCACGGAATATGAACACCTTCCTGGTAAAGTCTCTCTACCCAAGAAGCAGCTATCTGCATTTGGGGGCTGTATATTGACTCACATCCACCCGATGCAAGCCCTACAAGCCCTAGATTCAAAGATTGCACATTTCTTTTAGATAAAGGAGTTATTACCCCTTAAGATCCTTGATTTTCCCTGAATGTGATAGCCTGAGAGTTTATTGATTGTTTAACCATGGTTTATGATGTACTGGCCCCTATGGTTTTCACATCTCCGATTTGAAATTACGCAAAAGAGATATGAAATTAAAAAAATAGAAGAACCAATAGACAAAAGAGGGAGGCAGGCCCACACCTAATTTGGTTGCGAGGAAGACAAGGTGAATCTTTGTCTTCATGATTTGCTGTCCTGCTTTGCCCACCGCTTTATCCTATTCTGCCCGCTTTATCCTATTCTGCCCAGGACCCACCATGATTCCTGTTCCTTGTTCGTTGACTTGAGATTCCTGTTCCTTGCTCACCGTTCGAAATATTCCTGCTCACTGCCCATGCAATTTTTGCCCGTGTTCCCTGTTCGCCTGTGCTATTCTGTTTGCCTATTTCTGTTTCCTGTTTGCCTGTTTCCTGCCCGTGATTCCTTCCAAGAAATTTTCCTTGCCCGTGTTCTTATCGCGTGCACCCTGTTCGCATGCTCCCTATTCTGCGAGCTCCTTGAAGAAAGAATGGAAGATTTTAATGGCATTTTTTCAACATAGTGTACTTTTCCTTTTGTTTCGTAAGCCTCTCTATTTCCTATTTGAAACACATATTAAACCTGCAACAACAAAGGAACCCCATTGTACTTCGTACGTCAGATATTGCTTTACAAGATGACAGTCATTATTATCCGGTTTGCAAACGGTCACAGGGTGGTCTTTGAGGACAGTTTCAGAGCAAGACTTAGAAAAAGTATGAGCTTTAAATCAAATACAGAGGGCGATCAGCTAAAGGTGCCGAATGAGTGCACAAGGCAATCAATAACCAATCAGAAATTACTAGGCACAAATGAAGGGCAAAGGCTATGCAGCATACAAAACTGATGCCCATGCCATGCCATGCCCATCCTGCATTTTAACGATTTGTCAGAAGGGGAAGGAATGAGCTTGCTTCCATCGGCGGTACACACCCGTCACATCATCCATCGACAGTACACCCCGTCACAATTAAAATACCAGTTATTAAAAATATTTATAAATTATTGTTATTTAGATGAAATAATAATTCAGTCAGTGTGGGAAATTATTGTTATTTAGATGAAATAATAATTTAGTCAGTGTGGAAGCCGATCACTATAGATGATGTGACGGGGGTGTACCACCGATGGATGATGTGATGGGTGTGTACTGCCGATGGAAGCAAGCTCATTCTTTCCCCTTCTGACAGACCGTTAAAATGCAGGATGGGCATGGCATGGCATGGGCATTTGTTTTGTATGCTGCGTAGCCTTTGCCAAGAAACAGAGGCAAGGATATGGCATGGTAGGAAACATAAATATTGCCTGCTGCAATTCTTCTGTCACCATTTAAGCTGGCCTTATTGGTTGGTGCAACATTAATGCTCATGATAAATATTGGAGATTTGAGATCTTGGGCCAAGATTGTTACTGTCCAAGAGATTTTGGTTGTCTATGGTAAGGACGAACTAAATGGTTATCTGACAAAAATGTTAGAATGCCAAGGAGGTGCAATAATAATTTCAAATTCAGGTACATTTAGGCGGTGTCCTTACAATTAAATTAGTTTCCTTTCTCTCATTCTCAGGAGGTATGAACAACACTTCACAGAAGTAGACAGTACCCTACGTTGTTTTCAGCCTCAACAACCAAGATGGAAGACGCATATTTCACCAAATTTTCTCTTTTCATTTGGAAGTATGATTTATTAACTATCGACACTGAGTTCAGATACCCAAATTCAGTTGTTCGCCGTACAATCTCATCTACTAGAATAAGCTCCTTTATTGCTGCTTCTCTTCTTTGGCATGATGCTTGCAATTGCTTTGACACCAGAGGTCTATGTCCCCCCCTTCGTGGTTACTGAGATGATAGTCCACACTCGCGTGGTGAGGGAGAGGGGGACTGCATTTAACAATCAATTGTTGGTATTATACATATCGAATTCCTACTCCTACAATTAGTTGCCATGGAGAAGACTAGAGAGAGACAACCTGATTGCTGAGAAATATTCGACGATGGTTACAATGAGCTTGGAGTGTATGTACTCTATGTCGAGTACAAATCTCTTGTTATTACAGGTTACAGAGGTTGTGGTATTCTCAAGCTTGCATCTTCAACAACATGCTTCTTGTTTTGATTAGGTGACTGTAACTTTATACGGCTGTACACTCTACTGAGCACCCATTGTTGGATTTCTTGTGTATTACGATTA
Organism: Sequoiadendron giganteum; assembly: GCA_007115665.2. NCBI lineage: Eukaryota > Viridiplantae > Streptophyta > Pinopsida > Cupressales > Cupressaceae > Sequoiadendron > Sequoiadendron giganteum. Next base: position 186,919,483 of record CM021104.1, on the reverse strand, counting down.
GCAAATGGATAGGTGTAGATATATATATTACTAAACTATTGCTACCCAAATTTGGATGGACAACAAGCGAGAAGGTAAGTAGGAATACTTTTTATCAGGCGGTCTAGCGTTGGAACACTTTTGGGCAGCTCACACAAGGTAATTATATGAAGATGTAAATAAGAAAGGAAAGGTATTAAACACCAATCTGAAGTGCGACCCCAAGACTATAGATCAGAGAGCCTGAAATACCCAAGGCTATAATAGAACCTACAAAGGTCAGGTGTTAATTTTTTATATATATATATATATCACGGAGATATGAACGAGTGTTTAGGCTTGGAAATAATTTATTATCCTTGAATTTATTTTCCAAAGTCCATTCATGTTACAGAGGTACCTTCTTTGTCTAGGATTTAAATCTAAATTTATTCTTATTTCCCTGTTTAATTAAAGATTAGGTTCATAAAATTGCCACTATTAATATTTGAATTGAAATAAAACAAGCACTAATTAGTTTTCAATTAGGCCTCTCTCTCTTTTTTCCTTTGTTTCTATTCTTCATGCTTTCATCCTTATTGTTCCTATAAGAAGAAACAGATTTCCTGAGAAGGACAATACCATTTTATACATAAACAAATGCATTCAAAATGATAAGGAATATGCAATTTCATACAAGCATGTTAAATCTCATTTTAATACCAGGAAACACCCATAATTTTTTCTATAATTTATTTGGATCATTTCAACAAATCTGATAGGAAATCTTCTATTACAACTTTGAATTATCCTTCAAACAAAACAATTAAAAATAACTCTTGCTTCAACCACTTTGTTTAACACAAAATCATGAAGTATTCACTATTCCATATTACTATTACACATAGAAGGAGTGGCAAACTAATAAACACGGGCTTGCTCTCCACCCTACCATAATGGCATCATGGAGCCTCGTGGGCTCTGGCCATACCCCCGAGCAATAAATTATTTTAACTCCACGATGATATATGGAGTCTCTTCTCATTTTTACAAAGGTATAACACTAACATAACATAGACTTCATGCATCTAGGCTCTCTACCTTCTATTTTCAGTCATGATTCATCACTAAATCACCTCCTTACAACCATTAACCAAAGTAAATTAAATAGGAAGAAATTATCTCTTTTATTTTCGATGAAGGGATTGAACTTTTGTATCCACCTTTCCTCTCCCAGCCAAGCCATATGGATCACTATCTTTCCAAAGAGCTAGACTTCTCTCCTCCTCTCATTCCTTTTGTTTTTACCATACTCAAATTCTCCAAGAGGAGAAGCGGGTAACACCCCACTCCTCCTTTCTCTCCAAAATATATAGAAGTTTCACAAAGTGCAACTCTTGGATGGGAAGGTGTGGAGTGTACCTCTCCCCACCAATGAAGGTCCTTTCCCCATTAATGAGAACATGCAATTGGAACCACTCCATCTTTCCACCCCATCCTCTTCTCAAAATTCGTCACTCCATTATGAGAGCTTTTCAAAGGTCAAATCATGTTGTAGGGGCACTATTGTATGCCCACTTGGCACCTACCACTATGGTATAGACCCTAGGGGGTTTATTTTTGCACCCTAACCCAAAAATGAAACCAACAACTCTCATCAAAAGCCCACTCAAAGTTCTATCCGAGGTTCCTACTTAGCTAGGGGTTTCCAAGACCTAATCCCCACTTACACCTCACATGAATCCCAACTAAATTCCCTCGCAATCTTATTCCTCTTGTTTCTAGGCTCCGAATGGGGTCAAATTTATATCCTCATGAAGTAGTCTTTTGATTCTCCCTTGATGGTTCTCCCTTCTCATCCTAACATTGTTGCCTTCTTGCACATTACCAACACGATCGTAAGTATCAATTGTGTATCACATTAATTTGTTAGTAGAACATTCTAAACTTTAACTATATAATAATTCATTTAGAATATCAATTAACATTCCACAGTATACGAGTGTAATCCACTTTCATGGTAGTGACAATAGGACAAAATATCAAAATTATATACAAGAATATTGCCAAGAGAACACCTTATTTATTATCCACAATATACTTAATCATCAATTCAAGAAGAACATATAACCAATTATGGTTGTATTAAGCACATATGAGGCGGGGTATTACATCCCCCTCCCCTTAGCTTAGACTTCCTCCTGGAAGTCCTTAAGGTCTGGAAATATAATATCAATAGCATCAAATTATATCATATAAAAAAAATAGAAAAAAAATAGTATTGGTTTTAAAACACATTTATAAATATCTTGTTCTAAGGTATAATTTAACTAATTTAAGTTTCTTCTCTTTTCTTTAAAACTTTTGTCCCCATCCTATTCTTTCTTTAAGTAGGAGGAATCACTTCTTTTAAATAAAAAGTAAACGAATGTTTTGTATGGAAGTAAGAATAAATATCATGATCAATGAGTAACTTGAGTACTTATAATCAACTAACTTAAGTTATTGTAATGAAGCCTTCTTTTCATAACATGCCTTAATGTTTAAACGGAATAAAAAAAAATAGTTGTGTTTTAGAGTGAATTTTTTTAGGCATGACACATCCTGGAGGTCCCTCAACCGATCCCCAAACCTCATACTTACTCATGCGGAGTCAAATACCTCTCGTAAAGACAAAGTAGATGACCTTTGCCATTCTAGGCCTTCCCACTCAACCCAAGCCCAAACGAGCACTTGTGTTTATGAGTGAGGCTAACTTATCTTATTTAGTGTGAAATACTACCCAATTCTCTTAAGTACTTTAATTTAAGTTTTCACTTGATTAACTACTTCTGAAGGTTACCCAGTCTTACCTCTTTAGGGCTTTGGCCCCTAACAAAAGCCACTCTTCTACTTGACAACACACAAAACATCCAACCACCAAGGGTACCATAGTGCACACAAACTAGATAAAACAACCACTCCAATCCTAGGAGGCAACATACGACTAATCCACTCCAGACATTGGAGGCAACCAATCCCCATTTGTGGAAACCGGGTAAAAAAATGAAATGACTCCATGCACTACCCAAGGAAAACTAGTGCTACTACAAAAATACCAACTACCCCACTTTATGACTTTAGGGTAACACTTCCCCGTTCATGGAAACCAAATAACATTGACAATAATAAACGAACAAATCCAAGGGTACAATACTGGGTTGACTCAAAATAAAACACAACCCCCATTTCCCTTTGACGACTGGAAGTCTTAAAAAAGTCTAAACCAACTTCCCCATACCAGAATATAGAAGAAATAACATGAAAGACAATTATAAAGGAAATACACTACTTTTGGATACACTAAATCCATTTCCCTTTCATAAAGAATTCACAGTAAAAATAATTGCCCTAATAGAAAACTTAATTAAAATAAACTAAAAGCCTCTTTAGATACAAAGAAGGGAAATACAAAATTTTACAGAGAATTCAATTCCTCAATTACTTTTAAAAGTAAAATAAAAATTCATTGAAAGTTTAATTCAACTAATTTCCTCTACTAATGCATATAAGCATGCTACCATTTTAAAATAAAAATAAAAATAATAAAAATATATATTTAAATATGTATACATATTTATTGAATATATACATAATTATATATTTATACATACTCAAAATATATATACAATAAATATATATCCCAAATATTGAGGAATTAATTAACAAATATATATATATATATATATATATTATTTACATATTAAATATCTAATATATAAACATATATATATGTATTATAAACAATATAATCTGATTTTTTTTAAAAAATCGAAGCTTAATAAAGCGGGGTACAACCGTCCGACCCTCAAAGAAGGGGGCAACGCTCTCTCCAATAACAACGGGGATGGTGGGGGTGAAATAAACCCCCACCGAAATATGCAGTAAACATAATATCCTTTGCATAAAAATGCGACATTTCCAGTTTAAATCGTCGTACGACGATAATTCATGATTCAAAAGAATTAAATAAATCTTTAACAATATATATATAACATATATATGTATATATATATCACAATTTATATATATATATATATATATATATATATAATAAAATAAAAATTGGACACTTAAATACTAAAATAGGGAAAACATTTTCCATAAAGTATTTCTATAGGTAAAATTGTGCAAATTCTAGGAAAACCCAAATTTCACAGAGGAAATTAAACATATAAATTTTTCCCGAATCCAACACAGAGGATAACTTTTAACAACTATCAAGAAACAAATCTTGAAGATTAACAATAACATTTATACCATTTAAATCAAGGAATCTTCTCGAGAAAAGACAACCTACAGGAAAATTTCTTCCTATAGTAAAATTATAATTTCTTCTAGAGAGGTGATTTATTTCTAGATTCCTATATATTTCTTCTAGGTTCCACTAATTTTCCCTATATTACCAGATAGACACTAACTAAGGTTTTTCCACAAATGATTTCAACTACAGAAGAAATAGCTTCTTACAGAGAATTTAATTACAAAGCATTTTTACTACGACAATACAATCTTTCTCACATAGACAATCTTTTTTCTAGAGAGAATTGTAATCTAGAAACCTTTCCATTAAAATCTTAACGAAATAAAAATAAAGGAAATAACCTGTAAACCGACGATTCTTGAGTATTTGAATCCGGTGCAGAGCCTCCTCCACAGGTTCAAGCAAATGTTCTAGATGACAATGGCTTCCTCCAAGAAAATTGATTTCCCAATCACAAGAGTAATCCCAACACAACAAGAAATTTCCAAACAATCTTCTAAAAATGAAAGAATTACAAAATAATTTCTACAACCAAATTCTTTTCCAAAAATCTCTAGATCACAGCAAGAAAAATCTTTTTTCCCCAAATTCCCTACATGCAAAAATATCCTGTGCCTTGTCGTGAAGAAGCTTTCCACTTCCTCACCCAAAGCCAAAATTATCTCCCAGGAATTAATTTCCCCAACAAATTCATTAATTTTTCTAACACTTGTTGGCATTTACAAAATATCTTCAACAACCCTCTTGGCATAAAATCCTTTAATAATCAAAATTAATTTTTTAAATAATTAAAACATTTCCCTTCAAATATAAATTATTTAATTAATTTAATTAATCAATAAATAAAATTATCCAAGGATTATCTTTTTATTAATTAAATTAAATTAATTAATTAATTCAAAAACCTCTAACATTTAAAATAAGCATAATCTAACAATCAACTTTTAATAATGAAATTTAGTAAATCGTCTTTTAAATCATTTTAATCATGATAATACGAAGCAATAATAAACACATTAAAACTAGCACAACTGACTAAACCTAATGACACACTGATTCTAGGGTGTAGACCTAACAAAAGTAACCTAGCTACTATCTCCCATTCAACTTTACCATTGGGTCGACACACTCAAACCTATGAAGCTAGGTGGAGTCGATGTCTTGTACCTGCAAACCTATAAACAAGGCATCAATAGAACATGTATATAAACAACATAATAAAACACACCGTGAAGAGGAAGTCGCAAAATCACAGGGCGCTTGCAAGTGAGTGATGCAATTCCATCCCCTTCACCAATACACTTATCACGAACTGACACTTCTAACATAAATAAAATACTCATGTGTAATAACCATGTTATAACAAACCATCATTATACTAATCAAAGCATGTCAAATAAAACATCAGAGAATACATCACATCACACATATGGTCCACGTCGCTCTATAAATAGCGATCCAATAATAAACACCATAGAGTACATATCAAAGTATATGAGTAAGCAAAAAATAAAACATAGCAAACAAGGACATTATCTGAAGCAAAGAGAAAAATGGAGGGGGATTACAAGAGTGGTCTGATATTTTCATTATCATCTATGTCTTTTATTCTTAAATGTTTGCTCCACATTCCCACACTTTGTCCTTCATATAAAATGAGATGCATGAATAATGAATAATGCCTGAATCTGATGCCTCCATCACCATTTTTGATAGAAACAAGTGCATTGTGGATTTCATTGGCTAAGTACTTGGCATAATCAAGAGGCCAAGCATGCTAACTTTTCACATCATTTGTTAAGACCATTGGTGTTATGGCCATAAATATGAGGGTGTCCAAACCAAGCACCTCACAAACAGAGTAGTATGTACTTTGGAAGTATTCTTCAAAAAAGTTTACAAATTATGGGGGGTGTTCCTCTATCGATAATACCCTAAGTTGATTCCCTTCATTACATGGACTATTTAATGGAATCCTTCACCTCTTGTAACTAGTGATCATGTTGTGATATTCATCTAGGAGGTCTTTAATTCTGAATTTCATGTTCATGCTTGTGTCTAATTGGAATACCATGGAAATATAGTTCTTGGTAATAGGGATAAAAAAAGATCCATCTTCCAATTTAATCATGTGGGTTTGAGGATTGTATCTATTGGCTAGTGCCTTAATCAATTTAGTATTGATGAATACATTAGGTACCACCAACTTTCCTAAATTGAGTCTCCATGGGTTGACAACTGGTTGGTGTATGTGCATCTTCCTGTATTGGTATATAAACAAATGATATCCCCTTGTTTGGGTCCATGTATCACTCACTCCTTTTTTTCTATCCTCCAATTTCCTAGCTTGGAGGTTTAATTGTGCATTTCATTTGGACCTCTGTCTAGAGCCAAAACATTGATCAATCAAGTTCTATTCTAGATGTCTAGTTTCCAATTTTTGTCTCTTATTCTTAGGGTTTTCAAACGTACTTTCCATAATATGAATTTTGCAAAAAAACCCTACTTTTGTGCTTTGATAATTTTAAATGGTTTTAGATACTAAGAATTTTAGTTAGGCTTTGGTACTTACTTGAATAAAAAACACCTTTCCTGACCTTTTTGTCTCTGTCCACTGCTATACTCCTTTTCCTTTCTCTCTGGTTGCTCAATGATATTGAAATAGTTGTAAGATTTGATTTTTAATTCTCTCGACTCTGGTTCATTAATGTCATTTGATGGCACATTCATGTCATCAAAAATATAATCAATTGGTTTGAATATAATCCATCGATTTTCTCATCACCACTACCAAATTGTCTCCTCGTCATGCCACTATCTTGTCAATATTTTCATTGCATTGAGAGGAAAATATTTTTCTTTTATGGATATTTTCCTCTTCCCATGATACCTTTTTAATGATATATTCTTTCTTTGTTTTGAGATTTCGAAGAGACTCCATATGGCTTCATTTTGACATCACAATGTCCTCTCAAATCCTTCCTTGCAAGTAATCTCTTTGAAATTCTTCTATTGCTCTGATATGTTTATAGGTATATTGAATTACATTATTAAAGCCAATGCAATAAGCATTGATGTTTCATTGAAGGGACTAATGTCCTTGTCCTGTCGATATGTATTCTTCCCCTCTATGGAGTCCTTAGTTTGGTTTTTTCCTTGTTTATTTTTTAGGGTTGTCGAAGGGACTAACACTCAATTCTTGCCGATATATATCCTTTCCCCCAAAATTTGATGTCTTATATCCTTTTCTGGTTTTCAGAGGGACTATGAACTACTTTAATCCAATATTTTGGAGTCCCTTCGAAAATTTTTGAATTTTTTTTGTCCCTTTTAATAAATTTTAGTGTCTTATCGAAGAGACAAATTTCCTCGTCCCGTCGATATATGCCTTTCTCTTCGATGAGCTTTTTGCCTTTCATTGTATAGAGGAGATGTTTTTCTTTTTCCTGAATGTTTTTCTAAGTCTTAGCATTATTTTCTTCAAATTTTCATTGTCACTTTGATGAATTGTTGTGTCATGTCTGGGAGATGTTTTTCTATTTCCTGAATGTTGAGGTGTAATTACTCCGCAAGTCATTCCAGAGAGATACAATTAGAATATTATGTTTCTTGGTGGTCTATCTTTTGGGTTATCGAAGAGACCCAAAACATTATCCTTCGATGTGCCAAAGTTTCTTTTATAATACTTTAGTTGGATTGTTCAAGGGACACTAAAACATGTTTCTTTGACATGTCATACTCTCCTTGACAATGTTCATATTGTATTGCTTCATCGTTCCTTTGAAGGGACCTTAGAATGACTTCCTTCGATATGATGTAGTTTCATCGACATGAATTTCTTCATACACGGGTAAGATGATAAATGTGAATTTGTTAAGGTGATGACTATAGGGCAGAAAAAATGGGGTATTTGGAATGATAACGCTTTAACTGATAGGATAGGTGATAGGATATCTAACAAAAAAATGAATGTTTTTGAGGGAAATTGAAACTATGTTTTTTAGTCCTAACACATATGTCTAAAGATGAAACAATAACAAGCTACATTCATAGAGTTGATGAATTGGTGGGTAATATGAGAGGCCTTGGTGCGATAGTTAAAGAATCTAAAGTGGTGAATTTTTTTTATCATATCTCTTCTAGATTGCTACAGTGAAAAGGTATCTTCTATTGAGGAAACAATTGATTTTGATGATTATTCCATAGATCAATTGATTGGTACTTTGACTGCATTTGAGATGAGAAAGCTGAAGAAAATTACAAATGTAGAGACTACTTTCAAGGTTGGTAAACTAGAGAGGATTGAAGATTCGGGTAATGAAGATCTTGATGATTTGGAAGCTAACTTTATAAGAAGGATGAAAAAGGGCACTGGTAAGTACAAAGGTAAATTACCTTTCAAATGTTTTAGCTGTGGTGAGATGGGTCATTATGCTTCTAGATGTCCAAAAAGAGCTCTAAACAATAAGAACAAGAAAAATAAAGGAAAGATGATTAAAAAAGCTTACTATGTGAAAGAAGATGTTGGTATTTCTAATGATGAATCTGATTATGGAGATTTTGATGATAATGAACGTCTGTTTTTGGGTATTAAAAAAATTTGGTTCTACTAACCTTGAAATTTGTGTGAAGGAAAGTGTTCCAAAGATGAAGGATAAGGTTGAAGGTACTTTGGTATCTGTTTTTCATGTCAAAGAGGATAAGAATTACTAGGTTTTTCTTCTCCTCTTGCTCTCTTTCATCCTAATATTGGATCACAAAGTGTGATTCAAAACGTTGATGCAAAAATATCCAACACAGTCAAATCCATAAATTAAACTTAACTATAATATGGATTGTGGAAACTTGATATCATTAAAAGTAAGTTTGTTAAACTTGAAAAGTATGATGGAGGATTAGTTAAATTTGGAGATGATTCAAGAGCTAAGATTTGTGGAATTGGTTCAATTAGTATTGATGGCAAGAAGAATGTACTAACAATGTCTACTATGTTAAGGGCTTAAGGCATAACCTTTTAAGTGTTGGACACATGTGTAGCAAAGAGTATATCTTATGTTTAAGGATGAAGCATGTGAGATTCAGAAAGGGTCTAGAACTGTGATAACTACTGGTAAGAGAATAGATGGAAACATCTATCATCTTAAGGGTGTTGATGGTCATTGCTTTATGTCTTATATCAATGATAGATGGTTATGGAATTAGAGGATGTGTCACATGAACTTTGATAACTTGACAAGAATTATTTCAGTTCATGCAATGAGAGATTTTCCTAGAATTACAAAGCCCATCAATGTTGTTTCTGAGAGATATCAATTTGGAAAACAAACAAGGAGCAACTTTAAGGGAAAGGAAAAATTTGCTACCAGACTATTGGAATTAGTGCATACATATCTATGTGGTACTACAAGAGTGAGAAGTCTACATGGTTATAGGGACTTTATGCTTTTGATTGATGATTATTCTAGAATGGCATGGGTTACTTTTCATAGAGATAAATCTAATGCATTAGATAAATTCAAGGCATTTAAAGCTATGGTTAAGAATGAAATGTATTTGAAAATAAAATGTTTGAGGTCTAACAGATGTGGTGAATTCACCTCAAAATTATTTTAACATGTTTTGTGAAGATCATGGAATAAAGAGGCATTTATCTACCCCTAGAACTCCTGAGTAGAATGGAGTTGTTGAAAGAAAAAATAGAATGATTCAGGAAGCTGCAAGGACTATGATGAAATAAGAAAATCTACTGAAATTCTACTAGAGAGAAGCTATTCATATTGTTGTTTACATACTTATTAGAGTTCAAGCTAAAGCTAATAGCACAAAGACTTTTTATGAACTATGGTATGGAAGGATTCCTATGGTGAAGTACTTTAGAGTGTTTGGAAGCAAATGTTACATCAAAAGAGAACAAGAAAAATCAGGAAATTTTGATGCAAGGTCTAATGAAGGTATCTTACTTGGATATTCTATTAGAAGTAAAGCTTACAAATGTTACAACAAAAGGTTGAGAAAGATAATTGAAAGTGAGAATGTTAAAGTTGATGAAAACTTGTAGAATTCTATTGCAATAGATGGATATGTATCAAATGAATCCGATTGCAGAGAAGTTGAAGAAAAAATTGGTGAGCAATAATTGTAGAATGAAGAGGAATAATATCTAAAGAAGACCCCTAAAACCCATAAGTATGTGCAAAAGAATCATTCCAAACATCATATCATTGGAGATAAGAGGAAATGTGTATTGACAAGAAGTAGAGTTGTTGAAGTTAAAGTAAATTTGTGTTTAATTTCTAAAGTTGAACCTAAATCAGTGAGTGAAGCATGTAAGGATGAAAATTGGATGAAGGAAATGGAAGAAGAAATTATGTAGATGGAGAAAAATTAGACTTGGGAATTGGTCCCAAGACCAGAAAATAAAAACATAATTGGAACTAAATGGGTATTCAAGAACAAGTTGAATGAGAATGGAGAAGTAGTAAGAAACAAGGAAAGACTTGTGTGTAAGGGTTACTCACAAGTAGAAGGTGTAGATTTTGAGGATTCTTTTTCTCTTGTGGCTAGGATGGAAGCTATCTGAATGTTTTTGGAATTTGTAGCACATAAATATTTTAAGGTCTATTAGATGGATGTGAAGTCTACTTTTCTGAATGGTGAATTGAAAGAAGAGGTATACATGGAACAATCAAAAGGTTTTCAGTTGTCAAATCAACTGGATACAATATGTAAATTGAAGAAGGAAATATATGGTTTGAAGTAAGATCCCAAAGCTTAGTATGTAAGATTGGACAAGTACTTGATACAACAAGGATTTAGCAAGGGCCCCATAGATAGTAATCTTTACTTTAAAATTGAGGAAGACAAAATTTTGATAGTAGTTGTATATATGGATCATATTAACTTTGGCATAAATGAGGCTATGTGTGAGAATTTTGTAGAAGAGATATAGAAAGAGTTTGAAATATCAATGTTTGGGGAGATGAATTTCTTTCTTGGGCTACAGATTAATCAAAGAGACAAAGGGATTTTTATTTCACAGTCTAAGTATGTCAAAGAGATGTTGAAGAAGTTTGGAATGGATGAATCCAACTTGGTATGCACTCCAATGGTGATTGGTTGTAAATTGAGAAAAAAAGATGATTCATCTAAGAATGATCAAAGCAAGTATAGATCTATGATTGGTGGATTGTTGTATTTGATTGCTACTAGATCTGATATCATGCATGCAGTTTGTCTTGTTGCTAGATTTCAAAAAGCTCTTAAAGAAACACATGTTGCAGCAGTGAAGATAATATTTAGATACTTAAGAGGCACATCAGATTATGGCCTATGGTATCCTAAGGATATTGATTTCACATTGAATGCTTATACAAACGTAGATTGGGCTAGTTGTGTTGATGATAGGATAATTACAACTGGTGCTGCATTCTTTCTTAGATGTAGATTGGTATCATGGTTGTGTAAGAAATAGGATTTAGTTTCTTTATCCACTATAGAGGCTGAGTATATTGTGACAAAATCATGTTGTACATGGGTATTATGGATGAGACAAACATTGAAGGATATCAGATTTATATATGATGAACCTATATCTATCTTTTGTGATAATACAAGTGCAATAAAAATTTCAAAGAATTCAGTGATACATTCAAGGACAAAGAATATATCTATCAAGTATACTTTTTGATAGAGGAGGTTATGTAGAATGAAGTGAAGCTTAACTATGTTACAACAAAATATCAAATTGCTGATATATTTACTAAGGCTCTTCCTAAGGATACTTTTGAGTATCTTCAGAAGAAGTTGAGGGTTATTGCCCCTCCTTTATTAAACTAGATGCATATAGAGGTCCATCAACCTAGTGTATCTATGGATCTATCTCTTTTTTGGATTGATGTTGGTGGCTACCTCTCATGGCAAGTAGGTAGTGTCATGTTTTAACATTGTGTTGCTGATTTAGTTGGGTGTACTCCTAAGGGGGAGTATTCAATACAAGTAATCTTGGTTCAATGTCAAAGAGGGAGAATAATGCAAAATAGTTTATCCTTTTCCATTGATGTCAAAGGAGGGGAGAGAGAATCATGTGAAAAAGAACTTATCAACTCAAGGGGAGAGAGAAACATGTAAGGTATCAAGAGAAAGTGTTCAGAGTTGTTGTGTGGTCTTTGGTGGATTTTCACATCTTGAGTTGCCATCAATGATAAAGGGGATATTGTTGCAAGAATGATGGTGTTGTCATTGTTGTTAAAAAGAAGTCTACTGACTGGTGTTGTCATTGATGTCAACTATGGGATGAAAATGTTGAGGATATTGATAAAATTATGGAAAAGAGGAAAATAGGTTGTGTGTGTGTAATTGAGACCTTAAGGAAGTGTTGTGATTACATGGAGCTATTATTTTTGTTTTAGAGTCTGAAGATGAGTTGAAATGAAGTTATGAGTTGAGATGATGTCTCTAGTACTTGGTTTCCAAGTGCTTTTGATATATTTAATAAATAGAGTAAACTGTGTTGTGCAATTGTTCGTAGGTTGCTCCAGTATTGTGCTCCAAATTATTTCAGTGTTGATGCTATGCCTGTTTGGTTCTTATAGGTTATTCAGGATTGAAAGATGTTATATTTAAAATTTGGGTTTCTGGATCATTGTATAGTACGAAATATTTTCACCAGTGTGTGAACCAGTTGTTCATTAATGTTTTTTGTGGCTTAAGGAGAAAAGTATTTTCTTTGTGTTTCTTCATTAATTGAATTCAAGTTGTGTAGTTTTGGGAAGTTGATTATAATACTTTTATCTTTGTGTATTCAAGTGTTTACTTGATTTGGTGTAGTATAGTGTGAGTTTCATTTATCAGTATGTAAATAGGGGTTATCAGTTGTTTTGAGTTGAAGTATTTGTTGGTGAGAGATTGGATGAAGTATCTGATGAATCTTAAGTAGTTCATGGATTAATTTGGATCGTGTTCAAGTGAATTATGTTGTTTTGAATTTTTAGATTGATTTGAGGAAGCGTGTACTTAATGTTATGGTGTTTTGCAAGCACGTTGGTCGACCTTGTGTTTAGCACTATATGTGAGGCTTATGGAAGCATGTTGAGTGTGGTTGGATCTATTTGGGTCCTAATTAATGATTTATGTAGGTCACCTTTCATTTCTTTCCACTGTGGGAATGTTTAGGTTTCAACCTATTTTGAATTTGAATGTATAACGACTAGTGGCCGACATTCGAGAAGGTTTTTGAGGTAAATATTTCAATATAAATATGTATGGTGTTGATGAGGGTTGAGAGAGGAAAGATTAAGAAGCAAGATAGATGCAAGACTGATGTTATTAATGTGTGTAATATGAATTTGAGCAGAGCAGAGCGAATTTCATGTTAGGGTTCCTGAAGGCAGTGAGCTCAAGGCATCCAAAATATTTTATGTGAGACTGAGAAAGTGTGCGAGCAATTATGGTGGAATTCTTGTTGAATTGAGAAGTATTTTCTATATGTAACATTATTCTTCTATCTTCTTGTATTCTTTCTATGGAAGTGAGCTCTGATTGTTATCCTTTTTAAAAATTGTGTCCTATTCTAATAGTGATCCCCTTTGTTTCAATTTTGCTATTACTTATATTGTGAGCTAATCCTCACCTTGGTTTTTCCCTCATTGGGTTTTCCACGTAAATCTAGTGTTCTTATGTGTATGGTGTTATGATTTTAGTTTATGTTATCTATATTTCATGTTTAATCAAACTAAAAAAAAAGGATAAATGAATTCTTGTGGATCTGATTACCGTTGAGGGTTTTGAAGGTTTAATTTTCTACAACTTATTCACCCACATCTTAGTTTTCTTTTTCATTTTAATAGACTTGTGATATTTGAATTTCAAGAATTAATATTAAGATATGTATAAATAGAAGGCGATTCCACTTAGTTTCAACTAAGATTTTGAAGAGAACACTTAAAGCATTCAAGTGAGAATTATTGGTAAAATTCAAGAGTATTTCTAAGGCATTCAAGAGTAAAGTTATTGAAGATTATTGCAGAAATCAAGAGTCATTTCATCATGTCAAAGATGTATTGCATCATGCATGTTGTGTGAGCTAATATGGTGATGTAGTGTTCAAGATCAAGCAAGCATATCAAAGGAATTGTTTCACATCAAGTTTCATGATCAAGATCTACATTCACTGAGGCCACTTCATGCTAGTTTGTAGATCCACAATCCAAGGTTTCAAATAAGGATTACTGAGTTATTACGTAGTGTTTTTCATTCATCATTCCTTTCATGTTTCATTTAATTTCAAGGTTTGATTACCAAAATTGGCAAACCCCTATTCCCTAACCAACAATTTTTCTCTCTCTTTGATGTGTGATTGCATATTTTAGGTTGAAGATCATTTGAAGAGAAAAATTGAAGAAAGTTGCAAAGTTGTCACCTTTCTTGCAATTTCACTAAAATTAACCTAGAAAATTTATTTCCAAATTTTAACTGTGAGATTTGGGAATCTAGGAGTGCAGATACAGGAGAACAAAACCCAAAAATAGATTTAAGAGAGCCCTAGCAAGGACCCATTCACTATAGGGAAAATGAGTCCTTAGTGAGCCATGAAAAAACACTTTCTACAAAAGGTACACAACATTTGTCCCTTCCAAACTCTCCCTAAATTCTATAGGTTCCATCAGTATTATGTTTAAGCTTCTAAATGCACTTTATAGCTTGTTATTTGGAGTTTATTTTATGGTCTTAATCTTTCTCTCCAAAGTGTTATTTAGCTTAGACCCCCATCCTAGCAAAAAGGGAAATTTGTATATTCACATCTTGGGTTGACTCACCTAAGGCTTGTTGGTCAATTCTTGTTGTGGATCTCATTTCCTAAATAAAATTAGAAGAACATGACCCCTTTTCCCTCTTTGGATCCACTTTTCTATTTTAAGAAATCTCCCCTATCCTATTTTTCTATGTTTCATTTTGGTGAACCCGACAATCTTATACTATAAATTTTTTGACTTGGAGTGCATTCAAACACTAGATCTAGGATTTTCATTAGTTTGCATTACATTGCATTGCATTGTATTATTTTAAATTTCATCTAGGGTTGTCAAAATTTCATTAGTTTGCATTGAATATAGGGGTTTAAATTTTCATTTTTGCATTGTTTAAATCTAAAAATTCAAAAAATTACATGCATATTACATTAATTTTACATAGTGTTTGCATGTTAGTTTACTTTTCAAAACTCATATTAAAAATTTGAAACAAAATTGAATTTCAAAAAGTGTCATACAGTTCAACATTTATCCTTCATTGCACTTGCATTTCAACATTAAATTCTCAATATTTCTGTCACAAAAGTTATAGTTTGAGATCTGAAATAGAAAACACATTTAATCACTCAAAAATTTCATTTTTCAAATTTAAAAAAACCTTGTACCATGACCCATTCACAACTAGGTGAATGATTCCTTGGGGGCCAACAAAAACCAACTTTTTTGAGATTTTTGGTGATTTTTTGCACTTCCTAGGCCGGTTGGTAACCTATAGTATCAGTTTGGAAAGTTTTAGAAATTTTTGTTTTATGCATCTAAGTCTAAGCATCCATTCAGTGTAGTCATTTTTTTAAAGCATTGCAAAAATGGTTTCAGTATTGAAAATATAAAGATCTGTAGGACACTTATTTATATTTTTTAAGCATTGAATAAATTAGAATAGTTTGCTTTTCATGATAGCATGTTTCCTTTCAAGGGATGTGGATTTTACATGGTTAAGAATGGATTGTATAAGTACAAAATCCCCTCTTATGAGCTCAATTTAGAGAAAAAAATGAGGTCATTAAGAAACATGTTAACCATCCTTCCACCTTTTTTCCTAGTTATGAGAACATCTTAGAGCAAGAGAATCAAATCATTGAGACAATCCTTAATATAACCTTGTCTATCCCTCACTCAAACTCTATTATCTCTCCCATTTGTGAGGATGATGTGATACAAGAATATACAAACATAGATAATCATGAAAACCATAATTGTTCTTCTCTTGATACCTCTCCTAGTAGTGACGAAGGTATCTTGGTGCAAGAAGATACAATCATTAAGAATCATGAAATTCTTGTTTGTCCCTGTCCTCATCCCACTTGGGAAGATATTATGACACAAGAAGATGAGATCATTGACACATTTATTAACATACTTTTCCTAATCTTCATTCATCTCCCAACATCTCTCCTACATGTGAGAATGCTTTAGTGAAAGAGAATACAATCATAGCCAATCATGAAAATCACATTTATGAAGAGGATATGTTGGTGTTAAGAGATCCAATGATTGAGAGATATAAAAATCCTACCTCTCCTACTTGGGAAGACATTATAGAACATGGGGATGTATTTGTAGATAACCATGACAATCAGATTTATTATTCTCCTAATATCTCTCATATATGTGAAGAAGATAGTTTGGTGTTAGAAGATACACTTATTGAGAATCATGAGAATATCATTTATCCATTTCCTAATGCTCCTAGCATTTGGAAAGATCTATTTGAATGAAAGGATCCAATCATTGGTGAACATGAAAATAATAGTTCTTCTCTTGATGCCTCCCCTATTTTTTATGAATTTACTTTACAAAATCTAACCATGGAATGTGATGAACATCTAGTTTGTAGCTCTCCTAAAAACTATTCTACTAGGGAAGATATCATGGTGTAAGAAAATGATAACATTGACACATGTCTTTCAAACAATAGTAATGAGGCTTCCTTAGATGAAGATGATGAAGTGACATTAGACTCCCCTTCACTAAGAAAACATGAAAATAAGGATAAGTTTGTTGAGGTTATGAACATTAGGACTCCCTCGAGTCCTCTAATTCTTAGACCTCCTAGATAGATCCTTTAATCATTGGACCTCCCAAGCCTAAAAATATTATTTATCCACCCTCACAACAACCACAAGTTCAAAATAAACCTGTGCTTATCTTAGAACCACCCAAAAGGAAACTTGATAATGATATTGTTTCGCAACAACCGAGTTACAATACCATTGCTCATACTTATAACACTAAAAACAATCCACAACCAAGAAAAATAACTCAAACATCTCTCCCATTGCCTCAACATATCTTGCCTAGTGTTTCTCATTTTCCTTTACAAAGTGGAAAGGAGTATGACCTTGTTGAAAAACTTAAGAATACTCCTACTAAGATATCCTTATGGGATTTTATTCAAGCCTCACCTAGTTATCATAACATGCTTCAAAGTGCTTTACAAAAAGTTCCTACCCCTCGTAATGTGCAACCAATTGATGTGGTAGCCCAAATTCAAGATATAAATCTAGTCAACTTGGACATTAATTTTCATCAAGATGAGTTATCTTACTTAGAAGAGAAAAAATAATGGAAGCTTTCATGATAATAGCCCTTGTTAATAAAATTGGGATAAAGAGAACCCTTGTTGACAATGGTTCAACCCTTAATGTTTGTAGTGTGAGCCTTTTGGATAAGATTTATATGGATACGAGTGACATTATCCCTGATTCTTTATCTATGTATGGGTTTAACAACATAGTAAAACAACCTCTTGGAGTCATCACATAACCTATTAAAGTCTGGAAGGTAATATTACAAAATATTATACATGTTATGCCTCACAATCTTTCCTATAATATTCTTTTAGGAAGGCCATTGATTCATGCAATGAATGGGGTTCCTTCTACCCTTCATCGTAAAATGAAGTATGTCTACAAAAAAAAGTGTATATAATCAAAATCAATCTTGAGCCTTATAGTGCTTTACTCATTGAGAAAAATAAGGAAAATCCTTTGAAAACATTGACACCAACTATACAAGTGGAACTTGTGCAAGAGAAAGAAAAAGAAAAGCATATTGAAGAGGTTACAAAGTTACTATAAGATGATTGGAGCTCCTTGGATTTCACACCTACATTCATGGGAAAATATAAGATCACAAAAAAAGATTTTGAAAAGGGAAAAGAAAAAATGATAATATCAACACAAAATTCAACATAATCTTTGAAAGTATCTATCTCAACCAATTTATAAGAAAAAATAGCATACACAAAAAACTTTGATGAAATTGATCTTGAGCAACCACAAAATCCAAAAGAAATGAAAAAAATTATGGAAGAGGTTATGAACATATGAAACAACTTGGTTATAGTGGAAAAGCATGTGGTGCTAGAGAACAAGGTATTTGTGCCCCTATAGAGCCTAACACGTAATAAAATACTAGTGGTCTTGGTTATTGTACCTCAAAAGAAACAAACAAGCCTTCACTCAATATCAACACTCTTACAAACACTTAAAAAAAATTCTTCCAAGACAATATTAACTTTGATGCATCCTGAACTGATAGATACTACATGTGGGAATATCTCATTAGATATGCATCGAGTTGATACGTTGTCTACTCATTATGATCAATAACATTAGCTATTTCTCCTTGTCATGTAATAGTTGTAGGATCATAGCATAATCACTCTTGAATTTTTTAAATTCATTGTAAATCATTTCCTTTTTTCAAGGAGCAACATATTGCCATATAGTTTTGGAAAATCCTTGTACTGCACTTAGTGGGGGCAAGGGGTTTAGGTATCCTTGTCCTAGTTTTGGTACTTGATGTTGTCCCTTTGGTTAGTTGTCCACCTTCTGTATATACTGAACAAGTTTGGGATGTGGGTGACCTACTATAGGTTGAATCACATGTGCCTTACTAGTATTTTGAATTATTTTCTTTCTCATGTTTCTTTATGTGATTGCATGTGTGTAATGTGATCCTCCGTGCTATTTTATTTGGTGTATTTCTCTCTCTTTTTATGCATTCCTCTATATGTACCTAAATTCTTCTATATTTCATAAATATTTTATCTTTTTTTGTTTGTCTTGTGTTTTCCTTTTGGGGAAGATGCAAGGTGTCGAGATATTTAGGTCTCTTCCATGTTGACCCAAAAGGATTTTTATTTATTTTCACTCTCTATGTGTAATTATTCCAATTCTATGAGTATTTGGGGAATAATGACATTTTTGAGCTCTATAACATTATAGCAAAGATAAACTAACCCAAAATCCATATGTCCCCTGTGTATTTTTGGGGGCAACGCATCCTTAATTTTTCATGATGTAGCTTCATCTCAAAAACATGTTACTTGGCATAGGGATTTCTTAGTAAGCTCTCATGTCTTAGGATTGAAAATTGGCTACTTTAAGGAAATTGCTCACAATAATGGTGTTAGCAACTTTAAAGTGGGGGCATACATCAATAATATATTTCAACATTTCTAATGTTTCATGGTGTAATTTTCATTTTTCTTGTGATGCATCCTTTTCTTGGTGGTTTCATTGGGTTTTATTTCCTCAAAGAGTGTAATATTTCTTAGCGTATGACTTTTCTCTTAGCGGTGATGTGATACACTACATTCCCTAAGTTGTGAAACTTCTACTCTTGATTTTTCCTCTCTTGGAGACATTAAGCACGATGTTCCCTAAGATGAAGACCTTACACGAACGAAGCAAGATCCCCTTGAAAAAAACTATATATATATAATATTCATAAGTGTTTGGCATAATGTAGCTTGCTAACCTTATGAAGCTTGAACCCTAATAAAGGCCACCAAGCATAACACACCTTTATTGCCCGTGGAGCCTTGCTTGGAATTGTGGTGCCTTATTGAAGTTGTTAGGAGGATAGCTTTGATATGGTATGGGAGCCTGCTATGATTCTCTCATTTTCCACCCCTTTGGAAGACTCACCTAGTGGATAACCTGAAGTTCTTCTACCTCAGAGTGAGCACAAACTGATAGCTTAGATGTGTTCCAAATTGTGTTGGATAGTCTAGGCTTGATCTTCTTGGTCTTTGATTTTGTATGGTTGTGTATCTTTGTCATTGCTCCATACATAAGTATCTTGAATGTCTACTTTAGTGTGAGTTTGACATGGCATCATACTCTCACTAAAGTAGGGGCAAAATGTAGTGTAGGAACAGTATCCCTTTTTCACACTTAATTCGAGAATAATTTAATAAAACGAGCCTAATGTTGCCTTCATTTAGTATTGTAATATGTTTTTCATATTCACATTAAGTTTAGGGCCTTTTTAAATTAAATGGAATTAATTGTGCCTTAAAAAGGGTGTTGTAAGCTGTACCTTTAGACTTTCACATTAATCTAGGGATTTATTAATTGATTGAGGTTAGTTTTCCTTGATTGGCCCCTTTAATTAAAATCTAAGCCTAATTAAATATAATTTCCGAGGGATAAACTTGACATTCATAAATTCCATTACACAACACTCAACTTTGGAAGATGTGTGTCCTAGTTAAGTGACCTAGGAATCATTCACCATAGGGAAAATAGCTCCTCACTTAGATCTAGGACCCTGATTTTGCATAATATTTAACATTGTCCAATGTGTTTCCTAGGTGAGTGGCTAGGGTGAATGGGTCCTCACTTAGACCTAGGACCCCTCTTTGAAATATGTTTTTGGTGGTATTTTAATGATTTCAAATATATATTTCAATGTTAGTTTGTGATATTTGAATTTTGAGAATTAATGTTAAGATATGTATAAATACAGGTCTATTTCAATTAGTTTCACCTAATATTTTCAAGAGAGCACCTAAACCATTCAAGAAATCATTATTGAGAGTATTCAAAAGCATTTCTAAGGCATTCAAGGGAAGAATTATTGAAGATTATTGTAACAATCAAGATTCATTTCATCATGTCAAAGATGTATTGGATTGTGCATGTTTTTTGAGCTAATATGGTGTTGTAGTGTTCATGATCAAGCAAGCATATCAAAGGCATTGTTTCACATCAATTTCATGATCAAGACCTACATTCATTGAGGCCACTTCATTCTAGTTTGCAGATCCACAATACAAGGTTTCAAATAAGGATTGGCGAGTTGTTACATAGTGTTGTACATTCATCATTCCTTTCATGTTTCATTTCATTTCAAGGTGTAATTACCAAAACATGGCTTGACCAAGGAAAACCCCTATTCCTTGAGAAATTTTTTTTTCTCTCTCTTTGATGTGTGATTGCAGATATTAGGTTGAAGATGATTTGAAGAGAAAAATTGAAGAAATTTGTAAAGTTGTCAAATTTGTCACCTTTCTTGCAATTTCACTAAAATTGACCTACATAATTTATTTCCTACTTTTTGACTGCAAGATTCTAGAATCTGGGAGTGTAGACATAGGAGAATAAAACACAAAAATAGATTTTAGAGAACCTTAGCCAAGGCCCATTCACCATAGGGCGAATGAGTCCTCAGTGAGCCATGAAAAAGTACTTTCTACAAAAGGTACACAACATTTATCCCTTCCAAACCCTCCCTGAAGTCTATAGGGTCCATCAATATTATGTTTAAGCTTCTAAATAAACTTTATAAATTGTAATTTGGAGTTTATTTGATGGTTTTAATCTTTCTCCCCAAAGTTCTATTTAGCTTAGACCTTCGTCCTAGCAAAAAGGGAAATTTGTAGATTCATATCTTGGGTTGACTCACCTAAGGGTTGTTGGTCAATTCTTGGTGTGGATCTCATTTCCTATATTTAATTAGAAGAATAGGACCCCTTTTGCCTCTTTGGATCCACTTTTCCATTTTGGTAAATCTCCCTATCATATTTTTCTATGTTTCACATCAATAAAATCAAAAAATATGAGGTTGTAATCAAGGGTTTGTTGTTGACATATCAAAATAAATTCATGCAGCTACTTGTAGAAGGGGATTATCAATTCATTGTAAGGTAAGTAGAAGCCAATATCATTTTCATGATAAAATATTGGTCGCCTACAGGATCTGATTGAAGGTTTTGAAGCCTTCAATATATAGCTAGCCTTGATATGAAAAAGTTATAATGTAGATGCCCTTGTTGCTTCTAACCAGTTCCTTAGAAATGATGATGGATTTTTGCCTAAAATAGTTTTCAGTAGAAATGGCCCCTATTCCCTCAATTCTAGATAACGTCACTAGTTTTCAAGTGTTTGAGGATGATCAACATATCCTCAAATTTATCACCATCTCCAAGATCTTCACTGCTCAAATTATTAATGAATGTGATAGGAATCCATTCAAGATAATTACTTATGGCATCATTAACCTGAAGACCAACACTATCCCCAAAGGCATGGTAGCAATGGAAAGGATATGTGATCCTAATAATGCTACTGAGATTCAAAAGGCCACCACTGACTCGAATGAGAATAAAAGTGATTTGCACAATTTGGGAGATAAGCTTGATAAAAGGGAAGTTTCTATTGGGTAGGTCTACACCTCAGAGGAAAGAAATGGGATAGTCAAAGCCCTAACATATTATAGAGAATTAATTGCTTGGAGCTACAGGGAGTTGAAGACATATGACACCTCGATATTCACACAAACTATCCCTCTACAGAAAGATGTGAAACCATTCAAGAAAAGGAAACAAATAGTTAACACATCAGTGGAGCCTTTAATTTAGAAAGAAGTCCAAAAGTTTTTGAGTTAGGATCATTTATCTAGTGCAACACTCCACCTGGGTGGCCAACCTAGTGTCAATGTGAAAGAAAAATTGAGAAATTTGATTATATGTGGATTTCAGAAACCTTAACTAGGCTTCAGAGAAGGAAATTACCCATTGCCTTCATTTGAAGAAGTTTTGCAGATAGTGAATGGGTCCCAAATGATGTCCTTCTTGGATGGGTACTCAAGATTAAATCAAGTGATGGTTAGAGAAGAAGATAGATTGAAAACTGCTTTCACTACAAAGAGGGACACCTCTACATACAAAAGAATAACATTTGGGCTCATTAACACTAGGGAAACTTTCTAAAGGACAATGGATATAGATTTTAAATGGATGATTGGAAAGTGTATCATCATCTACATGGATGACCTAAGGGTATTTTCTAAAAAAAGAGCTGATCACGTGGCTGATTTGTGTAAGATATTGTAGCATTGCAAAGAGTTCAAGATTTCCTTGAATCCCAAAAACTGCATTGTCCGTGTGACGGATGGAAAGCTTCTCAAACACATAATTTTAGAAAGGGGCATTTCCATAGATCTAGAGAGGATTGAATCCATCATGAAGCTATCACTCCCAAACATCAAGAAAGAGTTGAAATCTTTCTTCAGAAATATTAATTTGTCAAAAAAATCATTAGCAAATTCGTAGAAATCGTTCATCCATTGAATGATATGCTAAAAAAGGATATAAAATTTGAGTGGATAGCTGAAGCCAAGAAGATGTTTCAAGAAATTAAAGATTTTATTACTAACGCATTGTTATTGGCTAGTCCAGATCACTCAAGGCCATTCCATGTCTACACGTTCACTTCTAGTCATTCTTGTGCATATGTTCTTACACAAAAGGGAGAAGAAGGAGAGGAAAGGCCAATCACATTCATGAGAGCTCCCTTTAAGAAGTAAGATATCCTAATTTGGACAGTCCTTTGCTTTAGTCAAGGCTATCGAGAAATTCAGACACTATATTTTGTGAAGCATAGTGATTGTGATAGTTCTGAATGTTGTAGTTAAGTCTATGTTGATGTAGAATAAACTCGAGGAACGATGCGGGAAATGGATGGAAATACTCCAAGATTTTGACATGGATATCTAGCCTATGAAACTAGTGAGAGGTCAAGGACTCTCAAATTCCATGGTGGGTGCAGATCAATAGCTAGTTTGCCAACAATATATACAACAAGACATCACCTCAGAGAATTGGTATAAAGACATTTTCTAGTACCTAGTGTAGAAAAAATGTCTTGATCACATGCCTGCAACACAGAGGTGAGAATTAAGGATCAAGAGTCAAGCTTATATGATTAAAAGTGGAGTCTTGTATAGAAGAAATTATGAAGGTGTCTATCTTAGGTGCCTAGATAAAGAAGATGATGTCGTTGTTTTAATAGAATTTTATGACAAGGCATGGTTCAACTGAGGCAACAACACATCAAATACTATGTGTTGGGTATTAGTGGCCGACCTTGTTCAAAGATACCTTGTAACATGTCAAGACTTTTCATGTGTGCCAAATAGGAGCCAGTAGAGAAAGAAATGCACCTATGCCATTACAACTAGTATACGAGGTACATCCTTTCGCCTAATGGGGCCTTGATTTTATTGGTACGATACGTCCCCACTCTTCTATAGGGAACATGTTTATCCTAGTAGCAACTGATTACTACATGAGGTGGTCTAAAGTAGTCACTTGCATATAGTGTACTGCTAACATTGTTATTAAATTTTTGGAATATCAAATCATGACCAGGTTCAAAATGCCTTTCACACTGGTATGTGATCATGGCCCTTCCTTTTCTTCAATAAAATTAATGCAATGGGTATTTTTGCATGGTGTTATGGTTAAATATTTGACAAACTATTATCCTCGAGGTAATAGATTGGTTGAATTTAAAAATAAAAACTTAATAGGAGTGATAAAGAAATTTCTAGATAAAAACCGAAAGGATTGGCACTCCCATATTATATTTGCTTGATTGGATGACTAGACTAGGATTAAAAAATCTCTAGGGACTTCCCCTTATCAATTAGTCTATGTTTTAGAGCCATTTTTCCCAATAAATCTTAGAATACCAACATTGAAGTTTATGCAAAGTTATCTAGAAATAGATGAAAAAATACAAATTTGGTTGATGAACTTGCTAGTGTTTGATGAAAAACATACAATTTCACTAGAATATATATTGAAACACTAGGCTATGGTAAAAAAATGGTTTGAAAAAAGAGCCCAAATAAAATCCTATAGGATTCCATATCGTGTCATGTTGTGGGACAGAGCCAAAGAGAAGAAAGGAAACCATTCAAAATTTGATAAACTGTGGATAGGCCCCTATCAAGTAGCTGAAATCTTAGGAAAAAGCACCTTCAAGATTAGTACCATGACTGGAGAACTTGTTCCATTACCTATTAATGGAAAATTTAACAAACATTATTTTTGATCTTAAAGAGGATTTTAAATCCTTCATGTAAATAAGTAGGCTAGATTTTGTTGTTTCTTTTGCTTTTCCTTTTATGTGTTTTATCTTCTCATGTTGTTGTGTTGTTTTCTTTGTTTTTGTTTTTTATGAGATCTTGTGAGTAAATTTTTGAGTATCCACCAAGAAATAAATGTTTGAGATATTTTCATTTTCAAATATTTTCCTTGTTTAGGCTTAAGGTGCACTAATTTGTTGTTAAAATTTACAGTCTTGATTTATTTGGCATACAAGGCCAACTGATCTTAGAATTCAGTTGCTTGGATCTTAAAACCTATGAACATTAAGGAATCAGTATTAGAAGAGAAATTAAATATAATAATTTATGGGTTCAATAAAATCAAAAGGTTTTTATCTTATTCAATGAACACTATGATTCCCAACCTAACACCAAGTGATAGCCTGTCAATACATATAAAAGAAAGAAATAAAGTAATGCAAAAGGTTAATTCAAATAACCTCGATTGGGGCTATGGATGCTTGGCTCAAAGTAGAGCTAGGTTTGAGAGAATCAGAGGTATCTTTGTTGGGGCTATGGATGTCTGGCTGGTAGAAGAGTTATGCCTAGGTCACACCAACTACAATTCTAAAAAAAAAGGGAAAAAAAGAGAAGAAAATTTAAGAAAGTAGTTGGGAGAAAGGCAAGATCAAATAAATGGCCTTAATTCATCGATTATTATTTTTTATAGATACTTTATTTTTGAAGGAATAAACCATGTGCATACACCTTGAGATTGATAATTTATTAAGAAAGGAGAAATTGGTTGAATATTGAGGATACACATTGACATTGTTGTTTAATATTAATTTTGTGTTATCTTCTCAATTAATTCTATTAAAAATATTTAAAAATGGAAATTCTCTTTGAGAGTTTTGTTCATTGGTTGTTATTTTTTGTGCCTTCACACTTAAGCTCCCTTTTTGATTTTGGAAAAATAGGGGCCCCCCCTTTTTTATTATTTTTCCTTGGCTTCATTTCCCTTGTGTTCCTTTCTCTCTTTTCCCTTTTTCCTTGTTTTTCTTTTCTTTTTGTTGTCTTCGAGGTTCATGTGTTGGGCTTCCTAGGAAGGGTATACCTTCCTTTTTAGGCTTGACCCCCAATTTTTTCCCCCATGCATAGTATTTGTTTGCCCCAGTAGTTTTTATGATGTCATCATTGGGAATGTATATTCTTACACGCACTTGACCTATGATGCTTGGTGATGGTGCATCATTTTTTGTGCACATCACATCAAATCCTACCAAGAAATCTTCTAGTTGCTTCAACTTTAATGGCATATATTTTCAAATTTAATGAGTTCCTCCATATTTAAAATGATGTATTCAAAGTAAATATCGTTCCATCTGCATTAAATGCTCCATTAATTATGGTGTTATTTGGATGATTGAATAAGGTTTACTTATAATTTCGCAAATGCTTGTTTGATAAAATCATAACCAATTGAGATCAACAACATTGTTGTGTTGGAAAGTTTGTCATTATAATTTCTGGTTTTCTCATACTTTCATGTTGAGGTAATAGGATTTATGGTGCTCCTAGTGTGCAAGTGGTTGAGTATGTTGTTTTCTTGTGTCACTTGCTCATCTTTGTTGGGTTGGGTCTTGTTTCCCCCCTCTCTTATGTTGTTCAGGTTGGTTGGTTTCTATGGATTTTCTCTATGAATTTCTATAATTGGCAATCTTGAGTAGTGCGGTTTTGAGTTGTGGGTTTGGGTTTTTGTTGGTTTCTCTTTTTTTTGTTTTCTTTTTATTTGTTATCTATTTTATTTCTTTCTCTTGATCTAGCATTGGTATTCTTCTATTAGTGATTTGTGTGGTCATTTGTTTTTGCTTGTTTTTGTTGATGCCTAAAGTTGTTAGGAAAATAACCTTATGGGAAACTCAGTTAATGGGGAGACCAATTGCACTAAACTGAGTAACCTCCAGGTTTTTAAAGAAGTCATCTCCTTTTGTTATTGGGGTTTGGAATGGGAAAAGGAAGCATATATAAAAAATTAAGTGTTAATCCTTAAGGCGATGCACCAAGATTTAGTTATATAGGCACGAGAAACCTTCCTTTCAAATGAGATTTGAGGGCCCGTTCAACAATCTGTATGTTCGAAAATAACATAAAACTGATGAAATTCCTAAGAATTTAATCAAATGATATAATATAACTTCTGCATACATCTACTAAAAAAGAAGAGTCTAAGACATGATCTCAAGAATAAATTTCTATTGAAATTATAAAAGTTTTAGATAAACAAATTAGTACAAGAAGTAGCATAGTATAATGTGTTATATTAATTAAGAAACAAAGAGGTCAAACAATTTGTATAGTCTGTAAGTCTTAATACAATAATTAGAAAAAAATACAAAGGCTTAGATATTTTTCAGTCTCTTTTCTATGATTTTTCCCCAACCCTTTCTCAAAGAGCAAGAGAAATATATATAGATCGTCCACCACCATAAAGCCAATAACTAAAACAGATTCCCAGGTATGAATAATGATATACGTCACCATGATTTCCCAAAGTCGTTGCAACGGAAAGATGAAATACATACCACGTAGTCGCCTTCAAACAAGATGCACTCCTCATCAAATGATGTCTATGGTCCCAAGGAAGAAGCAGTGAAACTCTTCAAGCAACATGTGTCACTCACCCATAGAGTTGTTTAGGACACGTGGTGAAGAGACGAAGCTTCATACTCGTTTGTTCCTCTCCTTTGATTAAAAACCCCATGGAGAAGACACATGAAGAAGTCTACATTCGAACACTGGCTGTGGCGACCACCAAAAGGTTGCTCGCAAAATGATGCAATGTGGCATGTGGGCGGAGCTTGGAGGAGAAAGAAAGGACATAGGGCTGACAAAGGCCCGCACTGTAGACACATGGATGAAGCGGGTGAGGGTGCTGCAAAAGGGGGCCAAGGATGTTTTAAACATACATGGCATGGGCCAAAGCTTTGTAAAAATAAAAATACCAACCTGAAAGGAGCTCTAAGGATTTTTTAAATCTATAGCTTTTGGTGACTATTAGGGGCATTTCCCCTATGGAATGGGAACCCAAATTTTTTGGTTGAAAGACCAGATCCTTATCCATTGGGCAACAAATTCATAGGTTTGAGAGTGTGTTCTGTAGAGTAAACTAGTTGGCCTCGGAAGGCATCAATGTGACACACATTTTATTGCACCTCATACAGGTCGATAAATTCTTTGAAGGGTAGCTCCATAGAGATTCTCATCCTAGACTCAAGTTGAAAGATAAGACACACAATTTGGTAGGTGGCACCTTCTACGTCCACCACAGTGGGAGGTTGACTAGAATCTTGAAGGGCAGATAAATCCCACTACTTTTCCTTGATCCTCGATGTAATATGTTTTGTTGTGACCACTGAGTCATGAGAGAGAAAAGGTGAGGGCAAGCCCATGTGATTCAATTGGGAAAATTGCATCCACATTTTATTCATAGTATGACTCATTGTTTCCTACCAATTGCTAGCTTGGAGGATGGCTGCATGACAACAAATGAATTCCCTCACTTTCTTGGCAATTGAATTTCGATCCTTAATCCATGCGCTCACTAAATCCACATCTGTCACCATGTACAACTTGTCTAGCAACCTCTTTGCCTCGGGAACCTTTTCCACAATGAATTTTGGAACCTACTCCATAGTTCCATGCACCTCCTTGCTTAAAATTACTACATCAACCATGAATTGGAGCAGCGATTGAAGGGTCAAATAGGACACCTTGACTCTCTCCCAGTAGGAGATATATAGCTGCTATGCTACCAAAGGGAGATTTGGCTGAGGAGCAAGGGGTTGAGGAGGATCTTTCAAAAGACCAATCTCCATTTCTTTCGACCCAACATCCTGCATCATCTCTTCAATATTTTTTCTTGATGCGAAGAGTTGTTCCTACAAAGTTTCCAACTCAACATCATTGCTTTGCAATAGGGCTTCAACCTGGCCTCGAGTTGTGGATTCTTTTTCCAAAGAGAGATTTAATTCCTAGATCTCCTTTTCAAATTGAGCTTTCTTGCACTGGAGCTCCTCATCTTTTTGTTTCATTTCCCACTCTATCTAAATCAATTTGGCTTAGAGCTCCTATTTTTTTGTTGCAGTCTAGTAATCAAGTTGAAATCTTGGGATTGGAACCTTGCAAGTTCCTCTTGAAGTTTGGCCTTTTCTGCTAGAGCTTGTTGGGATAAACATGCAATTTTGGCATCCCTTTCCTTCTCCTTTTTCTATAGGATCTCCATTATTTCTTTGATGTTCTTGAGCTCCTCTTGCTACTTCTTCATTTGGTGAAAATGCTTCAAAAAGTTGCTAGTCACCACTCTCTGAGTCTCCTCCATCAGCTCAACCTTTTCTTGCAGTTGGGTTGTGTGCAGATCGATCTCCATAGTATGGATGGTATAATCCTCAGGTTGCATCTCTTGGTGCGATTTGATGGTGTTTGGAGTCATGGTTGAAAATTGCAACGACCCCTACACTTCGTTAAAAATGGTTTGCACGCGTGGCTTGGATAGTTTTTTTGCATCTTTCTCTTTTATTTTCTCAGCTTTGATAGCTTGTGCTACCTTAGTCATGTTGCCTTGATCAATGAATTGTATTGGTGACCTAATTAGTTCACTATCGAAGGGTTCACTAGGAGGAAGAGTGAAAGGGAATGAAATCATTGTGGTCTCAGAGGATTTTTTCTTTGGCAGAGAGACCATCAATGGGGAGAATGGGGGAATGCTATGCTAAGGTCTAGTTTGTGAAGTAGTGGTTGAACTCATTGGGAGTGGTGGTGGAAGTGGAGATGCAGAGGATACCATCTACTGGTTAGTCTGAATTGGAGTCAACATAGTGGGAGCAGAAGGATTTGCAATAGCAGGTTGAGATTGGGCTCCGAAAAAGGGTGGAACAAACCGTAGGGGAGTAAAAGCTACTCGTTTGACTTGGGAGAATTGGGAAAAACCTCCCATGGAAGTAGAAGTAGAAAATAAAAGGCCCACACTCGAGGTGAAGGGAGACACAAAGTTTGTAGGGGAAGCAAAATAATGTGATGTGAGAAGAGAGGGAGAGAAAGATACCTGATTTGCTACAGAGATCAATCCTTGGCTTATTGCAAGTACTTGTGAGCCTTCTTTAAGAGTTGAATTTGTGCACAACCTCTTCTTGGGTGGATAATCATCTACCCTTATGACCTCCTAAGCCTGCTGGGCTATCTTGGGTTTCTTCATAGCCCATGTATGTTGTAGCGAGGTCCCTGAATGAGATGCAGTCCCTTGTGTGCTCAATAGATCTTTGTCGAGTTGATCTACTACTTTCCTAGTTCTCTACATTTGGGCTTCTTCTCCTCTTTTCTCTTGCTTATCACAATAGCCTTCTCCTAATCTACATCCTCATCTTCACTTGCATCGCTATCATCGTGCACCCTGTTCCAAAGATTGTCAATTTTTTCATCCATGTCTTCCTCCTTGAAAGGGGCATCGAGGCATTGGGTCTCCTAACGATAAATCTTGAATTGTGCAAAATTTTCTTCACTCCATTGCCATTGCTTGACCAATTGATTACGAAGGGTAGCCCCTATTCTACATTTGTCACTAGGCTTGGCCAAAGGAAAATAGAAAGAGAGCCATGGCAACCTCTTATCATTAGTAGGAACAAAGGCCAGGTCCACAAATAGATCATCCCAGTCTCCTGACTACTGATTCTGTGGAGCTGTGAGTCAGTTTAACATTCAACTCTGCCAAGTCATTATCGGGATAATAATTCCATTTTCACAGATTAACACTAGCCCTAGATGAGCTAGCTTTGCCTCTAGAAAACCATGGGTCTGCTTCTTTAACATTATTACCAGGCCAAATCTTAGAGGGCATCTTAAAAAACTTTATGCTTCTTTCCTCTACAAAAGATGGAGTGAATAATTGCTAGTTGTCGAAATAGCTTAGGGGCCAACACCCAATCTGTGATGCATATCAAGAGCTGGAATAGTTCCTCGGTAAAACCATGTAACCTAACAAATGAGAAATCCTCTACCAAGAACCAATCAGAAGGAGGAGTAAAATACTGCATCCATCCTATTTTCTCGGTAGAGAGACAATAACCCTCACCCTCCTTACTAAAATTTCACAAAATTAGAGTCAGGAAAAACTAGGATAATGCATAGTAATCATGATTCATGGAGAGGAGGGGAGTCCACATAAAAATTGACTTTTTTATCCCATTTTCATGAAACATAACCAAACCCATAAGGTTTCTAAATAAATCAGGGTTCTGGTGTAAGAACATGTGAGCAAGGAGAGAAGAAAACTTGAACTTACACTACATCTTGTATTCTTTGAATTAGTTTAGCATCTCCCCAACAATGACCTCAACGAATTCATAACAGAATAGAGAGTGTTGTATTCTCAACTGAAAACCCAAGTCCATTTTAAACTCCTCAATGTATTGATCACTGTCCATGCCGCAAACAAAATCCATCATTGAGAAGGCTTCCTCTAAGTTTGAGTTAAAAGCATTCTGTGCAAACGAAAACTGTGGTGGCTTTGCTGCATCTTCTTTGGACCTTTTTGTTTCTTGGTTATAAAAGTTTAAAGCATATTTTTTAGTCATCTAGAAGTTTTTCATGCTCTCTACAGTGAATGTTCTCATGCCCTCTTCTCTGGAGCTCCTTCTAGTAGGAATGCATAACATATTCCTAATAGCATCCACGTTGATCACAATCTTCAATTCTCAGCCTTCAATGTTGCCGATATCCGGGTTGAAATGTTGAGCGCACTCGTGAAGAAGTTCCAGGAAGTGGTGTACCAAGGGGACCATATATTGTTGGAGACCACAAAACCACAACTTTTGTGCAAAATAATCCTGGCTACTAGTCTTTTTCATCCTTTCACTGGCCACTTCCCTAAGACTCTTAGGGTTAGTTTTGAGGATAGGGTCATGAATGTTATCCCATTCCTCCATTATCAAGGTCATGTCCTAGTGATTAGGCTTCCTTTCTGTTGCCCGCGTGTGAGACAACTTTGGCGTTCTAGTGAATCCTAGAGAGGCGTAAGAGATGGTATCAAAAATAGTGTCCATTGGTGCTGCCAACATGGCATCCATCAAGCTTTGGACCACCTCTCCGTGTGCTTCTGTTTTAAGATTCTAGGTCATTTCAAGACTCTATGGATTTTTCGCAATGCTCAAACTTTTGTAGCTCACTTAGGTTCTTCCCAAAAAATCGTGTACTCAAAATCCCTCACAATGAACTACGTATTCAAAAGTCCTTAGTGTTATTCTTGTGTATGCAACACTTGTCATTCTCATCTTGGAGTTGTAGACAATGGTTGCCTTTTTTCAATAAATCTCACATGTACTTCCAACTCTTTCCTGTGTGTAAAATGAATTACCACTCCCTTGAAAAGACAATAGTTCATGATGACAATTAATCATCGTGCCCTCTGGTACCATCCCTTGGGAAAAATTGAAGATATACAAAAAAATTCACATGCTTTTGCACTTAATAACTTTGAAAATAGTGATTAAGCAAGGGGCATAATAATTACTCAAAAATATTTGAGTTCATCCTTGAAGACCAAAAAAGAATCAATAGTGTGGCACCTGTGCCTGCCACCAGTTTAAGCTGAGTAGTTAATTCTTCATAACTTGCATAAAACAATTTGTACATAGCCACCACAACTTTGTGGGATTTTTGAGTTTGCAACCTAGGGGGAATTCTCAAGTTTTCTCTTGATCGTCATCATGATTATCACACACATGTACCTAGCTAGGTCTATAAATAGACTTAAGAATATTAGCAGAATTTATATTGCTAATTAGGTTTTTTGATAAAGGCAATGGATACTCCTATTAGGCTCAATAGCAATAAGTCACAAGTAGATTTTTTAGGGAATATTTCTAGTAGATGTTTAAAGTGTATGACAAAGAATAAGAATTCTCTGGCAATATATACGATGAAATGGGTACTAGAGAGGGATTGCATAGAGTATGAGGACAAGTATAGAGTTTGTAGACATCCAAATTTGATCACTTCCATATGATCAAAATCGTCTATTATATTCATCTATTCCATTAATAGTGATTAAATAATTTATTTAATCATTATTTCATTTTCTACCTAAGGTTCCTAAAGTATATAATTAAATAAATTAAATACTTTACCTTACACCCTGTTCTTCTCTAAATTAAATAAATATGACAACTTATTTAATTTAGTCATTTAACCTATTTGGATTAAAATCAATTTTTAATTCCCCTTTTTCTCTCTCCTTGTCACATTCTCCATAATCCTCTTTTAATCTAGATTAAATTAATTAATTTGTGATTAGGATGTGCACCACTTAATCAAGATTAAGTGTCACATCCTCCATAATCTCCCACTTTCCTCTAATCTCTCATTAATTATCCTAATCCTATGTTTGCACAACCTTAATCAGAATCATTAACCACATTTAGCTTACCTTTTCTGGTCAACCTTTCCACTTACCATTTTTGGTATGGACTCCCTTCCCCATGTGAATTTTTAATTCACATTTATTCAACCAAGGTTCCCCTCTTCCCCATGTGAATTTTTAATTCACTTTTATCTTCCCAAGGTCTTCTTCATCCCCCATGCAAATGTGACATGTCATTTTACATGAGCCCAAGGCTTCTAGAACCTTGGACTTGTCACATCTCCCACATGTGACAAATCTCCAGCTTTTTGGAGACCTCCTTTTATCCAATGAATCCTCCATTGAATATAAATTTTTAATTTACATTTATTCTTCCCACACACTTCTCTTTTTCTCATGGAGATTTTTGAGGAATTCTAAAATTCCTCAAAAGTCTCTTTCATTCTCATTTGGGGACAAGAAGTTCCTTTTTGAGGAAATCTTCTTATCCCCCAAGGTACCTCAAAGGTACTTGTCCTTCATCCACCTCATGTACTTCCCTTCCACCTCTTGTCCTTCTCTTCCACCCCATTTCCACATCACTCCACCCTAAGACATCTCACCTTCCACATGTCAAGATGTGAGGGCTTGTGAGTCCTCAACTCACCATAGCCCTTCATCTTAATCTTTGTTGGATCAATCCCAACCGTTGAATTCTCTAGAGAATTCAATTTAGCCTATAAATACCCCTTCAATTCCTTCATTTTGAACAATCAAGTCTTTTGCAACAAAACTCTTACAAAATTGCCATTTAAGCTCTCATCTACCATAGCATTTAACATCATCAATTCATCTTGCATCCATTCAAATCTATTGCCATCCAAGGAGCACACAATTCTTGAAGCATCAAAGGGCCAACCAAGGAGACAACAATAAGAAGGTATAACAACAATCAATTTGTTTATCTTACTTTCATTGTTTCACTTTTTCTTAGGCTAATCTTATTGAGGTGCCCTTTTATTTTGTTATTTCTTCATATTGCACTATTAGTTTTATCTAACATCTCACATTAGGAGTAGCATTTTATTAGGATCACATTTCTGGCATGCCCGGTGGGACCCACAAAGGGGTCTCTTTCTTTCACGTTTTCTGTTGTTAGCTTGTTTACAGATTCAGGTCGTAGAGGGGCGAACTTTCCCTCCCAGATGCTGCAGAAGGGCGAACTCACCCTCTGTTTTAGCCATTTTCTGCAAAGGGGCGAACCTGCCCTTTGCTGTTTCTGATTATTTTCTGCAGAGGGGTGAACCCGCCCTTTGCTATTTCTGACTGTTTTCTGCAGAGGGGTGAACCTGCCCTTTGCTATTTCTGACTATTTTCTGCAGAGGGGTGAACCTGCCCTTTTCTGTTTCTGACTGTTTTCTGCAAAGGGGCGAACCTGCCCTTTGCTGTTTCTGACTATTTTTTGCAGAGGGGCGAACCTGCCTTTTGTTGTTTTTGACTATTTTCTACAGAGGGGCGAACCTGCCCTTTGCTGTTTCTAACTATTTTTTGTAGAGGGGCGAACCTACCCTTTGCTATTTCTGACTGTTTTCTGCAGAGGGGCGAACCTGGCCTTTACTATTTCTGACTATTTTCTATAGAAGGGTGAACCTGCCCTTTGCTGTTTTTGACTGTTTTCTGCAGAAGGGCGAACTTGCTCTCCCAGTCTAGCGTTTTTCACTGCAGAGGGGCGAATTTTTCCTTAACAACACATTTGAGAAGGTAAAAAAGGGACATTTTAGCTTCGTTTTTGTCTCTTTCTTTTGCTGTTTTGTGCTCTAACCCACTAATCCTATTTGTTGATGAGTGAAGTTAGATTTCGTGCTGGTATCTTGCATATTTTTGCTGCAAATCACAAAAGGGCAAAAGATAAACAACTAACATTTGCTTGCAGGGCCTTCGTTTCATTCTGATTTTTAAAAGTCTTTCCTTACTGCTTTATCTATTTACTTAGTATAAGTAGGGGAAAGTAATACTTGCTATGTGCTGTGTCTATTTTATTTGTTTTACCCTAAGGGGGCATTAGTTTGTTTTCACCTTCCTCCTTTGCACTTTGTGCGGATCCGAAGGAGGTAGTGGGAAACGATTAGTGTCTTCTTCTTAGCGGGACCTGCTTGGGGATTTCATCACCTCAAGGGATGATTCCAACCACGTATACCAACGGGGTATATAAAGGGGGGAGAGCCAAAGCTGTACCCCAATCCAGTTACGTCGTAACTAGCGAAGCATTGAAGCTAGGGTGATACCTAGATAAACGTGAAGAGTTGGTCCGAGCCTTTCAGTATCTCGCTGGGGCTCTCGACTCACGCTTGTGATGGACTGGTGTTCATGGTTTGTGCCTCATGTACCGAGCGTATATCAAGGACTCCTTAGAAACTTTGTTCATCCTAGAGTAAGACCTTTGCCGACCATACCCCTTAAAACACTAATCATAGGATTTTGCTTGTTCAAAGTGTCTTTCTGTGAAGAACCAGTAAATTTTGATAAGTCAAACTGTCATTGAATCATTTTAAGTCCTTTCCAAAATCCCTCATCCATAACCAAGTTGCATTTCCCACTACAGAGGGGCGAACTTGCCCCACTGTTTCAGCCTTTTTCATTGTAGAGGGGCAAACTTGCCCCACTGTTTCAGCCTTTTTTACTGTAGAGGGGCGAAATTGCCCCACTGTTTCAGCCTTTTTCACTGCAGAGGGGCGAACTTGCCCCACTGTTTCAACCTTTTTCATTGCAAAAGTGCAAATACGCCCCACTGTTTTAGCAGTTTTATTGCAGAAGTGCAAATACGCCCCACTGTTTTAGCAGTTTTACTGTAGAAGTGCAAATACGCCCCATTGTTTCAGCAGTTTTACTACAGAAGTGCGAATACGCCCCACTGAGTGGCTAGTTTCACCTATTTGACCATTTTAAACCTCCATTCAAACCCACAAAGCCTCCGTTTGACCATTTGATCATCCTAAACACTCATTTAACCAATCCAAACCTTCATTTAGCCATTCCAAGCCTTCGTTTAACGATTCCAAAACGTCCATTTACCACATTCACATTGATCATTCCACCATTTGGGATACCCATCTTATCGTAAGACCTAAACATCTTCAAAAACACGTCTTCCCTTTGCATCCATCATCATCTCTCAACAAAAAATCCCTTAAACCTTGTTTTAGGAGTTATTTTCCCAAACTGACCAAGGTGTTAAGCTGATCATTATCCTACATAATCAATCCTTGTCTTCAACCTAATCAATCCACTTCTATCTTGAGGTGGATTTGTGCTGTGAGTCAACGTCATTGGCCCAAATCAATCCCCTTCCATCTCAAGGCGGATTCGGTGCCGAGATCATCGATTTAGCTAGCTCAAATCGATCAACCAACATCATATGTCACTTAGGGTGATTTCCAAATCAGCTTTTAGGATCCCCTCCAATCAAATCTAATCATCAATCCAAATCATCATTTGATCCAATCAAATCAATCCATATCCAAAATATCAAATTGATACATCATCAATTGATCCATCAACCAATCCTTATTAATTGATACATCATAAATTGATCCACCATCCAATCCCAGTCTGAGCTTTCATCCAATCCCCATATGAGCTTCCAATACATCCTAGTTTTCTATCCATCATCTATTCTTTCCTTCTAATCTATATCCATCATGAATCTTTATCCCCCTCTCACACGACCAATAATAGTAGTCAAGGGGAATCCTAACTCCATTGATGACAATAACGAAAATCTTGTTGATCATGAAGATTTTTATATAGATCCCCTTAATGCTATCATTGCTAGCAAGCTCTCTCCAATCACTTCCCAAAATCCCACTACTTCTTCAAACTATCCCACCATGCCTTCATCCACATCTAATAACGGTTCTTATGCTACCCTTGACAAGGGATATCCAACATCCTCACCATCGACATATTCATCATGTCCTCCCTTTCAACCTCTATCCTATCCAACATCCACGTCCTCTTATCCTCATCATCATCAATAATCCCAATACCTCTACCTTAATCCCACATCCCAATCTTCTCATCCTAATCCAACACTCACACATTCCTATCACAATCCCCCATACGAATACTCCTCCTATCCTAATCCACCATCTCAATCCTCTCATCCTAATCTACCATCCATATCCTCCTACACCAACCCACCATACATGTATTCCTACAATGGTTCACCACCTCAATCTTCCTATTCTAATCCAACATCCACATCTTCCTACATCACTCTCCCTTTCACTACATTATATCTTAATCCTCCATCTCCTCCTAGTCCTACATCCAATCCCATCCCTTCATCTAATCCTAATCCTCCATCTCCTCCTAGTCCTCGATCCAATCACATCCCCACATCTAATCCTAATCCACCAATCCCTAATCCTGATCCTCCATCCATTCCCATCACTCTACCTAATCCTACGTCTCTTCCAAATGTCACCCAAGGACTCATGCAAGAAGATACATCATGCCCTCCCACTCTATCATGTACTGTCACTAGTGATGAGGCCCTCCTCCATCCTACACCTATCCCTCCCATCACCATTCCTAACACTGTCCAAACGGTTGAGCCGATGAAACCCATCGAATCCATTGAATCTCCATCTTCTACAACTAGATCCACCCAATCCATTGAAGATTTCCAATCCCCTCCTCCTAGTCCTAATATTCACAAACTTCAATCCCATAACCTTCATGAATCCTCCATCCTCCTATCTCCCCCAATTGAGGCATCCCTCCAACACTCTTCCATCATCATACATCCCACACAAGATGATTCATGCCAAGAGATTGATCCAAAGCATACAAGCATATCCCCTTCTCCAAATCAAGATCCTCCCATCCCATCCACTACATCCCAAGATCATAATCCCCCATCCATCCCATCTCATGATTCCTATCCTCAACCAAGTCATGATCCTATCCTTCCCTCCACCCCATCTCAAGATCACACTAGCTCATCCACTCCATCCCATGATCCCCTTTACATTCAAGATCCAATCACTCCATCTCATCAACCCTTATCATTCACTACCATAAATCTCAATCCCATCATACTCCCCAATTCCTCTCATGATCCCTTATCACTCATTCCTCCTGATGCGGCTATCCCTTCATCTCCATCACATGATCCTTCATCGCCCTCTTGTCCTACCATCCCAATGCCACTTTTGTACCACCTTAGTCACATTACACTTATCTGTGGTGGCCTTCTTACAGAAGCAAAACAACGCGTATGCACCACCCTACCTCTTCCACCTACTAATGCACTCGCATCATGCTTCCAAGAGAATAAGCATCCTACCATAAATCACATGCTACAAAACATGAACTATCAAGGAAAAGGTTTAGGCTTTCATGAGCAAGGTACTTTAGAGCCCATCCAAGTCAAAGAACATCCAGGCACACATGGTCTTGGATATATCTCCCAAAACCCGCACTCTAAAGATGTTGGTACAACCTCCGTACATCCTAAACGATCCTCTTCTAAATGCACAAGAGGTACTTTCCATCGCTCTACCAAGTCATTTGTCGCCATCCCCCCTCCATCATATTACCTAAACACAACCATCCATCTTCCTCCCTCATCCTCTCAATCCATTTTGGGTCCTTATGTCCATCCATCCATCATTGCTCATCCTCCATCTACGATGGGTTCCTATAGCCCTCCATCAAATCCCACACATATTTCATATACACCATCCATTTTGGGTCCCTATATCCCACAATCACCCCCTCCATCTTATCCTATTCATCCTTTCATTCATCCACCCCCTCTCCCTCGTACACAACATAAACATCCTACCTTCATAACTCCTAATCAGGATCAACAAAGGCACATACCTACACATTCTCCATCTACACATAATCCCTATCACCCTACCTCCATCGCTCCCCATCATCCATCTCCTCGCATCTATCCCCTTGCTACTAAAAGCACTT
The DNA here is from genome assembly GCA_007115665.2 of Sequoiadendron giganteum. NCBI lineage: Eukaryota > Viridiplantae > Streptophyta > Pinopsida > Cupressales > Cupressaceae > Sequoiadendron > Sequoiadendron giganteum. Next base: position 186,879,906 of record CM021104.1, on the reverse strand, counting down.
TGGATGCCAAAGCAAAAATGTATAAATCCGCATGTCCACATGAATCTAAAGCTCCTCATGTCCCCTTCAAAAGACATGTTGAAGAAAAGAAAAATCAAGTCCAAAATCCAAATCAATCCAAACAGCCACAAAGGCCCACCATAGAAAAAATAAAAACCATGTGGATCCCAAAGAAAAAAGGTGCCATACCTTCAATTGAAAAGTCCATAACGACATCCAAAGTTGCTATTCCCCCACAAAATCCTTTACCTCCTCCATCTCCTAAATCTATTTTGGGTCCCTACATCCCAAAAATCACTATCCCAACTCCTCCATTATTGCCACCCTCTCCATCCATTCCTCCACCTATCTTTTCACATCCACCACATGTGCCAATGTTGGTCCTGAACACCTTCCCCTATCACACATCCACTCCATCATTCCATCCATACACTTTTAAACACCCCATCCACTATCCCCCCTATCTCCCCCGTCCAATCCCTTTGATTCATCCTCTTGCATAATCCATTTCTTCTACTAAGGTTGTACCAACATTCACTGGTCACTTTACACATGGGCTCTTATTACCTCATATGGAACTTGCTGATTGAGTCCTTCATCCATATCCTTATCACCTATCCTTTAAAATATGCATATCCATCTCCCTATCTTTATCTATCTTCGTCCACATCTTAGTCCAAAAAATATAAAAAAATAAAAAAATCAGAAAAATACAAAAAAATAAAATAAAAATAAAAATAGTAAAGAGAAAATCATTTGTCCAATGGTGAAAACTTGGCAAACAAGTGCCTTGGATGAGTACCATGATGAAAACCTAGCAAACAAGCATCATGCGTAAATTCCCCATCTAGTCTCCTTCTACGATTGGGGGCAACATCCACTTACGCATTCCTTTCCTCCATCTCCTACATCTGCCTATCTTTCACATCCTATCCATCCTATCCCATTTATCCCACTCCCTCCATCGTCCTTGTGATCTTGATAAATTTGGGGGAAAATCTCTATACATGCTTTGGACACCTCTTGGCATATATTCCCATCCATGCACTATCATATTCCTTATCCATCTCTCTCTATCTTCCATTGTCCATACACTATCATATTCCTTATCCACCTCTCTCTATCTTCCATTGCCCATCTCACTCCCTTATCCACCCATCTTGCTATCTCTCTTGCCTCGTCATGCATGACACATATAGAGTGGGGGCATCTCCTTATTTTCAATTGGGTCCTTGAAAACATCGTTCATCCATTCCGCTAGGTAATCCTCTCCATCTCCCCATTCTCTCATCCCCTAGTCCTTTTCATCCTTTCATCCTTATCTCCCCATTCATCTATCTAACCATCCAATCCATCTCCCCATCCTTATCTCCTCCATCTACCCAATCCTTATCTTCCATTGTCTCATCCACTAGTCCTTTTCATCCTTTCATCCTTATCTCCCCATTCATCTATCTAAACATCCAATCCATCTCCCTATCCTTATCTTCCTATCCATCTTTCCAAATCCTTATCCCTCTATCCACCCATCCTAACATCTTTCTATTTTCTCATCCATTTATCCCTCCATCTTGCAATCACTTCCATCCTTCTATCTTCCATCCCTCTTGCCTCATCACACATGACACATCTAGAGTGGGGGCATCTCCTTCTCTGTGTCTTAGTCCTTGGCGACACCACCCATCCCCCCATCCTTATCTTCCTATCTACCCATCCACTAGTCCTTTTCCATCTTTTCATCCTTCTCTCCTCATTCGTTTATCTACCCAGTAATCCATGTCATCTTTCTGAATCGTTATCCTTCTATCCATATATCCTAGCATCTTTCTATCTCCCCATCTTTATCAATCCATCCATTTTCCTTCCATCTCATAATCCCTTGTCATTGGTCTCTCGCTATAGGCTACCCTCATACAATCCAATGACTTGATATCTGACTATCATCATTCCTATCTATTTCTCATATCTTTCCAATCTTCATCACTCATCTATCCATCATCTATCCACCTATCCTCGCATCTTCTTATCCATCCCTCCATTTCCATCCATTATCCCTTGTCATTGGTATCTAGCTATAGGCTACCCTCATGCAATTCAATGCCATTCTATCTCACTATCATCATTCCTATCTCTTTCTCACATCTTTCCAATCTTCATCACTCATCTATCCATCATCTATCCACCTATCCTAGCATCTTCTTATCCATCCATCCATTTCCCTCTAATATTCCTTGTCATTGGAATCTAGCTATAGGCTACCCTCATGCAATCCAATGCAATGTTATCTCACTATCATCACTCCTATCTATTTCCTACATATTTTCGATATATTATCACTCTTCATCATTCATCTCTCCATCCTATCATCCTCCCAATTCATCTTCTAATAATCTAGATCACTATCCCATCCTTGAGCTTTGCATAGCCCACATCCCACATATCGACCATCCCATCCACATGGCCTATCCTGTCTCATCATATCCGCTCCATCATATTATCGATTTATCTTGGTCATCTCATCAACCCTCATCCATTATATGACATCGGTCTCTTGTCGAACTACATTGCCCCTACACTTTCACATAGGCAAGGTCGATCATTTGATCCACCCCCGAGGTTATATCTTTTGTCTATCTTGTCCTCTTCCATCATCTGTCTTTGGCCTTGTGTCACACTATGTGGCCCCTGCGCTTTCGCGTAGGCAAGGTCAATCATTTGATCCGCCCCTTGGGCATTTTTTTCCATCTAATCATTGCCCTCCACCCTCTGTCTTCATCATCCTCTTTCCACTTTTACCATGGTCTTTTCCTGAACTACGAGGGCTCTATGCTTTCACGTAGGTAAGGTTGATCTTTGATCAACCCTCGAGCCCCTAGGTCTTTAGGTTCAGTCTTGTGTCATGTCATCTTGTTGTATCATCAAGTATGTCCCTACTCGAGCTAGTTCTTATCAAACAACAGTCATCTGTATCCCAAGATCCAATTGGTTTCTGCTATCCTGCATCATGTCGATCAACCAATCTATCCTCCATCTTTGGTCTCAACAGGATGTATCCTTCCTAACAGACCTCATCAACCCCATCGATCATCTTGATCCTATGGCAAAGGACATTTGAAATTGATTGTGATCTTTTGATGCTTTTGGCTTTTGTTTATCATTTGAGCTCCCTATCATCACTTGTCATGGTCGCCTTGATCCATCATATCATGGTGTGCTTTGACTAGTAAGCATAGGGGCACATCTTGCTCTTTTCTTTGTTTATGTCTTCTTGGTTGTCCCACGTAGTACCCACCAAGATCTTTGAGGTCTTGTGTTACGCTGGGGCATCCTTTTGTGCTTGTGGTTATTCCAATACCTGGCCCGACCAAAGTCATCGTGACTTTGGGGTGTTGGGATAGCCTTCTTGTTTGTTGTGTTTGTTTTCTGCATTAGACACTAATCTGTCTTGGTTTACAAACCTTGACGCCCGGTGTCTTATGCTATAGCAAAAATCAGTGCTCTATAGATGACAAATTGCATTAGGATTGCATTTCATTTTCCATTCCATCATTGTCTTCATATCCCCTTTCATCATCTCATCTCTCATATTTTCCCACATCCCTTCATCTTTCATGACTCATCCGCCCCTCTGCAGCAATCAAAAGGGCGTATCCGCACTTCTGCAACAATTGGAGGGCGTATCCGCACTTCTGCAGCAATGAAAAGGGCGTATCCGCACTTCTGCAACAATTAGAGGGCGTATCCGCACTTCTGCAACACTCAGTAGGGTGTATTCGCACTTCTACAACAATTGGAGGGCGTACCCGCACTTCTGCAGCAATCAAAAGGGCGTATCCGCACTTCTACAACAATTAGAGGGCGTATCCGCACTTCTGCAGCACTCAACAGGGCGTATTCACACTTCTGCAGCAATTTAGAGGGCGTATCCGCACTTCTGCAGCTTGCCTGAGGCAACATCATATTTATTTTGTGCTCACATTTATCTCCCATTGCTTATCATCATTTCTTATCCATCAACTTACATCACCATCTTCATATTCCCTTTCATCATCTCATCTCTCATCTTTTCTCCCCTTCCATCATCCCTTCATCTTTCATCACTCATACACTCTTCTACCTTTTTTCGGGGTAGATCCGCCCTCCTGAAACAAACTTGACCTCTTTCTGGGGCAAATCCGCCCTCCCGAGGTAGTCTCACCCCTTTTCGGGGCGTACCCGCCCTCCCGGGGTGGACTCGCCCCTTCTTGGGGCATACCCGCCCTCCTGAGGTGAACTCGCCCCTTCTTGGGGTGTACCCGCCCTCCCGGGGCGAACTCGCCCCTTCTCGGGGCGTACCCGCCCTTCCCGGGGCATATTTGCCCTTCTGCAGTGTGGCAAATTCGCCCCTCTGCAACACTTTTTCTCTTTTTTCTTCCCGGGGCCGCCATTTGCAAACCGTGCATCGGATCGACTTCATTTAAAAGGAAAACTTGCTTATTTTTATGAGCTCTTTCCAACCATACCCTTTGTTTCTTCCTATAAAGAGATGTTTTTTTTGGGGACCCCTCTCCTTTCCCTCTCTTTTAAGAGGTATTTTTACCTTTTATTTACCCTTTTATTCCTCTTATTAATCCCTTCACTTCCCGGGGCCACCATTTGCACCCCATTTGTCCAATTAACTTCATTCCAAAGACAAACTTGCTTATTTTTTCGAGCTCTTTCCAACCATACCCTTTTTTTCTTCCTATCAAGATATTTTTTTTTTCAGGACCCCTCTCCTTTCCCTCTCTTTTAAGAGGTATTTTACCTTTTATTTACCCTTTTATTCCTCTGATTAATCCCTTCACTTCCCAGGGCCGCCATTTGCACCCCGTTTGTTTGATTAACTTCATTCCAAAGACAAACTTGCCTAATTTTTTGCCCTCTTTCCAACATACTATCTATTTCTTCTTATCGAGATGTTGCCCGGGACCCTTCTTTTTCCCCCGTCATCCTCTCGAGGGGGCATACCCTTCACATTTACCAATTTTCCCTACCATAGTCAATCCCTTCTAGGATTGGGGCATCTTCATCCATTCCCCACTAATTGGACATCTCAGATCCTCCTCCCCACGCTGGGGCATCATTTTTCGATTAATTCCTCTATAGAGTCATCTGCACTTTCTTTTCTTCGAAGCACGGTTATTCTAATGGTACTTCGAAGAGGGGTAAAATGTAGACATCCAAATTTGATCACTTCCATATGATCAAAATCATCTATTATATTCATCTATTCCATTAATAGTGATTAAATAATTTATTTAATCATTATTTCATTTTCTACCTAAGGTTCCTAAAGTATGTAATTAAATAAATTAAATACTTTAACTTACACCCTGTTCTTCTCTAAATTAAATAAATATGACAAATTATTTAATTTAGTCATTTACCTATTAGGATTAAAATCAATTTTTAATTCCCCTTTTTCTCTCTCCTTGTCACATTCTCCATAATCCTCTTTTAATCCAGATTAAATTAATTAATCTGTGATTAGGATGTGCACCACTTAATCAAGATTAAGTGTCACATCTTCCATAATCTCCCACTTGCCTCTAATTCCTCATTAATTATCTTAATCCTATGTTTGCACAACCTTAATCAGAATCATTAGCCACATTTAGCTTACCTTTTCTGGTCAACCTTTCCACTTACCATTTTTGGTATGGACTCCCTTCCCCATGTGAATTTTTAATTCACATTTATTCAACCAAGGTTCCCCTCTTCCCCATGTGAATTTTTAATTCACTTTTATCTTCCCAAGATCTTCTTCATCCCCCATGCAAATGTGACATGTCATTTTACATGAGCCCAAGGCTTCTAGAACCTTGGACTTGTCACATCTCCCACATGTGACAAATCTCTAGCTTTTTGGAGACCTCCTTTTATCCAATGAATCCTCCATTAAATGTAAATTTTTAATTTACATTTATTCTTCCCACACACTTCTCTTTTTCCCATGGAGATTTTTGAGGAATTGTAAAATTCCTCAAAAGTCTCTTTCATTCTCATTTGGGGACAAGAAGTTCCTTTTTGAGGAAATCTTCTTATCCCCCAAGGTACCTCAAAGGTACTTGTCCTTCATCCACCTCATGTACTTCCCTTCCACCTCTTGTCCTTCTCTTCCACCCCATTTCCACATCACTCCACCCTAAGACATCTCACCTTCCACATGTCAAGATGTGAGGGCTTGTGAGTCCTCAACTCACCATAGCCCTTCATCTTAATCTTTGTTGGATCAATCCCAACCGTTGAATTCTCTAGAGAATTCAATTTAGCCTATAAATACCCCTTCAATTCCTTCATTTTGAACAATCAAGTCTTTTGCAACAAAACTCTTGCAAAATTTCCATTCAAGCTCTCATCTACCATAGCATTTAGCATCATCAATTCATCTTGCATCCATTCAAATCCATTGCCATCCAAGGAGCACACAATTCTTGAAGCATCAAAGGGCCAACCAAGGAGACAACAACAAGAATGTATAATGACAATCAATTTGTTTATCTTACTTTCATTGTTTCACTTTTTCTTAGGCTAATCTTATTGAGGTGCCCTTTTATTTTGTTATTTCTTCATATTGCACTATTAGTTTTATCTAACATCTCACATTTGGAAGTAGCATTTTATTAGGACCACAGAGTTAATACCAACATTTTCTCTCATTTTGTTGCATCTTTGCTTGACATTCAAACACCGAAGTGGATGATACTGAGACTCGTCAAGGAGATCTTCCCAAATCACTACCTCAGAGGCCTTGGTGAAGTCATGATGAATGCGCTGTATGGCCTTGGTCTCTCTAAAACAAGTGATCTTCGCCGACATATTGAAGAAGATGTAGTGGTGCCCTAGGTGCCATTCTTGAATATATTTCACCTTATGATGATAGGAGAAAACCGCCAAAGATTTTCTCATGCTCGATACTTCTTACTGAGATGCTACAACATAGTACTCTTCTACGATGTAGAGTGGTACATTGACTTCATAAACCTAGTGTTTCCTCCTCAAATTTCTATTGCTACCATGGATGCTTCTGGTGCCATTGTTACTCTTGATGGTGTTCCAGATGTATTTCCCAATTCACTTGTTGCTATTGATGGTGATGTTACCCAAGTGGAAGAATAAACTCCTTTTTCTTCCCTTTTGTATATATGCCTCTGAAGGCGTTTAATACATATACTCAAAAAGTATGGCCAGAGAGCCATTTTGAATTGTAATATCTCAAAGCATATATATTTTCCATATATTGAATATAAAACTCCTTTTGTGAATTTTATGTCTCTTTTTCATTCTCTACTTCCTATATCATGGGTTTCATACCAAATCTTAAGCCAAACAAGACATATAGAAAATATTTACATACTTACATATTTACATAGGTAAAAAGATTAACGAAGCTAATTGAACCATTTGAGGTGAATTTCGTAGACAGGAATTCCCAATGCTTGTTTTTCCATATTTTCTAATTCAAATGCTTTATGTTTCTTGCATTGAATAATACGAAAAGGGCCTTCCCATAGAGTATCAATTTTTTTCATGTTGGTCGGGCTTTGCGGCTCTCTTGTTGAATTTTAGCACTAAGTCTCTATGTTTAAGACCTTGGTTGGAGGTCTTCTTGTCAAACCACCTCTTAACTACCTGTTGGTAGTTATACATGACTTTTAGAGATTTTCCTCTTTTCTCTTGCACCTCCAGCAACTCAGCCAACCAGACCTCCATGGCCCCATTTTGTTCCACCTCCAAAGACTTAAGCACCTGCAATGTGGGAATTTCCATAGATATAGGTAGTAGTGCTTCCTTCCCGTATGCTAGCTCGTATGGAGAAGTATTCAAGACTTTCTTGGGAGTCATTCGGTCTACCCATAGAACTACTTTGAGATTCTAATGCCACTCCTTTTGATGCTGTGAACTAATTCTTTTAATGAGTCGAACTATTTTTTTTATTAGTAGACTCAGCTAGACCATTTCCCTGCGACTAATAGCTTGAAGATACCTTTAGGATAATGCCATGCTTAAGTGTGAACTAACATACCTTTGAACCTAGGAAGGCCTTCACATTTTCGGAGCTAATGGTCTTTGGCAGGCTGAACCTCGTTACTAGTTCCTCAAGAAAATTCACAATCTCTACCTCTATCAAATTCTTTAGTGGCATGGCCTCGATCCATTTGGTGAAATAATCTATGGTCGTGAGGATCCTTTTATGTCCCATGCTAGAGGTGGAATTAATCATCCCGATGAAATTTAGTCCCCATTGCGCAAAGGGTTCTTCAACCACTATTGAATTCAAAGGCATTGTTGAGTTCATCCTCCTTCCTGTGAAGAATTAGAATTATTTGCATCGTTTAACCAGAGAGTGTGAGTCGTTAAAAAGTGTAGGCCAAAAATACTTGGCACACATAATTTTGATGGAAATGGTCTTTGCAGAGAAATGTCCACCCATCAGATGGATGTGAAATACATCTAGGATTTTCTTCACCCACTATGAGGTGACACACTACAAAAGAATACCATTGAAGTTCTTTTTGAAAAGGATCTCGTCAATGAGTGCATATATGCTATTTGGCAACCTATAGAATCTTTTCTTCTAAGATGGGAGGCCCGTCAAATATTTCCTAGGTTGCATGAATCTTATTTTGTCTGCTACCCAATAGCCTTCAGATTTAGGTTCGTTCATTAGGACAAGCTCATGTTGTTCGTCCTTAGCTATCACTTCTTCATCGCATGCTAGATACTTGCACAATCCTCTTCCCCATACGGTCTTGGTGGGCCTGACCTCAATGTCATATTCCAAGATCTTAGTTATCTAGTTGGCCATTTTTTTCTGTGATTTCTCCTTCCATAATGTACTCATGCACATTGGAATGTGCAACATATACCACTACCCTCTTACACAATATGAGATGTTAAAAATTCTTGAGCCCCTTAACAATGGAAATTTTTTTCCTTTCAACAAAGTTATAGTTTGTCTCATAGTCCTTCAAGGTATGATAGTGGAAGGCTATCGTATGTTCTCCCTTTCCTTCATCATCCTTTTGTGTCAAAATAGTAGTGATGCTAGATTTTTTATTGAACACATACATTATGAAGTCCTTTGATAGGTCTGGATTTACCAGAATATGGGTTGAAGAAATATCCTCCTTAACCTTTTCAAGGGCTTCCATGGATTCTTTAGTCCATTTGAATAACTACTCCTTTTTTAACATTAGGGTGGTAGGTCTAATTGACCCTACAAAATCAGAAATGAAGTTGGTTACAAAATATACCTTTCCCAGAAAGGACTAAACTCCCTTTTGTTCACTAAAAGGGGAAGTTCCTTGATGGCCTTCACTCAGTCAAGATTGATAGAAACACCATATTTGGACACTACATGTCCCAACAATTTACCTTTAGGTAATCCGAAGATACATTTTTTGGGTTCAGGGAAATCCAAACTCTTGGAATTTCTCAAAAACCATTTCAAGATGATTAAAATTACCATCCTTTGACTTAGAGAACATAGTAAGATCATCCAAGTATATTAAAATGATATTATTGATCAATTCTCTAAAGGTAATATCCATTTCTCACTCGAAAGTAGCTCCTGCATTTGAGAGGCTAAACGACATTTTTGCATAGGAAAATATTCCCCACTTGGTAGTGAACATTGTTTTGTGTTGGTCCTCCTCTTTGACCTAGATCTGGTTGTAACCAGAGAAGTTGTCCAATAGAGAGAACATTTCCGAGCCAACCACCATTTGTAAAATAAACTCCATGGAAGGCAAGGGGTAGTGGTCCTTTAGGGATGCTCTATTCAGATCTCAAAAGTCAACACATAAGTAGATGTCTCCATTATTCTTTTGGAAATGAACTAGGTTGAACACCCATGTTTGGTGCTTAATTGAGAAGATGATTCAAGAGTGAATCAACTTTGTCAATTCTTGCACCATCAATGCCTCAATTTTTGGATTCACTGGCCTCTACTTATTGCAGATGGGTTTTGTGCCTTCTGTCAGCTCTATAGTATGCTAGATGATTTCATGATCATATCCCTTGAGGTCATCATATGAATAGGCTACTACTCCATATATTTCATAAAAATGTATGAGTTGTTCTTTATCATGTCGTGGGACACATTTCCTGAACTTAAGCTTCCTTCCATATCCGACCTGAAGATATGCACAATCGCTTTTGTTCGCTACAAACTTCCTCTTTTCATTCCTTGCATCGTTAGATTCGAATAGCTTTTTAAGAGTGGCAAGCCCTTTTGGAAGCTTGTTGGACCTGAGCTGAATAATTTTCCCTTCATAGGCCTCTGCAATTTTTAGTTGGAGTTGGTCAACAAACTCTCCTAAATATTTAATGAATGAGGCAATGTGTTCATCACTTTCAAAAACTTGCCAACTTTGGTCATTATCTGGGATTGCAGGTCAGACGATTACTCACATAGAGTATATGTTCTCACTCAACTTGGAAGTAGGGTCAAATTGGGATCCAATTGTTGCCATGCAATCTATAACTCCATTCTACTCTCTAGGTACCGCCTGAATGTTGCAAGCTTCAAAACCTTCAATTAGGTCCCATACCCTATGTCTGTAAGATCACATGTAGACATTCCTTGCTGCAGAGACTCCCTAGACTTGATTTATTATTAACAACTCGGAGTCTCTGAACAACATTGTTTTTTTAACACCCATCTACTCTGCAAGGCTTAGACCTTGCATTAAGCCTTCATATTTAGCTTCATTGTTCGAACAGGAAAACTAAAAGTGAAAAGACCTAAGTGTCTTTTCATTGGATGGGGATGTCAAACATATCCAGACTCCTACACCAACTTTACATCATGCTCCATCAAAATGCAACGTCCATAGCTCTGAGGCTTGACCGCCCTTAGGTTTCTTCATGACCCTTGGAATCACTTGACCCTCATCATAGATGACATAGGTTCCCAACCCGGTGGCATGATAATTGTTGAAAGGATTAGTATATATAAATTCACTCAAGATGACTTCCTCTTGATTGGTTTGATCTCCATTGACCTTCTAATCTTCTATTAAATTGATACAATACATCTCATCCTTGGTGATAGAAGTATGAGTAGCCTCAAATTTGATCATGGATTCATTTGATACATGTTTCGAATGTAAAGGTTCAGATACTATCTTCATTTTAGCTCCACGCTTAGTCCTGAGGATTAAGTGTGACCAATCCAGGGAAATATATTTGCCTATCTTGGAAGTGAACTCTCGGGATAAGCAAAGACCAAACATGGGATGAACATCAATGATCATAGTATCTTGTGGAATAGTGATGTTAGGGTAGGAGAATAGAGTCAAGGGGAGGTTCTTGATGACACCTATAGTTTCAACCTTATTCCCATCAAGCTACATAACCCCTTTATTTAAAGGTTCATAGCTAAGTCCTAAGGCTCCGACTATTTTTTTGGGCATGATTGTGGTGCTAGCACCAAAGTGAATCATAGAATTGTGTAACAATTTCTTACCCAAAATGAGGTTCAGGAAGAAGGGTTTCGACTTAGGATTACCTTTACTTTCAGCAAAGACTTCTTCTCCATTATTTGTGAGGACTTTGGCCTAAGATGGGTAATCAATGGCCTTTCCTTTGGAGAGCTTCTCTATCATCTCTGTGCTCGTATATTCTAGTAGGGCCTTCTGCAACAATGATTTCTACTCTAGAATAGCTAATATATCCCAAAGATAGACATTATCAAATGCTTTCTTTGATCGTTCCACCACATTGAATGACGACAGATTCAAATAATTTTGTTCCTTAGACTTTGTTATAACAATCTCCTTGCAGGGAAAATATTGATGTGCTTTTGCGGAGGTACTAGAAGCTTGGTCGGGGACACTTTTGGGTTGTGGAGTGATCGATTCACCTCAGAATCTCCTCTTTGATCAATTGATATAATCTGATTGTACTTGTAGGGCCTCTGATGTGGATGCCTCATTTACAAACACCACCTCTTCTTCTTCCATCCATGAGAAGACTATGTGGTCAGGAGCTATATTTGTTTCTTTCTCCAAGGACATCCCTTGCATTTGGGCGGTGACTACTACATTTTCCAATTGTGGAGAGGTGTATGCATAACCTCTTGATCCTAACACAACACCTTGAATATGTTATTCTGCAACTCTTTATTGTAGATTTCCACATGGACAATTTTGGGGCATATGTGCTTCGTTGCAGGGGAAGCACCAGGGATTGATATCATCACCAAGATTATTTTTCCCCACTACTGACTCTCTATTTGAACTCGGTGGGACATTAGATAGTGGAGTAGGCACCAAAACCATCTGATTACTTGTTTGAGCATTTGGACTCATGTGCAAGCCTCCTTGGAACTGGTTCTACTAGTAGGAAGGTCTTCCACCTTGCTAATTTTGGTAAGCTAGATTCTAGGGCATGGACTGATTTTGCTTGATGGTAGTTATTTTATTTGAGATATTCCATAGCAAATCATTGACATCGCTCATCTCATCCCTTGAAGAGTTATATGTAGAAGCAATGCTCTATGGTGTGCTCAAATATGCATATGTAGATTAAGGAAGAGCAAGCACACTGATTTAAGCTATCTCCAAGGTGGGAGCTAGAAATTCTACAAATATAGGCATCGCGGGCTGAGGTGGTAGATTTCCAGCATCAATCAAATTATTCTATGATGTAATAGAAATGTTATACATGTTCGATAAGGTGTTCCCACCAAGATACTGAATCATCATTGAGATGTCGATGTTGATAGATTTAAGGTAGAACATTGCCAAGTCATGGCCTCCTGAGGGGCCCACTTGATGGTCACTAGCTATTGGAATAGTGAGGACCAATCTTTGTTGTTCAACAATCGCTCATAGAAAGGATCTTCGAGCTGGTCCTAGGTATCGATGGTATTGTCTCCCAAAGTGTGGTACCAATCAAGGGCCTTGCCTTTGAAAGAGATTGCAAGTAGCCTTAGTGCTACATTTTGATCAGTCACACCATGCACCACACACACGTCTGCCACGTCTTGCAAATGTTCAAACGGTGTCTTCGAGCCTTCGCCAGTGAATTTTGGTACAACTTTCAAAGCAACGGTTGGGATAGGGGCCTAAATGGTTGGTGCTACTAGTGCTATAAGAGGGATTTCGGTGTCCCATGCCACATAATTTTTGTTAGCAATCAACAACATGGTTGGTGGATGGATCAAGACGTTCATTGGATGGGTTCTTGTTCCTATTGTTACCAACGGTGGCACTAGTAGGCTAGGTTTATTCACAGTTTAGGATTTAGTAACAGGTCTATGTATCATACACCCACTTAAGATTTAGATACATTCAATAAGTCCCATAGGGCATGCCAGAAAAATAACTGTTGATGCCTAAAGTTGCTAGGCAAGCATCCTTATGGGAAACTTAGTCAATGGGGAGACCAATTGCACTAAACTAAGTAACCTCCAGGTTTTTAAAGAAGTCGACTCCTTCTTTAATTGGGGTTTAGAATGGGAAAAGGAAGAAAATATAAAAAATAAAGTTTTAATCCCTAAGGCAATGCACCAAGATTTAGTTATATAGGCATGAGAAACCTTCCTTTTAATGAGGTTTGAGGGCTCGTTCAACAATCTGCATGTCCGGGAATAACAAAAAATAGAGATGAAAGTCCTAAGTAGTTAATCAAATGACATAATATAACTTCCACACACATCTACTAAACAAGAAGAGTTTGAGACATGATCAAAATAGTAAATTTCTATTGAAATTATAAAATTTGCAAATAAAATACTTAGTACAACAAGTAGCATAGTATAATGTCTTATATTAACTAAGAAATAGAGAGGCTGGACAATTTGCACAGTCTGTAAGTCTTAATACAATAATCAGAAAATAATACAAATGCTTAGAGATTTTTCAGTCTCTTTTATGTGATTTTTCCCCAACCCTTTCTCAGAGAGAAAGAGCAGTATATATAGATCACCCACCGCCATAAAGACAGTAACTGGAAATATTCCCAGGTACAAGTAATGATATATGTTACCATGATTTCCCAAATTCATTGCAACAAAAAGATTCAATACATAGCACATGGTCACCTTCAAATAAGATGCGCTCCCCAGAAAATGATGACCGTGGTCCCAAGGAAGAAGCAACAAAAATCTCTAGGTGATATGTGTCACTCACCGATAGATTTGGTTAGGACACGTGGTAAAGAGATGAAGCTTTATACTTGATCGTTCCTCTCCTTCAATTAAAAACCCCATGGAGAAGACACATGGAGAAGTGTGCATTCAAACACTGGTTGTGGGGACCACCAAAAGGTTGCCATCAGAATGATGCAATGTGGCACATTGGTGGAGCTCGAAGGAGAAACAAAGGAGAGAGGGCTCACAAAGGACGACAATACGAACACATGGAGGAAGTAGGCAAGGGCGTTGTAAAAGGGGGTCAGGGATGTTTTAAACATACATGGCATGGGCTAGAGCTTTGCAAAAATAAAAATACCAAACTGAAGGGAGCTCTAAGGATTTTTTAAACCCACATATTTTTTTTTGCTTTTGTTCTTTCCATTTTTGTTTTTTTACCCTATCAGATCGAGTTTCTTTTTCATTGCACCAATCAATGTTGTTTATGACATCATCGTCGAACATCAGACCTCAAGGTTCCCTAAGGGTTTTTCCCTATTTGAAATTTGGGTGAGTTAAGATTAACAATCTTCCAGTATCAAGTGTCGTTGTTTTTCCTCGCTTCAAACCTCAAAATATTAACATAAAGCAAGAAGAAAATCTGACTATCGATTCTCAAATTTTCCTTAGAAGGAATTTTATTGATAAGAATTTTCAGACTTAATGAATTTGGAATACTTTTTGTCGAATTCCTTATAGAGGTGGAGATGATAAGAGTTAATTTTGATTCTCGATGTTTGAAAAAACCCTATACCTTCGACCATAGGCCTTTAAGGCTTTCAAAAGTTTCCTTCGGAACATTAATTATTCAAAACTTTTGATTCCATTTGGTTTCAACTAGAAAATTTTCCACCTTAACACTTCTTAGACTTAGCATACTTTGGTTTCTAACTTTTCAAGTTTTCTTTATTGTATATCTTAGAACATTCACAAGGTGAAAGGAGAAACCCCAACCCTCGATCTGAAACACATTAGCTTAGACTCAAGAAATTGTGCAAAACCCTTTAGATTTCAAGCATTGATAGTACCTCTTACCTATTTCTTATAGAGGTGCAAAGGGTAAATGGTATGCTCGAGCCCTGAACCCCAATTATACTTAATAAAACACTTAGTAAAAAAAAAATTCCTTTGCGAAATATTTTATACATCGAGTATCAGTGATACCTCTTACCCATTTCTTATAGAGGTGCAAAGGGTAAGGGTTATCCTCGACTCCCAATATCTGAGAACAAGTGTTTTCTTTTGACTATTATATAATAGGTTCACCTTCTTTTTTCAAAAGCTAAGGTTTGAAATATAAAAAAGAGGTTGATTAAGAGTCATAAGTTTGGTGGAAAGGAGTAAATTAAAATCCCAAAATTTGATTCCTAAACTCATGTCAAGCTTCACAAGTTGTAGATACCACTTAATTGATACCATTTCCAATAAAGTAAAGGGTAAAGGGGACCCCCAATCCTCCACACCTAATCAAGAAGTGAAATGTATCCTCAAAGATATTTTAGTGATAAACAAAGGGTAAAGGAAACCTAGCAAATGCAACCTGTTTTATGAGTAGGAGTTATGAGGGATCTTTGATCCTCGATACTTGAAGGTGGTAAAATGAAATAATCTGATGTTTAAGTGCAGGTGTTGACTATAAAGAGTAAGGGGTAAGCCCAAAGGTTGATCCTTGAAAATTTTACATAACTCACACTTGACAAGCTATTATTTTGAAATGAAGCTGATATAGTCTAATATAACTTGTTTTGGTATTCTCTTCTTAGTATGAAAATGTTAATACATGGTGTAATGTCAAAAAATGTCATTGAGGATATTTTCACACTTGTTTGGGCCCTCCTTATGGAATTGGGCTTAATGTTGCCTTGATTTAGTGTTGTAATGTGGTTGACACATTCACATTAGGTCTTGGGCCCTTGTGAACTAATAGATTTAAATGGTACCTGGCTAAAGTGTTGTGAAGAGTTGTAACTCACTTTCACACTTTTCTAAGGTTTTATTAATTAACTAGACATAATAAACCTCTTTTTAATTAAAATTAATCTTAATCTTGTCTTATTGGAGTGTTGTAAACTTTTGTAACACACTTTCACACTTCTTTAGGATTGTCATTAATAATTGGACTTTCTTATGCTTTAATTGGCCCCATTTTGCATCCACAAGCCTCATTTATTGCATATTTTTGAGGATAAGATCCCGACACCAATCATCATCCAATCATAATTCAGGTGTTTTGAGTTTGAGTGGCTCAGATTTAGTGATTTTGGACTCATCCACCACCTTGGGTGAATGAGTCTGACCTGGATATTTTGGCCTCGAACTTGGTTTCACACATTTCTAAGCATTTTTAATTCTGGTCCCATACATTATGCCTGATGAGACTCATTCGCCACCTTGGGTGAATGAGTCCCATGTGTTCCAAATTCAAAAAATTCAAATTCTTGGTAGTATTTTATCCTCCTAGATCTGATGTCGACTTGTAGTGTTGTAATTTTGGGAATTCTTCATTAATTAAGTATAAATACAAGGTTCTTTCACTCATTTTCACCTAAGACTTCTATGGGAGGATTCCTAATAGAAAATTGAGTTCAAAAGAATTCACAAGAGCATTCAAGTGCATTCAAGGGTAGATTATCAAGTATTCGAGAGCATTCTTCAAGCATCAATCATCATGTCAAGGATTTCATGCATCATGTTTGTCATTGTGCTAACAATTGTGATGTAGGATTTATGATTCAAGCAAGTGTTTATTCAAGATATACATCCATTGAAGCCATCTCAAGTAGATTTGTAGCATTTCATTGAATATTTTGGTGAGTTGCAATATTATCATTTGTTCATTCATCATTCTCGATTCATATTTCATTCTATTTCAAGGTTTAATTACCAGTAAGGGATTTGACCAAGGAAAACCCCTATCCACTAACCCAACAACATTTTTCCCTCTCCTTTGTGTGTGATTTGTAGGTCTAGGTTTCAGATTTCCTAAGGAGCAAGATTGGAGAAAAGTTGTCAAGAGCTCAAAGTTATCAACAAGCCTTGGGGACATTTGGAGATCACCTACAGGTCACAAATTATAGTTTCAGATCCATAAACCAATCAAGAAGAATAAAGTAGATCAAGAGGCACAGATCTAGATTTGAATCTCCTAAAAAAGTAGAAGTGGATTGATTCACCACAAGTGGTGAATGAGTCCCACTGTAGCTGTTTAACAAAGATCTTTACAAATTTAGATCCCCTTTTGTTTGAAACCAACTCTTGTGCAGTTTTCAAGAAATAGGACTGATTCAACCAACTTAGAGAATGAGTCCTATCCAACAATAAAATTATATTTTTTAGTGATTCATACCTTCATCTTGTCATTTCCAAATTTCTAGGTGCACACCTTCCTTTCTATAGTTTTATGTATTGTTTCATTCACTTTTCTAGGTGATTTAGTGTTACTTTTTATTCAATTAGGGTTTAGTATTGCATCTTACTTTTCATTGTCTTTTCCAAATCTAAACTTGGTGGTGAACCCCTTATTAGATCACATTCATCCCTGAGAACAACCCTCTTGCAAGATCTCTTTATTTGTTGCATTGAGATCTCAAGAGTTTCTTATTGAGTGAAAGTGAAAAATGTCCTTCTAGGTCCTAAAACCTAGGAGAAGAAGCCCACAATTTTCCACCTTTCACATGGTATTAGTATTTGTAGGAGATATGCCTCCAAAAGATTGAAAATAAATGAAGTATCAATACAAGGGTTATCATCTGCCTTTCAATTTTTTTTTCTCCCTACAATGAGATCAATGACACTGACCTGAGACACATCAACATGGATGAGTTAAAAATAAGGATCAATGATGCAGGTACTAGGACCTGAATGGCAAGGGCTCCTACTAATTTTGGATTGTTGGAGGCTATTGATTTTCTAGTTACAGTGCAATCTCAAGATCTAGTATTGACATGTGCTCAGTACTACCATCACGGGACCAAAAAAATCAAAATGTCCAATGGGGAGATTGTGCTAGACCCAACTCCAGAGATGATATATAGTGTCTTCAAAATTCCTCCTCATAATGAATATGAGACGTTGGATATGCATAAATCCATTAGATACTTTGATGGCTTCCCAGTTGAAAACTTGACATACATAAATGATCAGTTGTTGGAAAAACCTAGAAAGGTGGCATCAAAATTAGCAAGGATACAACATTAAAATTAGTATAAGGAGGATTTCAGAGACTTGATTGTGCTACTGAGAAGATTTTTTGTATTGTCTAATGCAAAGGACTTCTATCCATGGATTTTTAGATTCATCAAGATTGTCAATTCTTCTCACAAGAAGAAGATTAATTGGGCATGTCTTATCAGTGACAACATCCATGATCAAATGTGCGATATCCTTTTATCCACCAATTTTTTTATGACTTCATACCTTGTATATCTATTGATTTCATAGGCCTCATTCTTGGGACTCAACAAGGTGGGCTCTTATGAACTCGGTGAAGTCACAATTTATCAATACTATCCCCAGTTGGAGTTGGAGGTAAGTTTCTTCCATTTTGACATTGTGAATGATAATTTTATTTATATGATAATCAAAATATTGGAAGGATACTTTTTCCAGGAGGGTCTCCCTCGAGGCAATGGAAGTTATTGGAGATATTGGGTACTAGTTAATCCAATATAAAACATTTACTTATATTAGAGTAGCAGGCTTCCAAAATATTCCATAGAAGTTGCCAATGTATTCTTCAGACAAGTTGTTCCTATTGGACGTATGTAGACAAATAATTGAAGCACAACTGTTGATTGCACGAAAACACAAGTATTGGTATAGTTTCCCAATTCAAATAGGAGTGTATTGTTGTGTTAATAGACTTAATGAAAATAGTGCATAGAAAAAAAATTCTAGGTATAACTTTGATTTTGTACAATGATGCTCGGGGAAGGTTTTACCCCTTTGGGAATATAAGAAATGTAATGGGAGCAAATTTCATCCATGAGCCCAAACTGGAAGATCACTAGTAAAACTATGAGGAAGTGTTTGAAGTAAGTCTTAAAGACTATCGTCGGTGTATAATATTTTTGATGAGACATTGTTTGAAGGCTAGGATCTCTAAAGAGTAAGTGGAGGAAGGAAGGGTTTTTGAACCCACTTCTGCTACCCATAAGATCTTAGGCATTTCCATTTTAAATATGTATTTTTTAGTTAAAGAAAATGATAACATAAAGGTTGGGTCTCAACAAGCGGTGGAATGCTCTCAATGCTAGTTGACTACACTATTTTCCATGTCCAAACAGCCAAAAAACCCAAAAGTGGTTGAGTAAAAGGAAGGAGAGACATCGGCCAAGGTAACTATAGAAAAGGAGCATGGAAAACCTTCCTCTAGCACCCCTGCAAATGAGAAGGAATAGAAGAGTGGCCTTGCTAAGGAAGCAGGTAAGAAAAATTAAGAAATAGGGCCTATTAATATTGCTTCAGAGGAAGATGAACCAAAAGGAGAAAATATATATAGAAGAAGGAAAACAAGGGTAGGAACTAGAGAAAGGGTAGTCCAATAGGAAGCTGAATAGGCTTACTCCTATTCCCCTCATGAATCTCCATTGCTAAGTCCTCCTCGATCTTCAGATAAAACAATACCTATACCACCACCTCATCCTGTATTACCAACTCCTCCTCTTCTTATAGGTGGATTGCCCCTTGGAGGAGTCCCTGCTGAGACTATTGTTGAGGAAGTAGAGGTTGAAAGGGAGCCCCTTAGAGAAGAGAAAGTGTTTGTTAGAAATAATGAATAAACTAGAACATGTGTCTAGTAGACTAGGCCACATATCACAGTTGTGGTGTACAATCCATTATTATAGGATTTAATTTAGGATCTCTTGTGTCATTTGTGGAAGTTGTTAAACTCAACATCCCATTATAAATTATAATACTTCCAGTTTAATAAATATCATATTTTCTAGTTCTATATTTTATGATGATATCAGACCAAGTCTAGGCTTAACTCCCTCATGGGAGAGCCTAGGATTATGAGAGTGATTTTTCATATGTTTCTTTTTAAGGAGATTTGATTGCAGCTGTGTGAAATTTGCTTGCAAAAATTTTCAGCTTGACTGCTTAGGAGGAGGTAGAGATTGTGGGAGACCACAACCAAAAGAAGATTCGTAGTTTGTCAATGTGAAGACAATAGGAGTGTATTCTTTGAAAAGAGAAAGGAAAATTAAGAAATTTTCTATTAATCAATAAAATAATCTGTTTTACTTTTGTTATAGCACCCTCTTACTAAGGAGTTGTTGAGAGTTGTCCGCTAAGGAGCCGTTGAGAGTTATCCACCGGAGAATGCCAAGGTTGTTGGACCAAGTTTTGTTTGAACACGCCACCATCCAAGTCAAAATGATTGTTGAAGGTGAAGCAAGCCAATGTCAAAGGTTGAATCATAGGAAATTTGAAGTCATAGAAGGGAATGAAGGCACTGTATGCAGTAGAAACTGCCATTGTCAAAGCTCATTTGCTTGTGTTTAATTTTTGCATTGTGATCTTAATGCATTTTTGTAATGTTTAGTATTAGGGGTTGTTGTATGAAAGCAATGTTTTTTAAGTGGATCATTTGTTGTGTGGACAACACCATTATAAGTGTTATAAATACTCCCTTATTGTGAGAGAGATAATCAGTTGTAATGTTGTTACTGAGATTTGCATAGAGAGGTTCATGTAAAGAACCTGTGTGAGAAGTTTAATATCTGCATTGTAAATGTCACAGAAATATAATTGACTGATTGGAAGTTGCAATGAAAATAATACGAAAGTGTGAAGAGTGTCCAGGAAAGGAATGCATAAGCCATGGTTAGGAGCCATGCCACTGATCTATGTGAGAGGTGATTGAAGTTGAGGTGTTATGAGATGACCTCGCCCATATTTGAAAATATGGTCTGCATGTGGCAGAAGTCTACGTATGAAGTAGACAGTGTTGCAAGAAATGCAACATGGAATGAGACCCTTCTGAAAAATTATTGGCAGCCAACAAAGAAACGGTTGTCAAGTAAAAAGCCTAGGTTTGTTTAACACTAGCATAGATCCCTTGGCAATGTGAAATGATAGTCAACAAGAAAAATTATGTGCAGATGAAAGTTATATTGTAATCCAAATAAACATTAGTGTAGTTTATTCATTAAGGGGGAGTGTTAGAAATAATGAATAAACTAGAACATGTGTCTAGTAGACTAGGCCACGTATCATAGTTGTGGTGTAAAATTCATTATTATAGGAGTTAATTTAAGATCTATTGGGTCATTTGTGGAATTTGTTAAACTCAACATCCCATTATAAATTGTAATACTTCTAGTTTAATAAATATCATATTTTCTAGTTCTATATTTTATCAGTGTTTAAAGATGCAAGTAATGGTTTTGATAATGTTTAACTTGATATTAATGTATAGGAAGTGCTCCAAGAGGAAGAAGTAAATAAAGAAATGCCTCATAAAAATGAGTATATTGCTCAAGAGGAGGTATTGAGATAGGAAATGTTTAAAGATAGAGGTAATGTTTTTGATAATGTTCAACTTGATATTAATGTAGAGGAAGAAGTAAATAAAGAAATACCTCGTACAGATGAGCATATTGCTTAGGAGTGTTGTTTGGTGTTTCTGCACAACAACAACTCAGACAGAATAAAATTTATCCTATCTCTCTTGAAAGGTTGGTCTCTATGAACAAAGATATCACCCCAAGGTCCCACGCGTTTCAGGTCATGACAATGCAGTAGAATAAATGCAGTGATCAAATGTGAAAATGCTGGTAATCACAAGGGCTCTTATGCAAAAATGCTAGAAGCTCTAAACTCATCAGATTTTAAGATATAGTGATGCTTTAATTTCTAGTTCTAACCAAATAATAAAAGAAACAACAAAAATGAGGGTTTCAAAGGTCTTAATGTTAACATTACTTCTAAGATTAACCATGCAAATAACGAAATAATTGGAATGGACCAATCCCTTAAACTAATTTTTGTTCGACTCAGGTTATACCTGCAATCTTGCAGAAAACAGTGCAATCTTCTAAGGTGTTAAAGATTTTTAGGTTGTAGGCATTCATTCAATAAGACTGAATGAATATCTACATTTGAACTAAGCACATGAATATGAGGTACAAATTGACCTTGCACAACATTCCCACAATCAAGAAGCTGCCCAAAGTATGAACCAGGGATTGCTACAACACTCCAAGAATTAAATCACAAGCATTACCAACTAAACCTAAGATATATTCAAATATTTTCAAGCAATTTAAAATATAGAAAAAGAACCATTCATGATTATTCAATGCAAAGAAGGCACAAGTCATAACACAATGTCTACACTTTGTATTAAATCATCATATTAGCAACAATTCTGGTCTGTTACAACACTTGCTTTGAAATGTAAAACTAACTTCTAATCTTCTAACATGCTACTTACTTATAGAAAAATGCCCACGTGAACTAGAGCTAGGGTTACAAAGAATCTAAGCCACCAACCAAATCAGCCCTGACAGCCAACAATAACTCACCATCCGACAATGAACGCAACAAGATCCCCCTTAGATCAATCTGGGATTGCACAAAGTCAGGGGAACAAATCCTCAAGCCACACCCACCATTAATGCTCTACCCATGCGAACATCAACACGCTCGAACATCAGCTCGAGCACAAGTCATCGATTAGATCCGAGATGGAAAAAAGAACGACTCAGATTGATCCATACCAGGTTGAGTCCACCATGTCATGTTTGTCTGCTATTAATGGCCACCAACCAAATCGACCTTGCGTGCGGGGATGGGTTTCATTTGACAGTAGCTGCAAAGCACACAACTGCACTTGTAGATCTTGCCAAATATTCAAACTACACCCATTCCTCCCCAACTCAATCCAACCTGCATTTAAAAGGGCCATCATTAATTCTCAATACATCATCAAAATCCAAGCAGGTCCATTCGAGTTCCTAAGGAAAGAAAATCATGAACAAACCCAGGCAGAAGAGGAACCAAAACAGGCGGAAGCGGAGACAAAATAGGAATAGGAACAAAGAGGAAAATAGGCGAAGGCGGAAACAAAACCAACCTTGATGGAGGTGAAGGCGAAACCGAAACGAGAAGCGAAGGGAAACATGTGGAGGTGGAAACAAAACCAACCCCAACAGAGGTGGAGGCAGAACCGGAACAGGAACCGAACCGTGAAATTTGCCAAAGTTCAAAGTTAAGTTCCATCCCGGTACAGGTTTTAGTGAAAGAAAGGAAGAATGAAGTGGACCCAAGAGAAAGAAACCAACCCGAAGGTCGAACGCAGTGAAACAAAAAAGACACGGGAAGTGGAGCCAGAACGGGAACGAAAACCGAACCGTGAACTTTGCCAAAGTTTAAAGTTAAGTTCCATCCTAGTTCTGCCTCTGAAAAAATGACAGAAAAGAAAGCCGAGGAAAACCTAAGGGAGGAAAACCAAACCATAGGCTGAAGACAAACAAAACAATGGGAAAAACAAGAATGCAGGAGGTGGAGCCGAAACGGGAACAAAAAATGAACTGTGAACTTTGTGAAAGTTCAGAGTTCAGTCCCATCCTGGTCCATGTCCGATGAAATGAAAGAAAAAGTGAAGCAAAGAAAACCTAAGGGGGGAAAGCAACCCTTAGGACAAAAGAAACAAACAAAGAAGAAAGCAAAGGAGCGGGAAGCGGAGCCAAAACGAGAACAAAACCAAGAACTTAACCAAAGTTCAAAGTTAAGTCCCATCCCAGTTCTGCCTCCGATAAATGAAGGAAAAAGAAAAGTGAAGAAAACCTGAGGGAGGAAAACCAACTCGAAGGATAAAACAAACAAAATGAAGAAGAAAGCAAAAGAGCGGGAAGCGGATCCGGAATGGGAACGGGAACCGAACCGAGAACTTAGCCAAAGTTCAAAGTTAAGTTCCATCCTAGTTCCACCTCCGATAGAACAAAAGAAATAAGGCAAACAAGGAAAACCCAATGGGGGAAACCAACCCTTAGGACCCAAACAAAAACACCAAGGGAAAAAATAGAAGGGAAAAGAAGACCACCCTAGAGAGGATATCCGCAAGACTCCAAAACCATCAGGAACTCAACATAAAGGCACCCATAACCAAGGAAAGCACCAAAGACAAAAACCCCAATATTTTCAAAGATAAGCTCAAAAGAGGGGGCAAGCCATAGAAACAGGCCAAGAGAGGGTCCCCACTTTCAGTGGTGTGTGTGTGCAAAATTGCACAAAAAATTGTGACTCTGCTGGGGAAATGCTCCAAAGCATTTCGATGACAAACTGACATCAAGAACTTAGAATCTCTGATTTCAATCCAAGCATTAGGTTACAAATAGACAAGGTTTCAAAAATCACTAACAATCCAATCTTTCTTGTACCAGGGTCAAAGTGTCTGCATACACATTCATTTCCCTTTCCTAAGTTGCAACAAGGACCAAAATCAGTCTGATAAGGCTACCTAAGGATCCTAACTCCAAAAGAAACCTGGATAGAGCCTCATTGCCAGTCAGGCGTCCATAGCCCTGGTGAGGTTACCAATGTGACCCTCCCTAGCATAGCTCTATTGCCAGCCAGGCGTCCATAGCCCCAGTAGAGATATTAGGATACCCTTGAAAATGTGAACATTTCATTTCATTTTCAATATTTTCTTTTCTTTTCTCTTTTTGGTATTCTCTTTTGAGATTTTCTTTTAAATATTTACTTTTCACCTTGTAGGCAATGAATCCCACACTCAAGGATGAGAACCACAGTGGCGTTGGAGCAGAATTTAAGATTTTAAACCCGGAACGACCTCTTGAAGACCGTATGCAACCTTGGAATTCTTAAGATTTGTGTGAAGATATATGACCCAAATACATTCTAGAATTCAACTTAGTCAAGTGACACTAACTCCCAGCCCATGCAACATCAAATAAAGGAAATCTACCAGTTTGAATGACTCTGAAAAGATGATAAGAGTTTGTAAAATAAATCTCAGAGCAGACCCAAATAAGAAGCTGGTTGTACAGATGCAACAAGCCCAAAGGAAAGTAGGACAACCCCACAAAGAAAACCAGTAGGGAAAACCAACCCAAGCAGCAGACAAACAGAGAAAAACCAAAAGAAACCCAAACCAAAAGCAACAAGCAAGCAATGCAAAACAAAAGAAACCCTACTCTAACCAAGGCAACAACAAAACAACATAAAGGAAACCTAATCTATTTATGTACAAGGACAAAGTTGAGAACAACTCAAGATTGAAAATAATGCTTCAAATACTGCCCATTGACAGGTAGTGGGATATCTCCTCCAGTGAGGGTTTTCAAACAAAAAGCATTATCTCCTAAAATATCTACAATTTGATAAGGGCCAAGCCAAAGTTTGTCAAATTTTCCATGTTCCCCCTTTTTTTCATGGGCTTTATCCTAGTAGAGAACCAAGTCAAAGATTCTAAAATATTTCACCTTGGCTCTCCTATCAAACCATCTTTTCACTATACCTTGATGTTTGAGAAAGTTTTCTAGGGCTTCATCGCTTCTTTCCTCAAGGTGTAACAATTCAGTTAAACAGGCTTCACGCTTATCCTCTCCATCATAATATTCATTGATGAATTGCAGGGTGGGTATCTTCAGCTCATTGGGAAAGACAGGTTCCAAGCCATACACTAAGTGATAAGGAGAGGTTCCTAAAGGTGTCTTCTGTCTAGTGTGGTCTACCCAAAGAGGAAATCTGACCTGGGTATGCCAGTCCTTGGGGTTCTTTTGTAGTATTTTTCGGATGACTATCAACAGGTTTTTATTGGAAGACTCAACCAAACCATTCCCCTATGGATAGTAATTAGATGCAAAGTTTATGGAAATTCCATGATCATAAGACCAGTTATAAAAATTTAATGATGCAAATGCAGGCCCATTATCACAAACTACAAAAAATGGACAACCAAAGAGATTAATGATACCTGATTCCATGAAAGTGATTATTACTTCAGAAGTACATTGCTTGCATGCAAGAGCCTCGGTCCATCTAGTAAAATAATCAATTACAATAAGAATATACCTGTGGTCTGCTGATGAAGATGGGTTGATTGGACTTATGAAGTCCATTCCCCATTGTGCAAATGGTTTTACCTCTATGACAGATCGAAGTGGAAGAGCTGCACACCTCTCCCTGCTTGCTGCAGTTTGACACACATGGTAAGTTCTCACATGGTGAGGTGTGTCCTTGAATAAGGTAGGCCAATAATAGCCTACCCTCATAATATTATTTACAGTGGAAGGTGCTGAACCATGGCCTGTGTCATATTTATCACGAAATTCAATCATTACTCTCCTAGCCTCTTCTTTCCCTAGGCATTTTAGGTAGACACCTTCATGATTTCTCTTGTATAAGACAACTCCCTTCATCATAAAACTTCCACTCTTCAAACGTAGAGCTCTCCTTTGCATTGAATTAAGGTGTTTGGGACATTGTTGATTCAACAAGTAGTAGATAATGTCATCATACCAGTCCCTTGGGGAAACATCCTCAATAGTATAATGCTGGGTAACAAGGTTGGGACCCATTTTTGCCATTGTCTTGGTCAGTCCTTGCCCTCTTACCAACTTCATGGGTTGAATTTCAATATCATATTCTTGTAACATAGTTACCCACTTGGCTCTACGTTCACCCAACTCATTTTGCATCAACAACAACTTGATTGCAAGATCAGGGACTATAGCATAGACCTTGTGTCTCAGTATATAGTGCCTAAACTTCTTCACAATTCGGATCAAGGCATAAGCCTTATTTTCAACATTAGGATACCTTAGTTTGAAATCTTTCAAAGGTGCACTCATGAATTCTATGGGATGCTCATTCCCTTGATCGGTATTTTATGTCAACAAGCCCACACAGGAGTGATCAAAAGCAAATGAATAGATATAGAATGGCTTAGCGTAATCAGGACTTACCAAAACAAGGGCCTCAACAATAACACTCTTTATTTTTGCAAATGCTTCCTTAGCCTCTGTACTCTATTCAACCTTTTCTTCTTGCTTTAACATGGAATTTAAGGGCTTGACTATCTCTGCAAATCCAGTGATAATTTCTTGACAAAGTTAATCTTGCCAAAGAATGACCTCATTTCTTTCTTGCTTGTAGGGGGTTGAATTTTCAGTATAGCCTCCACTCATTTGGGATCAATGGAAATACCTTGTTATGAAATAACATGTCCTAACAGCTTTCCCTCAATG
Organism: Sequoiadendron giganteum; assembly: GCA_007115665.2. Classification (NCBI taxonomy): domain Eukaryota; kingdom Viridiplantae; phylum Streptophyta; class Pinopsida; order Cupressales; family Cupressaceae; genus Sequoiadendron; species Sequoiadendron giganteum. Next base: position 186,852,522 of record CM021104.1, on the reverse strand, counting down.
ACTCCAAAGATGCACTTCTTTGGATTAAGTGAAATACTGAATTCCCTGCACTTTTGGAATACTTTGCATAAATCTACAACATGATCACTTCTCCTTTTGGAAAAGACTATCAAATCATCCATGTAGATGATTATGCACTTGCCAATGATTTCCTTGAAGGAAATATCCATAGCTCTTTGGAATGTAGCTCTAGCATTGATTAATGCAAAGGGCATTCTCCAGTAAGCAAAGGTTCCCCATTTTGTAGTGAAGGTAGTCGTGTGCCTATCCTCATATGGAACCATGACCTGGTTGTATCCAGAGTACTCATCCAGAAAGGAAATCATCTGAGATCCATTAACAACCTGAAGCACCTCATCCAATGAAAGGACTGGATAATTATCCTCTTTTGATGCTCTGTTCAGGTTCCTAAAATCAACACATAGTCTGATTTCTCCATTTTTATTCCTAACCAGGACCAAGTTTACAACCCATGTTGAGTGTCTTACTGGAAATACGATTTGTGTTGAGAGTAGCTTCTGCACTTCCTTCTAAATAATGGGCTCTAGCAAAGCATTAATTGGTCTTCATCTTTTCCTGAATGGCTTAACATTTGACTTGAGGGGGATAGTATGTGTAATGATGGAAGTACCATATGTCCTCAAGTCATCACAATTGAAGGCTATCACATCCTGATATGTGTGCAAGGCATCAATAATTCCTTTCCTCTCCTTTGGAGTGCAAACCTTAGCAATAAAGACATTCTTGACATCACTTTGGGTCCCCATATTGTATGTTTCACACTGATAGTTGAGGGATTCCCTTTTCATTTTTTGCTCTTGATCTCTTATCCTATCCAGGTCAAAGATCATTTCCAATTGCACTGTGCCTCTTGGGATGGTATTTGTTTTCAGATTGAGGACTCCTTCTAGGTCAATTTCAGCCTCTTGAGGCTCAACCTCATCAATTACTTGAGAAGCAAATACATGACAACTAGTGATAAAATCAAGAATATGCTTATCATCTTCAAATACCTAAAAAATTGGTGACATTGTCAGGCACCGAGGGCACTGGAACAAGTTCCACAGTGAAACTCTTTAAGCCTGAAAGTGATAAGGGCTGCAATGTACTTGTTGCTTGTCCTAGAGAATCAACAGTCTGCCGAATGTTGAAGGCATCAAATCCTTCAATAAGATCCCATATTTTGTGTCTATAATTGGTCATACTTCTGTCATGGCATGAGTATTGTTTCCTTACTTGCCTGACCACTCGGTCAGAATCTCCAAACACTTGCAAAATTTTAACCTTCTTTCTTAATACCATTAATAGCCCATGAACTAGAGCTTCATACTAAGCTACATTGTTAGTGCATTGGAATTGGAGTTTGTGAGCAACAAAGTATGTTTTACATTTAGGACTGATCAACTCAAGCCCTACTCCAACACCTTGCTTGAATTTGGATCCATCAAATCTTAATGTCAAGTAGTCATTAGCTCCTTCTCTTCTTGGAATATCTTTGTCCTTACTACCACCTGGAGGCTCTTCAGGAGGCTTTGGATCCTTCCCCTTTTGAATATTTTGAATGCTCTGTATGTTTAACTAAACGGTTGGGGTTGTGTTAATGTGCCTTTGTATATGCTCTACTGCAGTTTGACACAAGCAACATTCTAGTTCACAATGAGGAGCATCGTGAACTCTGCACCAATTCAGAAGAAGCAATTCTTCGAAGTTCATATTTCTACCTAGCTGAATCTGATCTTCTTCACATTTTCGGATAAACTCATGGAAGTTATCCAACAAAATGAGTTGTCTATCTGCCTGGTCACTAAGCTTCTCTATTTGGTCAAATTGCACTTTGGAGCTCCTAGCTTTTGATGTGGATTCACTAGAAGAGCCTTGAAAAACCAAGATTTCTTTTGTGTCCGAAGTAGGGGAGGCTAGGACACAGTTCCCCATACTGACTTCTAATACCAGTATCTCATTTGAAGTATTATGATACTCAGTAATGACATACTTCATTCTAGGTTCTCTCTCAATTCTGATATGATTTGGGACTCCTTTCCAGGGGAGCAACATGTGGGAATGATCTGTGGATGTGTATCCATTTAGTGCCTTGGTAAAATATCTACCCAAGATCATACCATAGATGTCAGGAATGTCAGCTACCTAAATATTAAGTACTTGTTGCACTCTAGGATCTGATGCAATTTGCATGGGAATCATGTTTAGTTCTCCTACTATATTCACCTTTGTTTTTTCCAATTGGGTGACCTTTTGAGAGGCTGTAGGGGTAATACCAAGAGCTCTTCAGACAAAAAATTTCATAAAATTTGTGGATGCCCTTGAATCCAATAGGCAATTGTGCAGATTTTTACCAGATATACGGATAAAAATCAGAAAAGGAGAGGTTTTCATTTTTCCTTGGAATAAATTAAACTGTGAATCAGCTTGTGCAACCTGGCCTTTATATTTTTCTTTACCTCTATCCCCAGGTTGTGATTGACTAGGACCTTTGGGTGTTTGTGAACTAGGAGGCCTTGCAATTTCCTCATTGGTTGCTACTCCTAGTGTTGCTATACTTGAACTGAAGGACCCTAGGACTATATTTATGATTTCAGGAACTCTTAATAATTGAAAAGAAGAAATAATTACCTTCACTTTTCTGAGTTCCTCAGTGACATATTCTCCTAGCTATTCCTCATTCATGTCAGTGCGGACCTCCTTGGAATGACCAGTCTTCCTAACCTTTGTTGCATCAACATTGCTTCCTTTTGAAACATTTGGCTATCCTTCTTTTGTGAGGTATTGTGTTGGCATTTGAGGGTAGGATGGATTTTTATTGGCATGTGGATCTAGTGGAGTAGTAAAATTGTGTGGAGGGGAAGATGTAAACAGTCCTCCAGCTTGTGGATTCTTGTGGGGATTTCTCCTTAGATAATACTTTATGGCAGGTTGTTGAAACATCTGCACTTCTTCAACATCAACCTCTTCTTCATCCAATGGGCCATTGTCGTTCTCAGTTTCTTCATCAAATAGCTAGGATATTTCATCTTCATTAAGCACTTGTTAATCCTCTCTATTCTGGCTACTTGATTCCTCGTCTGATTCATTCTCTTCATCCCTCGAGAAAGGAGCATGATTGAACACCAAAACCAGGGAATCATAAGGATTTGAGGGCACCAATTCTTGGCTAGTGGAGTTGTTTTCAACTTCATATTGAAAGATGGAAGCAAAAATTTGAAATTTAGGGCAGTCAAGCTCAGAGTGTTGACTGGTCTAATGAATCCTACACCATCTAGACAAAGTGGCTTCTGCTAAGTACACCCACCTGAAGGTTTCTATGGATTGGAAGGTTGATCTAGTGGAGTGGGAACTCCTCCATTGTTAGGCCTAGTGTTCCATGACCTATTCTTCCTAGGTGATTGTCTTCTTTCAAATCCTTGTCCACCTTGTTGACTTCTATCAATGTTCTGACCAGAACCTTGTCCTCTTTCAAAGTTCTTATTTCTATCATAGTGTTGCCCTTTGTTATAACTTTATTGCATGCTCTTCTGATTGGCTTGGAGTTGATTATTCTAGTTCCTCAAGTTGGTTACCTCCATTTTTAGCTTCTTCACTTGCTCAGTTAGCTCATCTAACCTTTCTTTATCAGGATTGTTGTAAGGGATTGGATTCACAATGTTTGGGGGTATCCTAACACTCCTCCAGAACCAATAGACTAATTCAAAGCTTCTGAGTTCTACAAATATGTAGGGAAACTAGCTTGTGACTATGAATGGAGGGGATGGTTAGCATTTTGTTGGGGATAATTGGGTATTGGTTGGACCTGGTTTATTGGATGACCTGTGTGAGGGACCAGAGGCAATTGTGGGATGGGATTCATGATAGGCGTGTGATTGGTCAGAGCCTGGTTGAGAGATTGGACTTGGCTTGGGTGAGCAGCAGGTCCCAGAGATGGCAGAGGTCCTGAAAAGTGTTTTCTTAGGTTTGTACTAAGTTTCACAGTGTCTGTATTTGTAGTGAGAAAGGTAGTTGGGGGATCAGTTCTCCACTTAAGGAAGGTGGATGTAAGGCTAGCAAGGGCTTTAAAGTAGACCTCTAGGGTAGTGTCCTCATTTCCAGCATGAGGTGCTTGAAGTCTAGTGTATGCTCGGTGGAACCTATTGTTGAATGATCATATAGGCTTAATAAACTCTCTTTTTACCCCAGTAAACTGTATATATAGCTCATTAGCACTAATGGGAATCTTAAATTTCAGTAGAAATGCAGCCTCAAGCTCAACCTAGTTAGAGATGGATGCAACAGGTAAATGGTTATACAAATAAAATTCCTCCTCTCCTAGAGAATAGGGGAAAAGTCTGCATGCAACATCCTCATGATTAATCCCTCTATCTCTCAAACAAGTCTGAAAGATACTAATGTGCTCTTTTTCTATCCTATTTGGGTCATTTGTGTGAAACTTAGAGAAAAAATGCTCAGGGTTCTTGGGCATAACATTGCAGTTGTTGAATGTAAGAGGTGATGGGTTGTTCACCAAGAAATCCATTAGTGGAGGTGGTAATTGTCGATGGATGAGTGGTTGGGGTTGTGGAATGGAACCAGTCTCAGAATTGGATGAATATGAAGTGGATGGAGGTGAGGATGGTGGAAATGATGGATTGGATGATGGTTCCTCCCTTCTTCTGATCCTTCTTGACCTAGTTGGAGGTGGCAATTCTTGATACTCTTTGTCTTTTCCTGATATAGATCTCGTTCTCCTTCTAAGTCTCTAAAGAGAAATGGCATTTAGAAAACACTCCAGCTTGCTTGTTCAAACCCTCCTTCTAGCACCAATCCTGTTGTTTGGTGTTTCTACACAACAACAACTCAGACAGAATAAAATTTATTCTATCTCTCTTGAAAGGTTGGTCTCTATGAACAAAGATATCACCCCCAAGGTCTCACGGGTGTCAGGTCATGAAAATATAGTAGAACAAACTCAGTGATAAAATGTGAAAATGTTGGTAATCACAAGGGGTCTTATGCAAAAATTCTAGAAGCTCTAAGCTCATCATATTTTAAGATATGGTGATGCTTTAATTTCTAGTTCTAACGAAATAATAAAAGAAATAACAAAATATGAGGGTTTTAGAGGTCTTAATGTTAATATTCCTTCTAAGATTAACCATGAAAATAATGAAATACATGGAACAAACCAATCCCTTAAACTAATTTTTGTTCGAATCGGGCTATACCTACAATCTTGAAGAAAAAAGTTTAATCTTTTAAGGTGTTAAAGATTTTCAGGTTGTAGGCATTCATTCAATAATACTAAATGAATATCTACAATTGAACTAAGCACATGAATATGAGGTACAGGTTGACCTTGCACAACATTCCCACAATCAAGAAGCTGCCCAAAGTATGAACTAGGGATTGCTACAACACTCCAAGAATTAAATCACAAGAATTACCAACTAAACCTAAGATATATTCAAACATTTCCAAGTAATTTAAAAGATAGAACAAGAACCATGCAAGATTATTCAATGCAAAGAAGGCACCAATCATAACACAATGTCTACACTTTGTATTAAATCATCATATTAGCAATAATTATGTTCTATTACAACACTTTCTTTGAAATGTAAAACTAACTTCTAATCTTCTAACATGCTACTCTATTGCTAAATCTACTATTTACAAGTCTTCTGACTTAGTCTGCCAATCTGAACCAAAGCTTTACAAAAGAGGCAGAGTGCCATACTTATAGAAACATGCCCACATGAATCAGAGCTAGGGTTACAAAGAAGCTAGGCCACCAACCAAATTAGCCCCGACAACCAACAATAGCTCGTCGTCCAACAATGAATGCAACAAGAGCCCCTTTAGATCGATCTGGGATCGCACAAAGTCAGGGAAACAAATCCTCGAGCCACACCCACAATTAATGCTCCATCCGCGTGAACATCAATGTGCACGAACATCAGATTGAACACAAGCCATCGATCAGATCCGAGCTAGGAAAATGAATGAATCAGATCGAGCCATACCAGGCTGATTCCACCATGTCATGTATGTCCGCCATTAATGGCCACCAACCAAATCAACCTTGTGTGCGGGGATGGGTTTTGTTTGACAACAGCTGCAAAGCACACAAGTGTTGTTGCAGATCTCGCCAAATATTCAAAGTATGCCCATTCCTCCCCAGCTCGATCTAAACTACATTCAAATGGGCCATCATAAGCAGGTCCATTAGAGTTCCTAAGGCAAGAAAATCATGCACAAACCCAGGCAGAATCGAAATGAAAATAGGCGGAGGCAGAGACAAAACAAGAATAGGAACAGAGAGGAAAATAGGCGGAGGTGGAAAAAAAACCAACCCCAATGGAGGCAGAGGTGGAATTGGAATGGGAACCGAAGGGAAACAAGTGGAGGCACAAACATAACCAACCCCGACGGAGGCGGAGGCAGAACCAGAACCGAAACTGAACCGTGAACTTTGCAAAAGTTCAAAGTTAAGTTCCATCCCGATACAAGTTTCGGAAAAAGAAAGGAAGACCGAAAAAGACCCAAGGGAAAGAAAACAACTCAAAGGTCGAACACAGTGAAACAAAAAAGACACTGGAAGTGGAGCCAGAACGGGAAGAAAAATCAAACCGTGAACTTTTCCAAAGTTCAAATTTAAGTTCCATTCCGGTTCCACCTCTGACAAAATGATAGAAAAGAAAGCCAAGGAAAACCTAAGGGAGGAAAACCAACCCGTAGGCTGAAGACAAACAAAACAATGGGAAAAACAAGAACGCGTGAGGTAGAGCCGAAACGGGAACGAAAATCAAACTGTGAACTTTGTGAAAGTTCATAGTTTAGTCCCATCCCGGTCCCAGTTCTGACGAAATGAAAGAAAAAGAGAAGCAAAGAAAACCTAAGGGAGGAAAGTGACCCTTAGGATAAAAGAAACAAACAAAGAAGAAAGAAAAAGAGCGGGAAGCGAATCCGGAATGGGAATGGGAACAAAACTAAGAACTTACCCAAAGTTCAAAGTTAAGTCCCATCGTGGTTGCGCCTCCGACAAACGAAGGAAAAAGTGAAGCCAAGAAAACCTAAGGGAGGAAAACCAACCCGAAGGACAAAACAAATAAACAAAAAGAAGAAAGAAAAAGAGTGGGAAGCGGAGCCGGAACGAGAATAGGAATAGAACCGAGAACTTAGCCAAAGTTCAAAGTTAAGTTCCATCCCGGTTTCGCCTTCGACAAAACAAAAGAAACAAGGAAAATAAGGAAAACCCAAGGGGGGAAACCAACCCTTAGAACCCAAACAAAAAAATCAAGGGAAAAAATAGAAGGCAAAAGAAGACCACCCCAAAGAGGACATCCACAAGACTCCAAAACCATTAGGAACTCAACAAAAAGGCACCCATAACCAAGGCAAGCACCAAAGACCAAAACCCCAAGATTTTCAAAGATAAGCTCAAAAGAGGGGGAAGGCACATAAATGGGCCAAAAGGGTAGGCTAAGAGAGGGTCCCCCCTTTCAATGGGGCGTGTGTGAAAAATTGCACAACAAGAGGAGGATATGAGATAGGTAGAGATTGAAGAAAAAGTTTCCCAAGAAGAGAAAATGATTGAGGAGAGACCTCAGGATGAAGAGGTGCATCAAGAGAATATTCAGGAAGAAAAGAAAACTCAGATAGAGCCTGAGAGGAATATTGGTGCTTCTCAAGAAGCAAGAATAATTTCTAGTCCTCCTAGAGAAACCTCAGATGTAATATGTATGGTTAAATCAAATCATTAAGTAGAGATAAACGATGTACATAGAAACTCTAGAGCCAATTTTGATAGTGTTATCAAAAGCTTTACAGTCTCCTAGAAGAATCTAAGGAAGAAGGCTTGAAGGATTTCTAATATCTCCATGGATGAGCATAGAAATATAACAACAAAGATAATAGTTCCTCTAGTGGATAAGCTAGAATCTAAAATTACACTTGATGAGTACCAAATTTATCAAGTGGATTTGGGAGTACAAACCAAGGTAGGTGAGTGGCAGGGCTTGCAAATGTCAGTATTTTCTATTTTGAGAAGGATACAAAAATATGAGAATAATAAAGATGAGCTCAAAGCTCTAGTGAAGGAGCTAATTACATGACTCAATAATCTCATTGGGCCTGTGGATGACAAGGATCATGAGTCTACAATCCAAGCTACTTTGAAAGGTGAAATTAGGCCTTCTGACCCTAACGAATGGATTGTAACAACACAAAAATAAAAATAAAACTTCTTGGAGTTGGCAAAGACCATTCTAAAGCAACTTTTTAAAACATACCATGCCATTAGTGATGAGAATAGTGATGATCAATAGCTCTCTCTAAGTGTTGATGAAGAATTATTGATATGGGAAGAGTACATCCCAATTTTCTAACAAATTAATGAAACCAAAGAAGAGGAAGTGCTCAAAGTTGTAGTGATTGAGGAGGGAGAACAAATGTTGATTCCTATTTGGGTAAGAGTAGTTGAATTCTTGATGGAGATTTTGAATGGATGTAAGGATAAGCTAAATAATGACAAGATTCGGGTTGAGAAAACAATGACTGGCATCTACAAAATTATAAAAGATTTGGGATGCACATTTTGGGAAAACCCTTCATTGGTAAGAGAACCTGAGAGGATGGTTGAAGAATTGCAAAATTTAATACAAGGACAGGTTACCCGGGAAGGTAATAGACAACATGGTTAGCAAAAAAGTGAGGCTCTAGTACCTTCAAGAGGAGTTTCTATGGAAGGTAATAGACAACATGGTTACCAAGGGTACCTTTTGGCCAAAAGGTCAAAATCTAGTTTCATAAGGGGCCATCTATAGAAAGAATGAATGAGATCATACAAACATGGTTTGACAACTTTGCTAAGTAAATTAGAGACAAGATAAGGGTTGTTGTTTGTGCTCGAATGTGGGTGTTTAAAAGTGTTTTGGCCACCGCTCTTGAAGATAATGAACTCCTTTTTCCAGTTCCACGCCAAGTTATAAGGCATGAAAGACATGTGTGATAATCACGATGAGAATAAAACATGCGATAAAGGAAAAAGGCGATGAAAATTTTGAGTTGCTCGTGGAACTCAGTTTACTTTAGTTTAATTTTCAGTTATTTTATACTTTTCTTAAATTTGGCCAAAAGACTCAACTACACTTGGGGCATCTGGTTTAGTTTAATTATCTTAAATTTTTAATTTCAATTCTACTTTAAGTTTAAGACTCAGGCACTGGATTTAGTTTCAATTATTTCAGATCCATAATTATGGTAGTCAATTTTATATAAATGTTTAATTCTGGATCATTTAAAAGGTCTAAATTGTTATGTAATTTTTGTAATCACAAACAAATACATCTTGATGTGGAATTTTTCCTATTGACTTTGGTGTGGAGGTAACCTACTTATTTAAGGAGTAAACCTATATTACATGCATTTGGATTCAACGCCATCATGATGGTATGAATATTCTAGTTTAATTGCAATTGCTAAATTCATGAGATCTGAGTTTAATTTGTGGAATTAAGTAGGATTTTTTCCTAGAGCTACGTGTGATTGACGATGTTCTAGTTGAATGCAATTCAAAAATCTTATGTGTTTGTGTTTCCTTTGAAGATTTCCCTCCATTAATTGTGAATGTGTGAATGCTATTTCTATTAGTGGTTGTTTTGAAATATCTTGTTTAAACCTGCAGATGTAATTGATTGAATGCTTAATATCTTTATCTGATTAAAATAGATATACATTATTCCTTGTTACCCTACTTTTCATTTTATTTTATAAATGGTTCATATTTTTGAATTAAAAGAGCAATAAATTGATTCTGTTAATCTACTATTTTTGAGATGCAATTTGTTGTTTTGAGTTATTAAGATTATTTTTGCAATTGCATATATATTTCTAGTTACCTAAATTCCAAACCCCCCCATGGAGTTACATTGATCTTCCAAGTGTGATGTCCACATAGTGAATACCTGACCAAAAAGAAACATTGGAGCAGTTCTCACTAATTTTGAAAAGGGGAAATAAACCTTTATTGCCTAGAACATTGGGCATGATCAAAATCACCTTCAACAAGAATGGAGATGAAATACAAGGGAATGGGAATGATAGATGGTAGGATGGTGGATTGAGCAATTTGATGTTATAAATTATGTTATCATGTAGTGAGAACTTAATTTTATATAGCATGGGATACTATGCACCATGGTATGAGCAACCAAGGTGACTTTGTATCGCATGCATAAGTCTGACACAACGAAAAAAAGGTTAGTCCAACATCTTGCAAAGTCCAAAAGGGTTTTGGTAGGGCCGATGTTGAAAAATCACAAACACACAAGAATGCCCAACATAACAAAAGATCATGATGGATCTTGATGGATTTTATATAACATTTATAATTGCAAATTGATCTCTCAATGCCCTAACATTGCCATAACATGCTAGTATAATCTAGCATAGATAAATATTGAACAAATATGTCATAATTTAGCATGAATTTAAATGAAATGATAAGTATATACTTCATATGATTGTCATCATGCTTATTTTATTAATTATTACTAATTATAGTGATGAGGGTGCCAACCCAAGTCACAAAAATCCATGCACAAAACCAGAGAATCTTATTATATTCCAAATAATGAAATTCTTACATACAGAGGATCTCAAATCCTCGAGTTCTGCAATACATGCAAATTACATAAAAACTACAAAAATTCCCCTTTCCGCAATATGCGATCTTCTTTCCCCAAAAACTACCCATAAATAACCCCTTTCCCCTTTTGGAGCCAAAAACAACATTCTAATTATGCACCAACTTCCGGAAGCCCTAACTTAAGATCTGTCCGTCGGATCTTCAATCATAATACTTTTTTGGAAAGTTCTTGTGAAAATGAAGTGCCAAAAAGTGGGGCCTAAAGGCTAACCACTTTCGTTTTCCACCAATTTTATGGCCCATCCGGAGCCTTTAAGTACCTCAAAATTATCTTCGAGGATTTTATAGAGCAAAAAATAGAAACTGAAACTTGAATAACTTTTGAACCGCGAATGATCTTAGCCTAATTCTTTCACCAAAGTGTTTATTTTCTATCCCGAAGCTTCTCTCAAATTTCTACCTCCTCATGCCTTCAAATTCACACCTGCTAAAAATAACAGTTGAGCATAAAAAGCAGAAAAACAGTTTTGAAAGTTGGAACTTATTCTTCGACGAAAAGGGTATCTAGAAATGCAACAACATCTACAAAAATCTAAATGAAAGTAAATATATTTTTGGGTGATGTAGGATTGCCCTTACAACACTGGATGCTCCTACATCATATAGTATTTTATTAGAGAAAAGTTCACATGTTATTAAAAGACAATCATATATCTATCTATGACTACCATCATGGAAAGAAAGATTGCAAGAAAGAAATCTATAACATTTTATTTATAAGTCAACCATTCTAAAGTGAATATACATTCAAATTTAAATGTTTAAAGCTACAAAAAATACACATAAATAAAAAATTATATTATATATCAATTTTTATATATAAAAGTGTCAAATAACTCTCTACCTATATACAAAATTGACATTTATACCAACTCAAAATATTTTTTACAAAATTTTGCATATGCCATCTAAAAATCTATATACAATGTGCATGTTGAATACCTACACATTAAATCGTAATAGTGCAATTGATTGTATCTCAGACCAATCCTAAACTTGTGAATCATCAAAATCTAACCTCCTCATGCCTCTTGATGAATGCAAATTTAATTACATAATAACAAGTCAAACCATAAAGTTGATTAATTAGTCCAATAGTAAATAAATTAGGCCACCAAATAAAAAACTTTTCTACTATAATTTAAATTTTTTAAATTATCATATTGTTACCATCTCTACTTTGCATTACATCCATTGTTGTTGCTACTTGGTTAAGATCAATAGAAAAATGTAACATATGTTGTTGAGTTTTTTATTGATAATCTAAAACCATAATATATGCATATTTAACACATCAAATTAGACAAAATTAATTTACAAATTAAATACATAAATTTGATTGAAGTCAATTCTATAATTCTATACCATCTCCACTTTGTATTATATCCATTATTATTGTTTGCTTAAGATCAATAGAAAAAAGTATCATATGTTCTATATTGTATTGTTGATCCTTTGAACCTACAATGACATGCACATTTAATAATTAAAAATTGATCATTTATAAGCTATATTTTATTTGTTATTATTTGGTTTAGATCAGTAGAGAAAGATACTCGATCTCATCTAGTACTTTTTTTATCATCCAAACCTATAATGACATATATTTAACATATGAAATTAAAACATGAAATATTGTTATGTAAGTTACTAAAATATTTTTGAATAAATGTACTCACTCTGTTGTTGCATGATAATAACTCTTTCTTCTTGTATTGAGAGGCCTAAATGATTAATGATTTTTTTTTTCTTTTACTTTCTACATCTTGTAGAGGGGAATTGAAAATTTTCATACTCAGTTGTTTCATTCAAGTCTTTAGAAATGGCATTGTCTCTTTAATGAATAGAACGATGTTTGTGCATTTTGCTTGGACTGAACCATGGTGATATTTGTCTTGTAAACATGTTATTTGAGCCAGGTATTGATATAAATCTGGAAGAGGAAGGAAGAGATGTATGGACATCTTTTCTCAATCTCTCAATATATTGACTAAAAAATATTTTTTCTTCTTTACTAGTTGGAAATTTTTGGAGCAGATGATAAATAAATAATCATCAAAATTTTAAAATTTATCTTTTGAAGCATTAAATGATTTCCAGCCATCTATAATTAAAATAAAAATAATTAAATCTAAAAAAAATTTTAATATTTAATTATAAAATGCTGATAATGAAATTTACCTATCTTTTGGTCTTCACTTGTGACAACCCCAAGTACATCTTGATCTTCTATTTGATCACAACCATCTCTAATTGGATTAAGATTTAATTCATTTTGAGAACCATAAAAAATCAACTAATATTAATTGTAAAGACCATATCGACATTGCCAATGATATTACTTTTATGATGGAAACTCCCTCTAACAAAAGACAAAATCTCAAATGACCCATAACAACTTGATCTTGCTCCTTTTTTTTTGTTTTTTTTTAATATATAAAATATTTAACACATTTTTGCACGTATTTCCCTTCTTTTCCCACTAATAATCACACACATGCAAATTTGGTCTAAATTTTCTAACAAAATACCATTTTGTTGGAACTATTTGGTTTCTTATCTTATACATGTTAGGGAGCAGATCATATGGATAATTGCAAATATCTTTTATTTTATAAAACAATTGTACCAATTGAAGAAATGTATGGATAAGTCAATCCATTCTTCTCATGCGTCTCTTAGCACAGTCACTTAAATAGGGACTTGATGTGAAAGTGGTACGACTATATGGAAGTATTAGTTTTTTTATTTGCATGAAAGAAACTTCTATAATTTTTTGTCCACATCATTATACAAATAAGTAGAATGATGTTTTAATATAAATAAAAAAACATAAACGATGTAAATGTATAAAAACCATAATAAATAATTTAATGTGATTACTAATACCAGTTTCATCATGACACCAAGGTTTTTGAAAGTAGTCAATAAATTTCTTCTCCTCTTTGAATTCTTTCATAAAAATTTGAATCAAGTGAGTAGTGATGTCTTCTCTATCACTTATCGTATGCATTATTTCACCCAATCTATCAAACATATTAGTTCCAACATCCTTATTACTGACATACTTAGATTGTAAAACATAATATCAAGCTATGAGGTTAAAACATGTAATGTTCGACTATTCCAAATATTTTAATTAAAGATTAACTTATCTATATGTATTCTTAAACCATTCCCTACATACATGCCAAATATATAAAAAAAACTAAAAATCAAAGAATAATCTACAAGTTACATTATAAAAGCTCATATGTAGCATTCTACAAAAATTAATTATTAAATTGATAACAAGCTATATTGTTAATTATGAAATAAAATAGACTAAATAGTAAGCAATACGACGAGTTTACTTTAGTTTAAATAAAAGATTAAGACTAATTAAAACCTGATTGTTTCAATCTCAGCACTAATATCATCTATAATACATTGGTATTCTAATCTTCTTTACATTGTTTCTCTCTTCTATAAACTTTTGTAAGTCATTCATTTATATCATTGACTTTATTTCTTGAGGATATAACTCATGTAATAGGTATACCAACCTTTTTTTCATCGACTACAATCAAGGTATATAACTAGTATTACACATGAATAAACCATTAATAAATTAATATATTGTTATTAAACATATTTTCAATGCATAAATATGGTGTAAGTAGAACAATGTTAATTGTATTTATGGGTCTTAATAAAATCATTAACATTGTTTTATCTACACCATATTTATACATTGAGAATGTGGAATCTATTACAATAATTGAGTTATGTGAATGTTTCATCATCATTTTTGTATCCATGGTGTTTGGATGTCTATGATAAATACAATGTTTTTTATATTATTTGGTCTCTTATAGTAGAAATTATCTTTCTCCTCCACATGTCACATGCTTACACTTTTTGTATCTCTTTTTGGATTGAAATGAGCTTACTCTTTTCCATGCATTCAAAACATCTTTCTTCAACAAACATGTGTTTTTCTTATTTATCGATAAAGTCAAACCATGGTTCAAATAGTGTTGGTTATATATTGTGTCAATATCCACCCCCGTTAGTAATAAATATTCAATAAACAATTTACATTTATTTGATAATCTTGGTGAAAAATTGTTCTTTGGATCATTAAAAGGGTCATCTTTTTCATGACAAAATTCACCATTAACATCAAAATGATTGAAATCATTATATGTAATAATCGTAACATTTAGTCTACCATACATAACCCTAACACAAAAATGGGTTTAACAACCTCATTTTTTAATAAACTTCCATATCCTTTCCTTTTTTTTTCAAATTTATTTTTATTGTCTTTAGGGCCAAAAGCACACTAATAACTATTTACACATATACAAAATATATATATACATATACTAATTATTATAGAAAATAGAAAATATAATTTGTAGCATGTTTAATTATTATACTAAATCTACACAAACCTTTACTACATCTTGATTGTGGGGTCGTTAGGTTGTGTCAAGTTGGGTCTCTATACAATTTGTGTACAAATGTAATCTTTATACTATCCAATAAACTATCTTGAAAAAATTAAAGGAGTCTTTCAAGAGGGATTGTAACACATATATCTATCTCACCATTGTTATCTCTAATAAGTATTCATTCAAGATCAACAATTGATAAATGAATTCTTTGTTGAGAATTTCTTACACATCTAGATAAATGAGTGATTCACATTTATTCTTTCTGCTCATTTTGAATAATATTAAAATGGTTAGTAGATCTCTATCTTGTTCAAATATGACAAAACAACTATATTATTTTTTCTAACCACTTTATGGTATACTTCTTTTTACCTTAGTGTTCACACTTTCTTTTGAGTTTCAAAATAATATAAGAATGAAATTCACCGACCTATTGCAAAACAGTCTATGAATCACTGGGATAAAGTCATATAAAATAATTTTCTAATATAAAAAATATAAAAACATTATTATATCCTCAATAAAATATAATATCATATCCTTTGGTTGAAAGGTGTGTTTGATATTTTGTTACAAGTAGATCTAAAATATTTTATTCCATGTCTTTTTCTTGCAAACTAATAATCAATGACATGAACTTATGGACTCTAATTTTTTTTTATATTTTTCAGATTTTATATTTTTATTTGTCTTTTATTTTTTGAATTTTTAGTTAATATTTAACTATTAAAAATGAAGGATGATGTTTGATATCTATACCTAAATTGTGTTGATATCATAAGATTTATTTGTGAGATATAATGGTGGTAGGATATGAGTTTATTTTATAGATGTAAATGGTGGGGCCAAATCTAATATATATGGTTATGAGCAATTTAGTGTCATTACTTTATGCATGTAATGAAATATATTTGGATAATATAATGTTATTATATGGATAGATATGATGGTGCAAGCTTGGGATAAAAGATGCATATAGTATGATAGGTTTTTATTATATAGATGCGTATGATGGTCTAATCCAAAATAGATATATGATCATAAAAATAAGATTAGATTAACTAGTAGGAATGAATGTTAGGGATGATCATCTAAGGAATCAAAATCTATCTTGGAGATGGTAGACACCTTAATGTTAATGGATAATGGATGTGTACAAAGATTTTATGATGGTGTAAATGATTATCTAACTTAGGATATGGATGTTTATGATATTTTAATAGTAGAAGATAAATGCTTATGAAGGCATCAACTTAATTGTAGATAGAAGAATAATGGATGTGTATTAGGATGTGGAAACAATATGTTACAATATTTATAATTGCATATCCACCTAGAAATAGAGTAGAGTTACCTTTAGATAAAGCCAATCTACATGCTTATGAAAAATTGACCGACCAATTTCACTAGATAGAAAAAACATAAGTGCCTCTGAATAGAACGTAGCCACTTATGAATACAATAGATTCACCTCTTATCAAAGTGTATATGCTTATTAAGAATGAATTATCTAGATGAAAAATAAAATGGAAATGCAGCTACCTCGAAAAGAGGTGAAACTACCTATGGAAACAATGGATCCACCTCTGAACAAAGTGTATCCACCTAAGGACATATAAATGACTCTATGACAAAGGATGTTACAAAAACCAAATTTATATGAATTGGGATGGACAAAAGACAATCACTAGTATAGACAAGAAGACATGCTAAATAACAAGCTTAAATTATTTAGGTGAGAGTGCTAACCTATCATAGACCCATCAACTTTATGACTAATATCGCAAGATTAGCGAGGAGCATTGCTCAATGAGAGTCGATAGATAGGGATCTAGTGAGATAGGCCTAAAGCAACAATAAGCTCACATTTTCCCCTTTTTTTGGAGGTCTTGTGACCTTCTCCAAATAATTGCTACCTCTAATTAAGAGGATACATGGTGAGTAGCTTCAAACATGATACCATACTCTACACTATGATAGACAACGATGAAAGGTCATAAGGAAAGTTGAATACAATATCTCTAGTGTACACTCTAAACACTAGGAGGGTACAAGAGACACATCTATGAACATCATCTCATTACAAGCATGGGTTAAGAATGTCAATTAAGTCATTTGAACCAACTCTACACTCCTAACTCAAAATCACCTGACTATTATAACTTCACTAAACATGATGTGACTAGATTAAGGTATAATTTTTGTCCTCGCCCCTTTATATACCTTGATGGTTCATATGGTTAAGGTCATCCCGTGGGGTGATGAAATATCCAAGCAAACCTCTTTTCCCATGTAATATATATATATATATATATATATATATATATATATATATATTGTAATATCAAAATATTATATTATTATATATTATAATATCATAATATTATATATAATATAGTATAATAAATATGATATAATATAATACATAATACTAAATTTTTGATTTACTATTATATTATCACTGATCAACTAACTTGTTTGTTGATGTATGTGAGTATTTCCCAATCATTTACAATCTTGTTTATCAAAGACTGGTGTATCAAAACTTCTAACTTGTTTATTGCAAGACAATCGACCTAAGATTATCATAAGTATATTTGCATTAATTTTAGGAACACTTCATTTTCTAAGGGGGTCAATTAACTTTGTCATGTTTGAGATTTTTTTGTGGTATATGCTCTCCCCTTGCACCGTTTAGTGAAATTAAGGATCAAAAGTTATGAATTAATTTGAGTCCACTTGTGAGTCATTTCAGGTGTGCTAGTTTTGCATGTATGCTCTCCCCTTACATTATGTACGAACCTATGGATCATAAACACCTAGCATCACCTTTTTTTTTAGGAGGTCAGGTTGGATATTTCATCACCCCAAGAGAAGACTTCAACCACATGAATCAATAGGGTAAATAAAGAAGAGAGAATGAAATTTGTATCTTAATCTAGTCACATCGTGTTTAACAAAAGCTTTGATACTTGGGTGATTTCAAGTTAGAAGTGTAGGGTTGGTCTAAGAAAATTAATTGATGTTCATGACCCACACTTTTGATGCGATGGTGTTAACGGATGTGTCTCATGCACCCTCCTAGTATTTAGAGGATGCACTATAAAAATTGTATTCAATTTTACTTAGGATCTTTTAATTGTTACCTATCGTAGTGGAGGGTATCATATCATGTTTAAAACTACCCACCATGTATCCTCTTGAGTAGAGCTAAGATTCTGTAATGCCCATAATTTTCACTAGGGCAAAACGCAACTAACAAATTTTTTTTGTTTGAATAATAATACAATATACTAATATTTAACAACCATACAGATGCATGGTACATGAAATGCACGTTGGGTGATGTTGCTTGTTCAACATTGTCACTGACATGTCGCTTGAGAAGGGTAAGAAAATGAAACCAATTTTGGGTTGACTCCTAACATAGGGTTTACAAGACTCTTAAGTACCAGTCAAAAGTTGATGCTCCCTTTTGCATAATAGTTAACCTCCTTGTTAGACCTCCATGGTATGGGTTCTCACATGGGGAAGCATATAAATATTATCAATTTGATTTACTAGAAAACCATAAGAATTAATTGACGGAACAATATTTTACCTGATAGTTGTACCCCTTCTAGCCATCTTGCTAATAATGATTAAATTCTTATTCAATATTTTACTTTGCATCTAAAATATGAAAGTGGATAAATTACCTATAATTTATTAACTAATTAGTAAACTTCTTTTATTTATTTATTTAATATTATTATTATTTATTACTATCAATTTATATCATTCACATATATATACTCTCTAAGAATAAAATCTAAATGAAATATATTTAAAAAATATCTTATTCCAATGAATATATTTTAATTCCCTTCCATTACATATCATTAATTTCCTTAATGGAAGGAAAGAGGAATTTAATTTAAGAGATAATATTTTAAAGAGTTTCTAATAATACGTGATTTTTTACTCCTAATATATCCTTATTTAAAGTAATAGAATCGATAAGAGCATATATACCACTCTCTTTATTGTAAGTTGGGGGGAGGATATTCTAACCTAATTTTTTTTACTACGATTCCTATTAAATATAAGCGTTCCCATGTGGAGATAGGCAATGGGGCCCGCTAGATGGATTTTTTTTTTGGGTTACTTTCCTTTTCAATGTCATGCCCGTGACATAGTTATTACTTAATTTTGAACCAATGACGAAAATTCTTTTCATAAAGCGAATAGAAACTTTAAACTACGAATTCAAAATTTTTACAATGCATTGGATTTAATTTTGGGCAATGTCCATTTTAAAATTTTGTTTCCACCCGCCTCAACTTGACGTGTATATGGCGCAAGGAAAGAAAAACAAGGAACCCTAACAATATTTGCAGATGAGCATTAGATGAATACCTTAATGTTTCAATTTATTTATTCATTTATTTATTTGTTTCTTCTTTTTCTTTGGAATAATAAATTTAGCTCCATGAAAGTCTTTCTGTGTTGTTTTCTCATACCCTAGACTCATGCAGAGGTCTAACTGGCCATGCCGACCCATGAAGATGGGGAGCTATGTGAGGCCTACGCCCATCACTGGATTACGCCATCTTCACTGTGGGCTCAGAGTGGGACGTAAGGCAGGATTAAGAGGAAATACAAGATGTTGCAGACTTCATCAAAATAACATCCATGTGAAATAGAGTAAATGATGTAGTCTTTCCAATGTGTTTTCTATTATTATTATTATTTTTAAACATAGAGGTCATTAGCATTCACTAGAACATTCCTACATATCTGCTAAATCAATGAAGGTTTTCCCAATCAAATGTACAAAACTTTTTAAGCTATTTCTTTATCAACACAGTGGTATACAATATCAATAAGCATTTTTTTTTTAATCTTTTTTTTATTAAGTCTATTTGACTCATGCTTAACTTCAAATGTTATAAGGAAATGAGGTTATTGTTAAAATGTTTATCCAACTATGACATTAATAGATTAATGAGCTATGTCAGACTAAGAAAGGTTTCCCTAAATATAAGTTTGTTCTAGTTTCAAGGACTCATAGTGACAAGCTACACACAAAAATCTATTTATTTTTCTGTACATTTAGATTAAGGACAGAATAAAATGTACCCAAGTATACTTGTATGTCATTATAAAAGTACTCAACAAACTGATATTTTCATTTCATTCATATTGGGTAATATTCGCAGTAAGGCATACACTATTTGTTTTCAGATAACGAGAGTCCTCATAGAATGACACAATCCCCCTACTAACTTGTAATACATGATTTCTTTTAAGAGCAAAGAAAGCAAGAGCTCAAAATCTGTCGTCATGGAGAAAGGAAAGACTTCAATTAAATCTTTACACACTTTATTACAGAAACAGAGACATCTAAATGCCATTCACAACAGTATCATATATATATTCTAAAGTCTTCAAAAAAAATGTCCCAGTTTGACATTACTCCTTCCTAGTTGTTTGATTTCTTTCAACAGAAAACTTCATATACAATTTTCTTTTATTTATTTATTTTTTTCTCTCTTTGTAAAGAATGCAGTATGTTGGTTTATAAGGCAACTAAAGAAGCAACCATAACAAATCCTATTTTCAAAACTTAGTGACATATAAAAGCAATTTTATTGCAGAAATAAATTAAGGAAATTTCTTTTTTTTTTTTGCTATTCATTACAACTTTGAGACAACAGTGTATGCACTGGTTTACATTAAATAATAACATATCCATTTTCTTACATCATTTAACTACAAATTTATTTTACTTGAATACAAAAACATTGTTGCAATATTTATCATTGACTTATTTACAACAACAAACATTCTAGAGGGCAGGTTCTTCCTCTTTAAAATTTACAATAATAACATCCCTTCAAAAACCATAGGCACTCTCAGATTTGCAACTCCTTAAACCTGTAACTATAACCAAGGCACAAAAATTCTTCTATGGGCCAATTGGGAGCTCACCTCCCAACCTTTGGTTGGAAAACCAACCACCCCCGAGCTAGGAGGCAACATGGGAACCAGGCACAATCATGCAAACCAACTAACATTTAACACACAAAATACTCATAAAAATTTCACACCCACCCAAGGGAACATCACATAACAAAGAGTTCATTATGAACCCACAATGGGGAATGGAGGGTGGACTACACACTCCATTTTGGGGACTCAAAAGTAAACAACATGGATAACCATCACAAGTTTTCAACACTTCATTACCAACCCTTCTTTCACATCTCTTTATCCACCCAAACCACCCTTCACATTTCACAAAACATATGGGTACTCATACCCTTTCTTTTACCTCTCCATTATAAGGAGGAATAACATGTCCCCATGGAGGTTCCTACTCCAACCATCCCCAACTTGGGATGCTCTTCCCAAATTTGGGTGAGCTTATCCCATTACAACTATTTCCCCACAAAACAAATTTTAAAAGAAACATTTCCAAAACATACAAATACATGTACATACCTTACAAATTTAAAAACACAAGAATCAAAAGATGTGGAAATCCTACCTCAATCCAAGCTTTGAAAGTAAGTGATGAGAAAGAGCACAAATCCTCCTCCAAGCTTTCTCTCCAATCCCCCAAGCCAAATCCAAGAGCTCCCAAGCCAAAATTACAACTCCAAAACAAAGAATGCAAAAGAGAACCCCCAAAACCCTTGTTCATGGTTTTCTATATAGGAATTCAAGTTTGAATTCCTTTGAATGGGGAAGTGACACTTGTCACTCATCCATTCACTCTCCCAAGCACATTCACCCATGTGTGCTCACACATGTGTGAGAGCTTGGGAGACTTCCAAGACACATAGAGAAGTGGGAGTGGAAAGGGATTAGTCCCCATCCCACTTCTCAAAACCTTAATTTCGTCAAACCTTTTTAAGGCCTCAAAAAAAGTGCCCAATCATGGAATTGACTTGAAATTTTGAGCTAAAAAGGTACCTAACCCATATGTATTTGACCTAAGGACCTTAAACCCATAAAAATACTTTAAAAACATATCTTTTCAACCCCCAAAAAGTGCCCTAAAGTTCAAATCCGAGTTTGTCCACTTGGATGGACAACTCGCCATCTAGATGGGTTGACATGGAAATAAAAATCACTTACAAACATTCACAAACAACATTACGAATAAAATACATTACAAAATGGAACTATAGTCCCTTCATATGGACTATAGCTTGGTTTCATTGGTTAATTACCCAGGGTTCCCAAAATCACCTCCAATTTCCATTGGCCATGGAAAGTGTACCTGCACACTCAATGCACACATTATTCCATCTGATAAATCATATTTCAAACCAATTGAATCACCATTTCATATACATAAGTTTTCATTCAAATAAATCATATATCAAAACAATTGAATCACCATTTCATATACTCAAGTTTCAAAATTTCACATAGCATATATATCTTATATCATAATTGGAAAAAAAATTAGTTATCACATATAATCTCCAATTCATTTATCTTAATTTCAAACTACAATGTGGTTCATTCATATCACATATTTCATTTGTTCATCATTTCAAAACCAAATTGAACGACCACAGTAACTAGCATAAAATTTGGTCAACCATCACAATAAGCTAACTAAGCATGTAGCCTACCCATGATCTAATCATCATAAGAATTCAAATGTTAAAACTTCATAAGAAAACCATCATAAAAACTCAATTGTCTAAAATATCATGTCCTAAATGGTATCACCAAACATAGTCAATAATACTAAAACTCAAAAATAGTCTAAGCAATAAATGTATCATAGAGGTGGACCTCACAGATTCCTTCAAGGAAGGTCTCAAGACTTACAAAGAAAAGGAAAATGTGAGTCTATTGCCTTTTTAGGCTTATACCACTAAATTCTTATCTACTAACTCTCATTGAGCGACACTCCATGTTAATCTTGGGATATTAGTCGCAAGACTAGTGGACTTGTAACAACCCTCCGTTTTTCTTTCTGGACTGGACAGTGTGTCCATGTTTTGCTTCAATTTATGCTCTGGATATTTAGATACTTTATCTTGCGTGTGTATTTGGTTACTATTCATTGAACGATAGACTATATTATGTGATGTGATTTGATTTATCTGATGCTTTAGTTTACATGCTTTAATTGGTGTAAATATGTTAGTTGATATAACATGTAATTGCTTATGAGATTATTGGAAAATTTATGATGTTAATGTCAGTCTTGATGAGTGTATTGGTGAAAGGGACGGGTTCACATCACTCGCTTGCGAGCGCCCTGCAAATCTGTGATTTCTTCTTCACAATGTGTATTATATGATGGATATATTATATGGTGTTGGTTACTATGTTTTCAGGATTACAGGTACATGACATCGACTCCACCTAGTTTTGTAGGTTTGAGCATGTCGATCCAAGGGTTAAGTTGAACGAGAGATAGTAGCTAGGTAACATGTGTCAAGTCTATGCCCTAGCCTTAGTGTGCCGTCAGTCGTGTGTGTCGAGTCGTTGATTTCCTTACTTTAATCTTATTTAAATTCTGAATGATTCTTGTTTTGGAAATAGATATTTAGAATAATTGCATTAAATCATGTTGATAGTTATTTAATTTAAATTATGCGATGTGGACAAAAGTTTATATTTAAATTAATTAAATTTAATCCATGGGGATAAATTTAGTTATTAAATAATTAAATTAATTAATTAAATGGGATGTTAAGAAAATTAAAAGAAATAAAGGAATTTAAATTATTTTGGAATTTTATTTCAATTAAGTTGGAATTAAATTAGAATTTGAAATTGAATTTTAAAAGCAAAGTTAGTTTTCAAAATGTGAGAGTTAATTAATATTTAGATATTTTAAATTCTTGATTTGCATGCAAAAAATCAAATTTGGTTGTGGAAGATATTTTCAATTATGCCAACATGTGAAAGTTTAATTAATAATAAGAGATTATTGAAAATTCATGGATTGGGAAGGAAGATTTTGGAAGGAAGATTTTGAGAAAAATTACATAGAGAAGGGATTTGGAGAAATTCTTGGCTATAGATTTACATTGGAGTTATTATGGAAATCTTTATTGTGTTTGTGGATTGCTTTCTTGGTTGGAATCATAGAATTGTTGGATAGAAGTTGTAGAAGCTTTGGAGGAAGCTCTGCATCAAATTTTACATTACCTGTAGCTTCTTGAATCAGTTTTTCTTCTGTGGTTATTTTATTGATCTTTATTTACATTTAAAAGTGTAGAGATAAAGATTTGTTTGTTAAATCTGCTTTAGAAAAAAAATTTGTGTTTAGGAGAAAGAAAATAAATAAATAAATTTAAAGCTTCTGCTGTAGAATTTAATTTATTTGAGGAAATGAATTGTTTTTTTATTTAAATCGAACCTAGAGGTTGAACAATACATTTGGATCTGTTTTAAAAAATTTAAACCTATGTAGAAAATCAGTTTATTTATAAAACCTCTGTAGAAATTGGGTGGAGAAAACTTGAAGATCTGAAAGCTTCTAGAAGTAACTTAGTTTCTTTTTAGTTTTATTGATTCTTTTATTGTTTAAGAATTCAAGAAATGGATTAGAAGAATCAATTATAAACCTCTGTGAAATTTGGATGTTCTCTGGAAAATTTGCATAATTTTACCTGTAGGTGAATGTTTTAGGAAAATTTCTTCAATTTATCTTGAAGTCGAAATTCTGGTTAAATAAATATATTATATACACATACATACATATATATATTTTGTTAAATATATTATATATACATACATACATATATATATTGTGTTAAATATATATATACATACGTATAAACATATAATATATTTATATATATTTTATGTTTGGAAATTTTATTCTAAATTATGGAATTCGTCGTCCGTACGGCATAAGAAAATTACATGTTTGGGTGGATCTGGGAGTCACTGTATTTTTCTTGCTATGAATATTATGTTTGGGAGTTTGTGGGTTCCTATCACCATATGGGAGATGGGGAGGGGCTGCCTCCCCACCGCCACCCCCATATGAGAGAGGTGGTGTGGAGGGAGACCCTCCACCACCCCCTTACCTTTGTTGGCTGCGGTGTGAGGGGAGGCTCGACCTTGTGTGAACAGTCGCACCTCCTCTCTCTCCCTCTCCCTTTCCTTAATACAAACCCTTCAATGTTAATGATGCGAGCTGTGCATTGGGGCGAAATTTATTAAGCCTCGTCCGTCCGTCCGTCCTCTGTTGGATTTTGGTGTTTTAAATAATATATATTTATTTATATAAATATATGTGTTGAATATTTAGCGCATATCAATTATATATTTAATAAAAATATACATTGTAAATGTATATATGTTAGTATATAACTTAAAATGTAATTATTTTGTGAATATGTATTATATGTATAATTTTATATTTAAAATGATTTCATTTCACAGGAGATTATTGGTGTATTTTTAAATAAACATTTAAATTTTATACAGTGTACATATGTATTTAAATGCGTGCATGTTAAGTGATCGTGATTAATATTATTGCAAAAATTGTAGGAATATCTATATTTGCATGTTTATTTAAGTAATGAGAATAATTGTGTACATAGATATATTGCATTTGTATATATCATGAGCATGTATATTTATATATATAGTTTAAATATTTTGTCCTATTTTATTCAGGTGCATGTAATTATTGGGAATAGAGATTTTATAAGATAAGGGTTGAATGTATGATCAAATAGATAAGGAAGATAATATTTTATATATATCAAGGAAATTGCATCTTTTAAATAGGAAATTGAAAGAGTTATAGAATATGGTTAGAAAATTGAAAAGATTTAATTGCATAGATTTATGTCATTTTAAAGTAAAGAAGTTTTAATGAGAGGCAATTATTTATTTTAATTTATTTATTTCTATTAGAGCAATTAATTTATTGAGAATGAAATATGAAAGAGATATGGGTTTAGTATATCCAAAAATAGTAATTTTCTCATGATTGCCTTAAATGGTTTATTTTCTCTGTATTTCTTAATGGGAAGTGAGTCTAATTGTTTTAGATTTCCAATAATGGAAGAGGTAATAGGGTTATATGGTTATTTGAGTTACCCTTGTTATTGGGCCTTTGACTTTGTCAACATTATCTATTGAATGATTATGGATTTAAGAAATCCAAATATTAGATTTGATTAATGACTTGAATGCTTTTGTAGCTATGTCATCATGTTGTATTTTGGGATATGGGATTATGTGTTAGTCCAAATTTGTAAGTCTTCTAGAGAATCTTGAGGATCTAAAAGGGTTGTCGATTATTTATGTCAACTAGTTGTTGTTCCCTTGGGTAGTGCATGGTGTCTTTTCAGTATTTACCCAATTTCCACGAACGGGGATGTGTTGTGCCTCCTGCGAAAGGAGTGGACTATGTGTTTGTTGCCTCCAAGATGTTTGGAGTGAGTTCTTTTAATTTGTTTCCTCCTTGTATTGGAGTGGTTTTGATGCCTAGTTTGTATGCACTTGTGATTCCCTTGGTGGATTGTTTGGGTGCGTGTTGTCTATTAGAAGAGTGGCTTATGTTAGGCATCAGAGCCTAAAGAGGTAAACCGGGTAACCTTCAGAAGTGAGTTAATCAAGTGATAATTAAATTAATGTACTTAGATGATTAGGATGCCTTTCACACTAATCAAGATAATTTAAGCCTCACTCATAGACACAAGGGCTCGTTTAGACTTGGGATGAGTGAGAAGGCCTGAAATGGCATAGTCATCTATCTTGTCAGTACGAGAGGTATTCAATGCCGTATGAGTGATTATGAGGGTTGATATTTGGTTGAGGTCATCAGGATTACCAGAGCCTATGAAAGATGCCCAAAGGAGATCTCATGACTACTATGCGATGACACTCTATCTAGGAAAATTGTTATTATTTGTTTTATGTGTATGGATCTCTGATCATACTTGATCTATTTTATGTCTGGAAGCAATGTGACCTATGTCAGTGATGTTTGAGTTGTACTTGTTTATTGCATTTGGTTGGTTATGTCAATATGAGTCAACCTTTGGTTAGTGGTTGTAGATATTTGTCCATGTTACTTTGTTACTATCTCCTAACATGGGGGTGGGCCTTCGGGTACCACTTGGTTGGGTGGAACACACACCATACACCGTTGGGTCCCCATCTATCTTCAATACTTGGTGGTGAGACATCCAGATAGACAGCTCGCGGTTCTTATTGTATTTTCTTGCATTGTAATACTTCTATTTGTATAAGTTATTTATCCCTCTTATGTTATGAGGTGGAAGGCTGTAATTGTAACACTTTTGTACTATTGCCTCATTCTGGGAATGAGTGATGTAACTATTGGATTAAGTTAATGATTATGAGATTTTATCTTGGATGTTTATCTTATTATGTTATGTGGTATCCTTATGATGTATGATGTTTATTTCATAAAGTATATAATGCTATGGTTATATGTAATATGTATGTGTGGGTTTAGTAATACTAACCTTGTAGCCTTAGAGGTTTTTGTTAATTAGTAAGTGAATGTGTATGTTAATTGCACTTTAAAAAAAAGAATTGGTTCGCTTAAGTCGTTAATTGCAACTTCCTTTAGGGTTACCTGGCGGGGTGTTATGGGACCTATAGTAGGTTAACACTATCATTTGATTAATATAGACTTGTTTTATTTGGCATGTTTTCTTATGCATAGTAGTAATTATCTTGTGTCTATCTTGGTATGTGTTTGTTTGGTTTTATGTCATCTTTTACAATAGGGTTGTTTATTTATCCTTAAACGAACACACTTTGTTTAGAAATGAATTTATTGTGTCAATAAAAGGTTACACCTCCCTCAAAGACAGTTGTGTTTTCATTGTCTTATTTATCTAGAAAATTTATCCCAATTAGATGGATACACTTTGATAAGAAGCAGATTTGCTGTGTTCATAGGTGGTTGTGCTCTGTTCAGAGGTGGTTGTTTTTTTTTTGTCTAGTCAGTTTAGTTAGCCAATCCTTCATATGTAGATATGTTCTGTTTAAAAGCAAATCCATTTTATTTGTAGGTGATTTTTCTATGTTCCTAGGCAAATATGTAGTCATAGATATCATAACATTTTGTGTCAACATCCTAATACATATCTATTATTATTTTATCTACAAATTAAGTTGATATCTTCATAAACATTTTTCTCTTACAATTAGACTACTATCATAGACATCTATATCCTAGGTTAGATAATCACTTACACCATCATAATTTTTTTGTAAACATCTATTATTCATTAAGGTTAAGGTGTTCATCATCTTTAAGATAGGTTTTACTTCGCTACATGATAATCTCTAACATCCATATATACTAGTCAATCTAATATCTTTTTAGGATCGTATATATATTTTGGGTTAGACTATCATATTTATCTATATAAATAACATTGTATTGTCAAAACATCATCTATTACATACATAGAATAATGACATCAAATTGCTCATAGCTACATATTAGGTTGAATCCCTCCATTTACATCCATAAAATAAACTCATATCCCACCACCATCATATCTCACAAATTAATCTTATGATATCAACATAATTTACATATAGATATCAAACATTATTTTTCATCTTTAATAGTTGTATATAAACTAAAAATTCAACAAATAAAACAAAAATAATCTAAAATCTAACAAATAAAATAAAAATTAGAGTTTATAGGTTCATGTCACTGATTACTTATTTGCAAGAAAATAAGAACATGAAACAAAATATCTTAGGTCCACTTGCAACAAAATATGAAAAAAAAAAATCAACCAAAGGATATAATATTTTATTTTATTCAAGATATAATAATATTTTTATTAATTTTTATATTAAAAATTTGTTTTGTATAATTTTATCCCAATGATTCAATTTTTTTTTTGTAACAGATCATTGAACTTCATTCTTATATTATTTTGAAGCTCAAAGGAAAGTGTGAACACTAAGGTAAAGAGCAGTATACCATAGAGTGATTAGAAAAATTGAATAGAATTATTTTGACATATTTGAACAAAATAGAAGTTCACTAATCATCTTAATATTATTCAGAATGAGTAGAAAAATAAATAAGAATCATTCATTCATTTAGATGTGCAAGACATTTCTAACTAGAGAAATCATTTCTCAAGTGGTGATCTTAAAAGGAAACCTATTGGAGATGACTATGGTGAGATAGACATATGTGTTGCAATCTCTCTTAAAAGATTGAACCTCACTTTGTTAAAAGAGAAGGTTTATTGGATAGTACCGAGACAATATTTGTAAACAAATTGTATAGAGAGTCCAACTGACACAACCCAACAACCACACAACCAAGATGTACTCAAGATTAACTTAGATTTAATATAATAAATAAGCATGTCAATACCGATATAGATACTTATTAGTGTGTTTTTAGTCTTGAAGAAAATATAAATAAATTTGAAAATAAGAAAAAAATATGAAAAATTTACTTTAAAATGGGTCGTTAAATCCACTTTCATGTTAGGGTTATGTATGGTAGACCACATATTTTGGTTATTACATATAATGGTTTTAGTCATTGTAATGTTAATGGTAAATTTTTAATGAAAAATATGACCATTTTTGTGATCTAAGGAATAGTGTTGTACCAAAGTTGTCAAATGAAAGTAAATCATATATTGAATCTTTATTACTAATGGGGGTGGGGATTGACACAATATGCAAACAACAATATTTAGACCATGGTTTGACTCAGTTGATAAATAAGAGGGACACATGTTTGTTGAGAAAAAATGTTTTGAATGCATAGAAATGAGTATGCTTGTTTCGATCCCAAAAAATGAAGATGGTGCAAAAAGTGTAAGAATGTGGTATGTATATGAGAAAAATAAATTATTCTACTATAAAGACCAAAAAATGAAGAAAATCTTTTATTTATCATAAGCATCCAAACACCATGGATACAAGAAATGGTGGTGAAATATTCACATAAATCAATTATTGCAATGAATTCTGCATTCTCAACGAATAAATATGATGTAAATAAAATAATTTTAATTTTATTTATGGATCTTAATGAAATCATTAATTTATTTTAATAAAAATATAATAATTTATCAATGGTTTATTCATGTGTAGTACAAGTTATATATCTTGTTTGTATTCAATGAACAAGAGACTAATATATCTATTGCATGGGCCATATTCTCAATAAATAAAATTGATGATATAAATGAATAGTTGATAAAAAAAAAATTTTAAAAAAAGAAACAATATAAAAAAGATTGAAATGTCAATACATTTATGTCAGATGATGTTAGTGTTGAAGTTAAAGTAATCAGATTTATATTGGTCTTAATCTTTTATTTAAACTAAAATAAACTTGTTGTAATTATTTAATACTTAGTCTATAAAAAATCTATATTTCATAATTAACAACAAAAATTGCTATCAATTTAATAATTGTTTTAGAATGTTAATTATGTGCTTTTATATTGTAACTTGTAGATTATTTTATGATTTCTGGGTATTTTTACGTATTTAACATGGTTGAAAAATGTATATAGATAAATCAATCCTTAATTAAAATATGTGGAATAGTTGAATATTACATGTTTGAATCTCATAACTTAATATTATGTTTTATAATCTAGGTATATCAGTACTAAAGATTTTGGAACTAATATGTTTGATAGATTGGGTGAGATAATGTATACAATGAATGATAACAAATACATCACTATGGACTTAATAATTTTTTTATGGAGGAATTCAAATAGGAGAAGAAATTTATTGATTACTTTCAAAAAACTTGGTTTCATGACGAGACTTGTATTGGTAAGCTCATTAAATTATTCATTATGATTTTTATGCATTTACATTGTTTAAATTACTTTTTTTAATACTAAGACATCATTTGTTTGTTTATATAACGATGTTGGCAAAAAATTATAAAAAAATTATTCATGTAAATCGAGAAACCAATGTTTCCATAGAGTTGTACTACTTCCACATAAAGAGTCACTATTTAAGTGATCGTGCTAAGAGATGCACAAGAAGAATGGATTGGATTATTCATATACTTTTTCATAGGGTAGAGCCATTCAATAAAAATAAAAGATATTTGTGATTATTTGTTTATGAATAACTTAAAAAAAAGATGTTATACAACTGCATGAAAGAGGTCAAAAATAATAGTAGATATCAAATGTTATTCATATGATTCTTTTAACACGTATACGATAAAAAGTCAAATAGTTTCAATAAAATGGTATCTTGTTAGAAAATTTAGACCAAATTTGCATGTGTGACTGTTAGTGGGCAAAGAAGATGAACATGTGTTGATTTTAGATCTTCTAAAGAAAAAGTAAAAAATGAGCAAGATCAATTTGTTGGTATGGGTCATTTGAGATTCAAGTTTAATATTTATATGTTAAATGATGTTTGTATTTTTCTCAAAGGTAACTAAATTAATCTTATTAAATTATAGATGGTCTTATTAGACATTACTTGATGATGATGACAATGTTAGAGGGAGTTTTCATCACAAAAATAATACCATTGATAATATCAATATGATCTTTACAATTAAATATTAATTTTTTTTTTATCGTTCTCAATATTAATTAAATCTCAATCCAATTATAGATGGTTGTAATCAAATAAAAAATCACGATATGTTTGGGGTTGTCATAGGTGAAGACCAAAGAACAAGTAAATTTCAATGTCTCAATTTTATAATGAAATATTAAGATATTTTAAATATTTTTTAGATTTAATCATTTTTATTTCTATTATAAATGGCTAGAAATCATCTGATGCTTCAATTGGTAAATTTTAAAATTTTGTTGATTATTTAAATCATCTGCTCCAAAATTTACCAACTAGCGAAGATGAACAAATATTTTTAATCAGCATATTGAGAGATTGAGAAAATATATATACATTTTTTCCTTCCTCTTTCAACTTTACATCAATCTTTAGCTCAGAGAATATGTCCACGAGATGAATATCACCATGGTTCAGTCCAAGAAAAATGTGCAAATGTTCTATTCATCAAATAGATAATGTCATCTCTAAAGAATTGAATGAAATGGTTGAGAATGAAAATTTTCAATTCCCTTCTATAAGATGTATAAAGAAAAAGAAAAAGAAAAGGTCATTAATTACTTAGGCCTCATAATACAATAAGAAAGAGATATCATCATATAATAACACAGTGAATACATTTATTCAAAATCATTTTAGTAATTTATATAACACTACTTGTTTTTATTTCATATGTTCAATATATGTCATATAGGTTTGGATGATCAAAAAAGTACTCGACAATGTCGATTACCTTTCTCTATTGATCTAAACCAAACAATAATAGATTAAATACAACTTATAGATGGTAAATTTTTAACTATTAAATGTGTTTATTAATTTTATAAATAATTACTCAATTCCTATCTCTAACCATATTTCTATACTTAAATAAATAAGATACAATTTGTGAAGATGAACCATCAATGCTTAGTGTTATTCTCATTCTAAGTAATTAAGAAATTTATTATTGTTTATATTAATTATATAATGTAATCTTACACTTGTAAACTTTATCTATGTTGATGTGTTAAATGTGCATATCATTACAACTTCAATGGATCAACAAAATAGTAGAAAACATATGTTACATTTTTCTATTGATCTTAACCAAACAACAACAATTAATACAATACAAAGTGGAGATGGTATAGAAATTATAGAACCGATTTTATGTATTTAATTTGTAAATTAATTTTGTCTAAGTTGATGTGTTAAATGTGCATGTTATTATGGCTTTAGATGATTAACAAAACACTCAACAACATATGTTAACTTTTTCTATTGATTTTAAACAAACAACAATAATGGATGTAATGCAAAGTAGAGATGGTAACAATATGGTAATTTGAAATTTCTAAATTATAGTAGATAAGTTTTTATTTGGTGGCCTAATTTATTTACTATTGAGCTAATTAATCAACTTTGTGGTTTGACTTGTTATTGTGTAGTCAACTTTGCACCCATCAAGTGGCGTGAGGAGGCTAGATTTTGATGATCCACAAGTTTATGATTCACCTGAAATGAGATCAATTCGACTATTAGGATTTAATGTGTAACTATTCAACATACAAATTGTATATAGATCTTGAGATGACATATGCAATATTTTGTAAAATATATTTTGAGTTGGAATAAATGCCAATTTGTATATGTGTAGAGAATTATTCTATACTTTTATATATAAAAATTGATATACAATACAATGTTTTCCTTATGTGCATGTTTTCTAGCTTTAAACATTTAAATTTGAATGTATATCCACTTTCAAATTGTTGACTTATAAATAATATGTTATAGATTTCTTTCTTTCAATCTTATTTTCTATGATGGTAATCATAGGTAGATCTATGATTGTCTTATAATAACATGTGAACATTTCTCTATTAAAATACCATAATTAGTAATAATTAATATAAATAAGCATGATAGGAAAAAAAAAGAAGCAATGCCAAAATCTTCTATGCTGTTGAAGTCTCCAAGGTTGTCGAATCCTTCTACATTCAAGAGCGATGGGGTTCCCTTCACCTGCTCCAAGAATGACACCCCTCTTATAGAAAGCTCCACTTATTTTGACTCTTCAAGCATGGTGGTGGTTGGGGGAAGCATTGTTAAACTTGATTGGGGTTAGCTAAAGCAAAATATGTGCCCTAGCTTTGAATCTTTTATTTTGGCATCTAATGCTTGCCCCAATACGCTTCAAACTTCAAGCACATGGTGCTCAAAATGACTAGTCACTCGTGATAGGGTTGGGTCGGCAGTCCTAGTTAATGTATTCAGCGACACTGAAGCTTTGCAAGTCAACGGTGATCCTTCCATCACCAAATCCCTAGACAAAGGCTTGGTTGGGGGCATGTCTATGTTCGCCCAAAAGCGATAGACCCCACCCATTACCCTTTCACCTTCATCTTGTGATGGCACCAAGTCTATGCTTGGATGGGGTATTCAATCAACTGTTGCATCCCCACAGTCCTACTTGACCTCCAAAAATAAGCTTATTGGGGTTGGATCTGATACAAAAAACCCTTTTTTGGATGCATTAAAATGTGAGAGGGGGGATAATATGCGGTTTTCTGATGATTTTCTACCTGGCTGCCCATTGGAAAACACCATATTTGGGCCTGGTTATTTGACAGACTGATTGAAATTGAAACATTTAGGTATATTCAATAGGAGATCGGTTCATTGCTCTAATAAACCCCTAAAAGTGGATTTTGATGTTATCTTACTAACCGAACTGAACTGAATGAAGAATATTTCTCTAAGAATGGATTAATATGTAGCTTTAGTTAGTTTTGGCCTAGCCTTCCTGGGCTACATGAATAGATTTCAAAATCATGGCTTCCTCTAATGAAAAATAATCTGGAGATTTATCCTTATTTACAAGGATTTTTAATAGTAGTTTTTGATAGCAAGAAAGACAAGAATTCCATCCTTAGTTACACATGGTTATGGGGTGAGAGAACACTGCTTCTAAAATTGTGTCACCCAAACTTTGACCTAGCCACTGGATCATTTTCAATCATGTCGATTTGGTTTCACCTCCCAAATCTTCTCCTACATTATTGGTTTGAAACTTGTTTCACAACTATTGGAAACACTCTTGGCAACTTCATTCACACAAATGTAAATTCAAAAGACTTCATCCATACAACCTTTGCTAGGATTCTAGTTGAGGTGGACACCTCTAGTACCCTCCCAACAAAAATCATCCTGAATGTGAATGGTAACAATTGGCTACAATCTTTCAATTATGAAGGTTTAACCTTTAGGTGCAGAAGATGTTACAAAACTAGACACATTGTAGCAAAATGTTCAAATGCAAAATCTCAAACAAAATGGGAGGTCTCTTGGTGGAAAGATTCTTCCCCAAAGCATTATTCTATTTTGACCTTTATGAAGAATTGTGATTCCGCAAAAAATGACACCTGCAAGGATGAGGTGAAGACTATTGTGCTCTCCCCATAATCAAAAGTTGATCAAAAAGTGCTCCCTTTATGTGACTTTGTCTTTCTTCATTATGTAACAACAAAGATACTACCTCCAAGGTCCCTCCCCAATGGAAACTTCTACTCCATCAATCAAACTAAATACAGGGTCTACTGTTGCTTATGAGGATTCTCAAACCACAGTGGCTGATTGTTCCCTTTCACAGGCCCCTTCACATGCTCCAAAGGTTTCAATTGATGGGAATGGGGGTAATGAATGGAAAAAAAATAAGAAAAAAGAAAAGGAATACCAGTCAAAACAAGGGCGTCTATAATACATTACAACTTTGATCTTACATTGAATATGGCCTCGAGATACAAATGAATGTGGGGGAGGTTGATTGACTTAAATTGTAGAAAAAGGAAAATATCATCCACAAAATTGAGGAAATCATAAATAAAATGTGTTCTATCTCTAAATCTGGTGTTAAATCTTAGTAGGAATTTGGTTGTTTTGGTTTATTGCTTCAAACTTTGGGTGTGTTGTACACATGTGTAGAGGGGATGGTTTTGCAACCTATTATGTGTAGCTTTAACATAGGTAGTTATGGTCTTTATTTGCGATGACATGAATAAGTAGGTTGAATTTTGATGGGTCTAGCATGAACACGACTAAATAAATGTAATCTTAAAATTATTGGGGATGATATCCCTCTTCTGTGATCTCACCTAGAATGAGCCAAGTTAAATCCTCGCATCTTTATAAAACCCATCTCTTACCAATCAAAAATAAATAAATAAAATAAGCATGATGACAATCATATGAAGTATATATTTATCATTTCATTTAAATTCATACTAAATTTTGAATGAACAAGACAATTGAGAGGGGGTGAATCAGTTGTATCTAATTAAAACATCAAAAACCTCAACACTTATCAGATCCACAAACATTCATTAAACCCTTATTTTGTTATAGTGCTTTAAATATGAAATGCAAATAATGGAAACTAAAACATCACCATACACAAGAGAACACCAGATTTATGTGGAAAACCAAATGAGGAAAAACTACAGTGAGGATTAGCTCACAATATAAGTAATTACAAAATTGGTACAAGGGCTCTTTGCCAAAATAAGACACAGTCCATAAAAGCTCACAATCAAGGCTCACTTCCAGAACATAGAAAGAAGATAAAATAAAGAATGTTACATAAAGAACAAAATCTCAATGCAACAAGGAATCAACCATAATAGTTCTGACACCTTCATAGCCTTGATTGAAAGATTGTAGACACCTTCTACTCACTACAACTAGTAGTCCAACACTTTGAAGCTTGCATTGCTCTACTCAATTTTGCACTCTACAACTCTATTATTCACATCATACTCACACACACACACACACACCTCTATGTCAAGTATCTTATTAATCTTCAACATCTCAACCCATACATATACCATCTTCAACCTTGAAACCCTTCTCCAAGGTTGGCTACACATGCTTCATACTTACAATTTCAAATTAGGTTGACACCCAAACATTTTGTGGTGGATAGGAATGAAGGTGACCCAAATAAATCCTTAGCTAGGACCCAAATCTATCCTAACACACCTCAACATGCTTTCACAAGCTTCAAATATGCTTTGCATGTAGTGTAAATACTAGGTCAGCCATTACCCATGCAAACACCCTAAAACATTAAGTGCACACTTCCTTTGATCAATCTAAAAATCTTGAACAATACATTTTGCTTGAACATGATCCAAAAACATCCTTGAAAC
The DNA here is from genome assembly GCA_007115665.2 of Sequoiadendron giganteum. NCBI lineage: Eukaryota > Viridiplantae > Streptophyta > Pinopsida > Cupressales > Cupressaceae > Sequoiadendron > Sequoiadendron giganteum. The sequence continues at coordinate 186,815,614 of CM021104.1, read as the reverse complement.
CAGAAATTTTTTGTGAAACAAATCTCACCTAAAGAATATAACCATTCTATTCATCTAGACAACACTATTAGAAATGGTAGCACTCTATAGCTTAGAAACCTATCTTTCAGAGTGTCAAACCATGAATTCTCTTGACACAAGAAAAAGACATGAATCATCAACTCTCATCAAGAACCATAAGTTCTGAAGAACAATTGTGAAGAAACACAGAGCAAGAATATTTATCCTAGACACCTTTGTAAGAAACACTACAAATCTAGTCCACACATTGGTGAACATATCATTCTCTACACACCCATCTAGAATCCCAAATGTTGGATATGGAATCTTTGAACAAATCTAAGGAACATATCCAAACCACACATGTAGATATTCAACACAAAAGAAATATAGAGCAAGACCAGAACACTTTTGCAACACTGAACACCACTTCAATACACTATTTTCTTATTTTCAAATTTTCTCAATATCCTTGAAATCTTCATCATGCAATAAACCTCCTCAACAAATAGTTGACATCAGTGACAACACAAATATATTGACATCAATGAGAACACCTTCATACTTGCAACAATCTCCCCCTTTGTCATTGATGGAAAGCCATGATGTGAAAAAGCATCAAAGACAACATATTCTCCCTTTCAACTTCTTCTATTTCAGATGACTCTTTCTCCCTCTATGTAGATATACTTTTTCTTTTATGGCTCTGAACATAATTCTTTCCTTTTCTTATTTTCTCTCTCCCCCTTACATGATTCTCTTTCACTTTCTCACATTCTCTTCCCCTTCATCATTAAATTTTTTCCCATGCTATCTCTCCCCCTTTTTTCACATGCCATCTCTCCCTCTTTGACATCAATGGCAAAGGATAAAATATTTTGCATTATTTTCCCTTTTTTCTATTGAACAAATATATTGGCAACTATTTTGAATACTCCCCCTTAGGAGTACACACCAACCAAATTAGCAACCTCTACAAAATGACAACACATATTGCAAAAATGTCACTACCTACTCCCCTTGAGAGGTAGCCATCAACATCAATCCAAAAAAAGAATAAATCCATAGATCCACCAGACTGATGTATCTCCATATGCATCTAGTTCAAGGAAGGAGGGACAGTAACCCCCAACTTCTCCCAAAGATACTCAAAAGTATCTTTAGGAAGAACATTAGTGAATATGTCTATGATCTGATATTTTGTAGGTACATGTTTTGTCCTTGAATTCATCACTAGATTCTTTGAAATATTGATTGCACTTGTATTATCATAGAAGATAGAAATAGTCTCATCATACACCACTCAAGTATATCATTCAATGTTTTCCTCATCCACAAAACTTGTGTGCAACAAGATGTTGTTCCAATGTACTCAACCTTTGCAGTAGATAAATAAATTGAATCTTGTTTCTTACTTAGCCATGACACTAATCTGCATCCAAGAAAGAATGCACTACCACTTGCACTTTTCCTATCATCAACACATCTGTCTCAATCTGGATTTGCATATGCACTCAATGTGAAATCAATATCTTCTGGATACCATAAGCCATAATTTGGAGTGTCGTTTAGATATCTAAATACCCTCTTTCCTACCGCAACATGTGTCTTTTTAGGATCTTCTTGAAATCTAGCCACAAGACAAACCGTATGCATGATATGTGGTCTAGTATAAATTAGATATAGTAGTCCACTAATACTAGATCTATACTTGCTCTGATCAATCTTAGGGAATTCATCATCCTTACTCAATTTGCAACCAGTAACCATAGGAGTACATACCGGTTTGGAGTCTTCCATTCCAAGTCTCTTTGACATACTTTGACTATGAAATGAATATACCTTTATTTGTTTGATTGATTTGTGGCCCAAGGAAGAAATCCATCTCCCCAAACATAGAAATCTCAAATTATTTCTACATCTCTTCTAAAAAAATTCTTACGTATAATTTCATTGCCTCCAAAAATTATGTCATCAACATACACACAACCACTATCAAGGTTTTTTCTTTTTCAATTTTAAAGTAAAGATTACTATCTCCAGTACCCTTTTTGAATCTTTTTTGTATTAAATACTTGTTCAACATTGCATACCAAGCTCTAGAAGCTTACTTCAATCCATACAATGCCTTTTTCAATCTCCAAACCATATTCGATTGATTTGATAACTGAAATCCTTCTGGTTGTTCCATGTAGACTTTTTATTTCAATTCTCCATTTAGAAAAAAAGACTTCACATGCATTTGATAAAATTTAAAGTCCTTATGTGTTGCAAATTCCAAACACATCTTGATTGCTTCCATGCTAGCCACTAGAGTGAAATGTCTCCTCAAATTCTATTCCTTCAAACTATGAGTAACCCTTACACACAAGCCTTGCCTTGTTTCTTACCACCTCTGCATCCTCATTTGTATTTTTCCTAAATACCCACTTTGTACCAATTATGTTCTTGTTTATCGATCTTGAGACAAGTTCCCAAGTCTATTTTTTCTCAATCTGCATAATTTTTTCTTCCATTGCTTTCATCCAACGTACATCTTTGCATGCCTTGCCGTCTTAGGTTCAAATTTAGAAAGTAAACACAAATTTACCTCTACATCAACAACTCTTCTTGTCAACACACCTTTTCTCTTGTCTCCATTGATATGTTCTTCAAAAAAAATTATTTGTACATACTTAGGGGTTCTAGGGGTCTTTTCTAGAGCTTCTTCCTCTTCATTTTGCACTACTTTTTCCTTTAACCTTTTCTTCTCCTTCTCTCTAAGTAGGTTCATTAGACTCATATCCATCTATCACAACTGAATTCTACAAATCTTCATCAACCTTGACACTTGTACTTTTAACAATTCTTCTTAGTCTTTTGTTATAATATCCACAAGCTTTGCTTCTAGTAGAATATCCAAGGAAGATATCCTTCATCAGATCTTGCATCAAACTTTCCTAATTTTTCATTCTCTTTTAATATAAAATTTTCTTCCAAATACTTTGAAATATTTGATGGTAGAGATCCTTCTAGACCACAACTTGTAGGGAGTGTTTGTGTTGTTAGCTTCTGCTTGAACTTTGTTAAGTATATAAAAAACAGTATGAATTGCTTCTCTCCATTAGACTTCCAATATGTTGGCTTCTTCCATCATAGTTCTTGTAGCTTCTTGAATAGTACTATTTTTTCATTTCAACCACTCCATTATGTTGAGGATTCCTAGGGGCATACAAGTTAAATTCATTAGAGTTGAACTCTCCACCTATGTGAGACCTCAAACATTTGATCTTCAAATCCACTTCATTCTCAACCATAGCTTTAAATGCTTTAAATCTATCTAAGGCTTTATAATTCTCTCTTAGAAAAGTAATCCATAAAATTCTATAAAAATCATCAATCAAAAGCTTGAAATACCCATCACCTTGAATAATTCTTACTCTTGTAGGATCACAAAGATATGTATGCACCAATTCCAACAATCTAATAGAAGATTATTCTTTTCCCTTAAAACTACTTGTTTGTTTTCCAAATTGACAATCTCTACAAACAACATTGATAGGCTTTGTAATTCCTTGTAGGTCTCTCACTGCTTGAACTAAACTGATTATAACCAAATCATTAAAATTCATGTGACACATCCTCTGGTTCCATAACCAACTATCATTAATCTGAGTCATAAATAAATGACCATCAACACTCTTAAGTTGATAGATATTTCCATTTTCCCTCTTTCCAGTAGCAATCACAGTTTCAGACCTTTTTTTGATCTCACATGCATCATCCTAAAACAAAAGATTGTACCCTTTGCTACACATTTGTCCAACACTCAAGAGGTTATGCCTTAAACCTTTAACATAGAAAACATCTCCATTATTATTCTTGTCATCAAAACTGGTTGAACCTATTCAACAAATCTTAGCACCTGAATTATCACCAAACTTAACTAGTCCTCCATTGTATTTTTTAAGTTTAACAAACTTACTTTATCCTCTGGTTATGTGATAGAGCAACCGCTATCAATAACCGAATAGTTCTTATCCTATTTAACATGAAGAGAAGAAACCAAAGTATCTTCAATATTATCCTTCTCTAGAACACTTTCCTTCACCAAATTTTAGAGTTAGCAGAAGTAGATTCATCTTTTAAAGCCATGAACAGGAAATCATTATCATCAGCATCTCCATAATCAGATCCATCATTAGAAATACCAACATCTTCTCTAACAAAATAGCTTTTCTTGATCATTTTTCCTTTGTTCTCCTTGTTCTTATTGTTTACAACCCTATTTGGACATCATGAAGCATAGTGACCTATATTTCCATAACTGAAACATTTGAAAGGTAATTTTCCTTTGTACTTACCAATGTCCTTTTTCATCTTTCTTACAAATTTTTCTTCCACATCATCAAGATCATCTCCATCTAAATCTTCAACCTTTTTTGATTTTTTAGCCTTGAAAGCAATCTCCACTTTTGCACCATTTTTCAAACTAGATTTTCTCATTTCAAATGTGGATAGTGTGCCATACAACTGATCTCTAGTGTAAGTATTAAAATTTGCAACTTCCTCAATAGCATAAATCTTTTCACTATAAGAATCAAGAAGAGTTCTAAAAATTTTGTTTACCACTTTAGCTTCTTTGACTTGTGCACCAAGACCTCTCATCGCACTTACTAGTTCATCAACCCTCTACATGTAACTTGCAATAGTTTCATCTTATGACATTTGCAAGGTCTCAAATTGTGTCCTTATCATCTCCTTCATAAATAATTTCTAGACTATCCCAAACTTCTTTAGAAGTTTTCAGATACATAACTTTTACTAATTCAGAATTTGAAAGACTATTCAAAAGAATAAACCTTTCTTTACCATTTGTTTCATAGGCCTTGATCTCATTGCTTGTACTTAGACCATTTGGAGGTATGGTATATGTAGTCTTTATTGATTTTTCAACATCAAACCCAAGGTACACTAGATATCCTTCCATATTTATCTTCCAAAATGCATAGTTTGTGCCATCAAACTTAGGGTTATCTATCTTGTTCGCCATCTCGAAACTACTTCAAGTGGTTAAGCTTTTTTGAAAGGAACCTTGCTCTGATACCAATTTTTGAATGAACAAGACAACTGAGAGGGGGGTGAATTAGTTGCATCTAATTAAAACATCAAAACCCTCAAGAGTGATTAGGTTTACAAACATTCATTAAACCCTTATTCTATTACAGTGCTTTAAACATGGAATGTAGATAACAGAAACTAAAACAACACCATGCACAAGAGAACATCAGATTTACATGGAAAACCCAATGAGAGAAAAACCACAATGAGGATTAGCTCATAATATAAGTAATTGCAAAATCGATGCAAGGGCTCATTTCCAGAATAGGACACACTGTCCAGAAAGGCTCACAACCAAGGCTCACTACCAAAACATAGAAAGAAGATAGAAGAAAGAATGCTACATTTAGAACAACATCTCAATGCAATAGGGAATCCACCACAATAGCTCCAACACCTTCGTAGCCTTGATTGAAAGATTACAAACAACTTATGCTCACTATATTTGGTAGTCCAACACTTTGAAGTTCGTACTACTCTACTCAATTTCACACTCTACAACTATATTATTCGTATCTTACTCACACACACACACACCTTGATATATCTTAGTAATCTTGAACATATCAACCCATACTTATAGCATCTTCAACCTTGAAACCCTTCTTCAAGGTTGGCTACACAAGCTTCATACTTACAATTTCAAATTAGGTTGGCACCCAAACATTTAGTAGTGGATAGGAATAAAAGAAACCCAAATAAATCTTTATCTAGGACCCAAATATATCCTAGCACACCTCAACATTCTTTCACAAGCTTTGAAGATGCTTCACATTAGTGTAAACACTAGGTCAATCATTACTTGTGCAAACACCCTAAAACATTAAGTACATGCTTCCTTTGACCAATCTGAAACTCTCAGACAACAAACTTCACCTGGACATGATCCAAGAACATCCTTGAAACTAGTTAACTTCTTTGCAACAAATCTCACTTGAAGAATATAACCATTCTATTCATCCAAACAACACTTCTAGAAATTATAACTCTGTAGCTTGGAAACCTATCTTTTGAAATGTAAAAATGTGAATTCTCTTGACACAAGCAAGAGATATGAATCATCCACTCTCATCTAGAACCACAAGTCTTGAAGCATAGCTATAGAGAAACATGGAGCAAGAACATTTCTCCTAGACACCTTTGTAAGTAGCACTACAAGTCCAATCCACACACTAGTGAACATATCTTTCTCTACACACCAATCTAGAAGCCTAGATTCTGGATATAGAATCTTTGAACAACTCTAAGAAACATATCTAAACCACACAAGCAAATCTTCAACCTAGAAGAAAAACGGAGCAAGACCATAACACTTCTGCAACACTAAACACCACTGCAATACACATTTTCTTCTTTTTTTACAATTTTCTCAATATCCTCGACATCTTCATCATGCAATAACCTTACTCAACAGATGGTTGACATCAGTGACATCGCCAACCTATTAACATCAATGACAACACCTTCATACTTGCGACACTAAATTATGACATATTTGTTCAATATTTATTTATGCTAAATTATACTAGCATGTTATGGCAATGTTAGGGAATTGAGAGATCAATTTGCAATCATAAATGTTATGTCAAATCCACCAAGATCCATCATGATCTTGTGCTATGTTGGGGCATCCTAATGTATTTGTGGTTTTCCAACATTGGCTCCACCAAAGCCCATTTGGACTTTGCAAGATGTTGGACTAACCTTTCTTGTTTGTTGTATCAATCTTATGCATGTGATATGAACTCACCTTGGTTCCTCATACCTTGGTGTACAGTATCCCATGCTATATAAAATTAAGTGCTCACTACATGGCAACATAATGCATAACATCAAATCACTCAATCCCCCATCCTAACATCTACCATTCCCATTCCCACATATTTCATCTCCATTCTTATTATCTCATTCCTAATCATTGGGTTTTGAATGTACAAGTGTATCCCCCCATCACCTTCACCATTAGGTTGGTTCAGTTTTGGTTGGTACACTAGGGTTACACCTATCATCTATCCATCTTTACACCATTGCATAATCATTTCATTTGCAATAAGTTGTTCAAGATTTGTTATTCTAGAAGCATCTTTTCATCATTTCATTTACAATAGGTTGTTTAGAATTTTTTATTCTAAGCATCTTTTCATCTTTTCATTTGTAATGAGTTGTTTAGGATTTGATATTCTAAGCATCTTTTCGTCATTTCTTGCATTAAGTTGTTTAGGATTTATTATTCTAAGCATTTTTTCATCATTTCATTTGCATTAAGTTGTTTAGGATTTGTTATTCTAAGAATCTTTTCATCATTTCATAATCATTTTATTTGCATTAAGTTGTTTAGGATTTATTATTCTAAGCATCTTTTCATCATTCCACAATCATTTCATTTGCATTAAGTTATTTAGGTTTGGTTATTCTAAGCATCTTTTCATCATTGCATAGTCATTTCTTGCATAAAGTTGTTTAAAATTTATTATTTTAAACATCTTCTCATTTTTAGATTGCAATAATCAATTTAGTGGCACTCCCATTACATTGCATTACTCATACATCATCATTATGTCATTAGGGTCATTTAACATATTATATCTCATCAAATTTTAGTCCACTTTACATTATGTTAAGTTCATTTACCATCTATCATTGCATTACACATTAATCCATTTACATTTCATTCTCATTTCAAGCATCCATACATAGAATTAAATATATATTTCTTCACATCATCAGGAGTGAAGAGCTTCTCTAAAGTATTGAGTCCTCTAGGGAGCTTGTTAGTCTTCAGCTAGATAATTTGATCTACATATACTTCCTCTATTTTAGTTAGTAACTACCTCTAAATGCTATAGAAATAATATTATTTGGGTGTCACATTCAAATACTTGTTAGTGACCTCAATTGTTAGGGATCGACAACCCTATTATTACTTTAACTTGAATTTCATTTGTCAAGTGATCCTTAGCCACTTGTCAAATTATGATCCTATTGTACTCATTTGCCTTACTTGCATTTTTCTGACCTTGGTATAAATTCAAAGCTTTGAGACTTCTTGATGATATAACCTTGTAGATATTGCTCTTTGTTGCAATGCATTGCTTTATCTAGTTAATAACCTAGTTTGAAATATATGAACAATTATAATTACTTTCATTTTTTCCAAGAAGTTTGTGGATTAATGATTCATGTTCCATTGTATTACTTGTACAACTAAGTTGGAATCTATGGGCTTGAATTATCTTTTTTGCTTCTATTGAAACTGAGCATGTTCCCATTGCTACACTATTATTGCACCCAACTCCATCAAAAAATAGCTTCCATAATTTAGATTCATCCACTTTAATATCTGAAGTAGATTTAGATGGCATACTTATCATGAGAATTTCCTAATCTTCATCATAAAGGATATAATTTCCAAGGGTCATGGAATCAAAATAATTTACTCCATGTTTTATGAGTTCATATTTGGATTTCTCTTCCTTTGTGGTAATAGTATGATTTGGTTCAAAGTACATAATCATCTCATGGTAATATGCTCTTGTAAGATAGTCTTGGTTAGGACTTTTAACTTGGACCCGTATCCAATCCTTAGAATAAGATGTTCTCGATCCAAAGAGAGGTAGCCACCTACTTTTATGGTGAACTCTCTAGATAAACATGGAATAAATTTTGGTGGAATATCAAATGCCACTAAATCTTGTGGGACTATTATATTTGAACAAGAATATAAAGGAGAAGATATTTTGTGATAGCCATTGTTTGTATCATTTTCCCATTTAACTATATGATTCCTTTTTCTAGGCTCATTTACAAGTTCTAATGCATTAACAATTTTCTTAGGCATGAAAATAGTACTAGACTAGTATATATCATAGCATCATGAACATTTATTTTCAACAATGAGTGTTAAATAAAATGGCATTGGCATTATTTTACTAGAATAATATTATGTATTTTATTATATAATAATAAATTTATTGAGTTTATATTTCAAACTTTCAAGAAGAAAACAATCAATTATTTTTAGTATTTATATATTTTCTCTTTCCTTCTTTGTTATTGTGTATGTTTATTAATGAACAACCTTTTATAAATTTTATTGTGTTCCTATTGCACACTTGAATATACACAATAGTCTACTAAAGAAAGCAAGCCCCATTTTAAAATATTCATTATTAATATATTTTCTCTTTACCATTTTTTTAATAGAATATGTTTGTTATTTACAATAGTTTATGTCTTAGAGTTGAAAATTTCCAATCAGCTTCTTACAACAGTTAATAAGCTTCCTTTTTTACTTTCAAGCATCCATCACCCTCTTTTTGATGCAGGGGCATCTGTGTTTGTCAGCCATATTGCATCAATAATTTTTAATCAGTTTTGATGTGAATTATTTTTTATTCATATTTTGGTGAATTTTATTATCTTAATTGTCCAAAAATTAGATTGGAATAATTGGACAATTTTGGCTTGTAATTTGTATTGGAAAGCATGTCAAAAATGTATTTTAATAATTAAAATACCAAAAATCAAATTGGAGGCATGGGATTCTTGGGAGTTATGAATTTTGGATTTTATTTATTATGCCATGATGTTACAAGCAAAAATGAGACGTCCAAGAGGTGTTTGACTGGCAATTTGAATTTGAAATTCAAATTGGGTGAAATGGGTGAGTAATGGTGTTGGCTAGTGGAGGCCTACCTTCCTAGAGGTGGATAAAATATGCATTGGCAGTCAAATATGTGGAATTGATGCAAATTAATGAATTTTCCAAAAGGGGGCATGGAGTTTGAGGTTTCCCAACTATGGAGTTTTTGATTGCAGCCAATTTTCATTTCTTGGTTTTGTTTTGTTTGGTTTTGGGTTCCAGATTTTGGGCATTAAAATTTTGGGCATGGTTTTCTTGAGGGAGTATTTTCAAATTGAAATTTGTAGGTTGAAGGTGGAAAAAATTAGTAGCAACAAATTGGAGAATGCATTGGTGTTATGTGCTAGTGATTTCTAAAAGATAGTTGCAAGAAAGAAGGGAAAAATTATAAGGAGTTAGAAGATTGGAAGAACATACCTATAGATGATCGTGTTCATCATATGATTTGTAATTTAACGCATTTCTTCAATCTTCATGGCTGCCTCTATAATATTTTCCATTAGATTGTAATTCTCATACATTGTAGGAGAAAACTGAGCAATAAAATCCATAAAGGGTTGTTGATTTTATTGTCAGTTTATTTAATTTCTCAATTTTTTTGGGTTGTGTTTAGAGTTTTTGAGAGTTGCAGGAAACTCTCTTGCATTAGAGGTATTAGAGTAGGTTGTCCCAATTTTATAGGTAGAGCACCAAAGAGAGGCAATTTATAATAGGACTTGTGAGTGTAGGTGTTGTTAAAATGCCCCCAATAGTGGCCCCAAAAGGAAGGGCTAGAGGTGGACGTAGAAACCCTCCTAACATGGAAGATTTTAGAGCCCTTAGAAGGCAATTTGAAATGTTGCGGGAAGAGCTACGTAGGAGAGATGTGCACAGAGAAAGAGATGAGAGTGAAGATGAAGCTAAGGATGAGGAACCATTTGTAGATGTACATGATGAAATTGATCGTGGAGAAATCAGATCATTGAGGGCTATTTCTCAAATTGGGAAGAGACCAAAGATGGAGGTTTCAACATTTTGTGGAATCTTGAATATATAATAATTAATAGACTAGATAAATGACATGGAGGAGTGCTTCAAATTTGAGGAGATTAAAGACCTTGACAAGGTGAAATTTTCAAAAACTGAGTTGAAAGGGCATGCTAGCATTTTTTTGGAAAAAGGTATATATTGAAAGAGGTAGGAGAGGAAAGGAAAATAAATTACAAAGTGGGGTAGAATGGTTGAGAAGCTTAAAGGACAATTTATTCCAATGGATTATAAGTTGGAATTATCGAAGCTGCATGGATTGAGACATCATAGAAAATTAGTCAAGGAATACACTAAAGAGTTTCACACTCTCTTGATTAGAGTGGAATATTCAAAAGCAAACAAGGAGAAGGTAGCAAGGTACATCAATGGACTGAAGTAGAGCATCCAAGAATAATTGAGCTTACCAATGAGGAAAAGTTAAATAGAAAATTTGAGAATAAGAAAAAAGGAAAGGGTAGAACTTATGTGCAAAAAAAATAAGGAAAAAAATCAAATTGAAGACGCTAAGGACATAAAGTATGAGAAGGGTGAGAGTTCAAACTAGTCCCATGAGAAAAATCTCAAAGGTAGAGGAAAATTGGGTAGAGAATTCATAAGAGGAGGCTTCTAAGGAACTTGTTTTAGGTGTGGAGAAGATGGGCATCGAGCATATGATTTCCCTCATAATCAATAAGGAACAAAAATAAGGACTAAAAATAATGCAAGGGAACAAATGTAAATGAAGAAGATGCAGATTCATCACATTCAAAAGATGTAGAAAATAAAGAAGCACTAGTCACTAGAAGAGCCTTGATGAGCAAGGGAAAAGAACCAAATCAAGGGAAGAGATTGTTTCAAACAAGATGTACATGTGAAGGTAAAGTATGTAATGTGATTATTAATGGTGGTAGTATTGACAATATTGTTTATAAAGAAATGGTAAATAAGTTGCAACTAGAAAGGAGAAGGTACCCATATCCATACAAGATTGCTTGGTTGCAGGAGATGATTGTAAAGTTTTGGTGAACGAACAATGCTTGGTAAGATTTAAGATTAGTGATTATTATTGTGATCTCCTAAAAAAATTATGTCCTAATGTAAAATGCTAAATAACTATTAAAGCAATAAGAGGAAAGTAACACAAAGAAGACACCTCAATGATTAGCCTAAGGAATTGATAAAATGAAAGCAAGATGAATTAAATAGAGATTGATTATACCTTCATGTTACTTCTTCCTTGGTTGGCCCTTTATCTTTGGATGTTTTATGTGCTCTTTGGATGGCTATAGAGTTAAATGGATGCAAGATGAAAAATGGATTGATGCAAAATGTTATAAAGAAGCTAAAATGCTACAAATGATAATTTGGCAAGAGTTTGGTAGCAAAAGACTTCATTCCAAAATGAGAGAAATGAAGAGGTATTTATAGAACAATTTGAATTCTCTAGAGAATTCAATGGTTGAGATTGATCCAACAAAGCTAAGATGAAGGGCTATATTGAGTTGAGGACTCACAATCCCTCACATCTTGACATGTGGAATGTGAGATGACCTAGGGTGGGATGATGTGGAAATGAGGTGGAAGAGAGGTACATGATATGGATGAAAGACAAGTACCTTGTAGGTACCTTGGGGGATGAGAAGATTTCCTCAAAAATGAACTTCTTGTCCACAAATGAGAATGAAATAGACATTTGAGGAATTTTACAATTCCTCATAAATCTCCATGGGAAAAGGTGAAGTGGTTGGAAAAATAAATGTGAATTAAAAATTCACATGCTTAGGAGAGTCTATTGGATAAGAGAGGGTTTCCAAAAAATTGGAGATTTGTCACATGTGAGTGATGTGACAAGTCAAAGTTTCTAGAAGTCATTAGCACATGTAAAGTGACAAGTCAATTCTTCTAAAACTTGCATGGGGATAGGGTAAACCTTGGAAGGATAAAAGTGAATTAAAAATTCACATGGAGAAGAGAGGAACCTTGGGTGAATAAATGTGAATTAAAAATTCACATGGGAAAGAGAGTCAAGGCCAAGAAAGGTATGCCAAATGTGGCTAATGACTTTGATTAAGGTTGTGCAAACACAAGATTATGATAATTAATGAGAGATTGGAGACAAGTGGGAGATTATGGAGGATGTGACACTAATCTTGATTAAGTGGTGCACATCCTAATTGTGGATTAATTAATTTAATCCAGATTAAAAGAGGATTATGGAGAATGTGACAAGGAGAGAGAAAAAGAGGGATTAAAAATTAGTTTTAATCCAAATATGTCAAATGATTAAATAAATTGTCTTATTTATTTAATGTAGAGAAGAAAAGGTGTAAGGTAAAAGTATTTAATTATTCAATTACATACTTTAGGGACCTTAAGTAGAAAATGAAATAATGATTAAATAAATTATTTAATCACTATTAATGACATAGATGAATAGAGTAGACGATTTTGATCATATGGAAGTGATCAAATTTAGATGTCTACATTTTCCCCCTCTTCGAAGTATCATTAAAATAACCGTGGTTTGAAGAAAAAAGAAAATGCAAATGACTCTATAGAGAAAGTGACTAGAAAATGATGCCCCAGTATGGGGAGGAGGACCTGAGCTGTCCAATTAGTGGGGGAATGGATGAAGATGCTCCAATCCTGGAACGGTATGGCTATGGCAGGGAAAATGGATAAATGTGAAGGGTATGCCCCCTTGAGAGGATGACGGGGGAGAAATAGGGGTCCCGAATGACTTCTCGATAGGAATAAACAAATGGTATGGTTGGAAAGAGCACAAAAAGTTAGGCAATTTTTGTTTTTGAAGGAAGTCAATCGGACAAACGGGGTGCAAATGGAGGCCTCGAGAAGGGAAGAGATTAGTCGAAGGAAAAAAAGGTAAATAAAGGGTAAAAAATACCCCTTAAAAAGGGTGGGAAAAAGAATATAAGGTAATTTTAAAAATTACCTCACCTCATTTGCACTGTAGCAGTTGAGAGAAGAGGAGAGAAGAGAAAGCAGATGAGGAGTGAAGATGTCACAGGATAACGACACCGAGATCATCCACTGGGTGGACGAGGTCTGACGATCCTACAGTCAGCAAGGTGGGCCCCACCAGGTTAGTGTCAAAACACACTATCCATTATTTTCATAATTTTAATGCATTTTTAATGTTTTATTGAAAATGTAAGAAATGGGTTTTGTGGACGGGTTAGGGACAAAAAATGGGTAGTCGAGAAAATAAGAAAAATTGGGTTAGAAAAACAAGGGAGGGGGAAAAGGTGATTCACTTGCAGAGGGGCGAATATGCTAGCCAATGGGTGGGTCTGCCCCCGAGGCTAGGCAGGGTAGTCTCAGCACGCGACAGGTCCGCCTCGGGGTTGGGCGGGTCCGCCCTGAGGCTGGGCAAACAGACATTGCCACGACCAGCTACGATCGAAGGAGCCTGTTGTGGGAGCCGCAAAGTGGGGGCCAGAGGATGAGTAGGAGCAGGGGGGACATGAGGAGGGGGGACAGGAGGATGCAAGACATCAGAGTGGTGGGGTAGATGAGGGTGGTTTTGGAGATCAGCCAGAGAGGAGGAGGCGACCTCAAAGGAGGGCTAGGAGAGATGTGGGGGAAGAGATGGAGGTAGGAGGGCTAGGTGATGGGGGGAGGAGATGGAGGCAAAGGGCTAGGTGGTGGGGGGAGGAGATGGAGGTAGGAGAGCTAGGTGATGGGGGAGGGCTAGAGACAGAGATGGTGAGACGGGGGAGATGTTAGGGGTGGTGGAGGGGAGGGCTACTCAGATAGGGATTGGTGGTAGTGTACGGTGGAGATGAGTGCAGGTGAGAGCCAAGCAACGAGAGATGAGGGGCATATATCTGTAGGAGGGAGCAGAGGAGGTAAGGGCCACAAACTCGTAGGAGGGAGCATAGGAGGATACATATGCCTGAGGACGTCCAAAGAGAAAACGATAGAGGAGAGTCCAGCCCGAGATCCAGGCAGGGCAGGAGTCCCATGCTGCAGGGAGGAGCGAGGGTGGTGAGGAGTCAGAGAGGGAGGAGCAATTTGGAGGACAGCTAAGGAGATTGATGAGGGTGGGGAGGAGAGGATAACTAGGGAGGATCTGAGTGACGAGTCGGGTGGAGCATGTTTGGGAGGAGGTAGAGGTGGAGGCGATGGAAATGGATGTGTAGGTGGTGGAGCAATTAACAGTAGTACCGGTGGCTCTAGTGGACGATCCAATGATGTTACTGAGAGGGGCCTAAGTGAGGCTATGGGTGTTAGAGGAGGAGTTGAAGAGGATGGAGGCAGAGGGTGCAGGAATCAAAGCTGATAGAGCTTGAGCATTTTGTGGGTCGTCTAACGACAGATATACAGGTGGTTGACAGAGAGAGAGAGGAGATGTGAGTAGAGATGGAGAGATTACGGGGTGAGCTGGTGCGGGTGATGTGGGATCGAGACAAATTAGAGGTAGTGATGATAGTAGCTCAGATGCAGGGTTAGCTAGAGCCAGTAGGGGGAGGGAATCATGTCTCAATGGAGTGTTTCCAGTGAGCTAAGAGGAAGATGAAGACATTGAGAGGATAGATGGTAGGACTGCAGGGAGACTGGGCAGACCTTATGGAGAGGCTATCTACTACAGAGGTATCCTTAGAGAAGATGAGAGCGAGGGTTGAGGTTGCAGAGGTCGGGTTAGAGATAGTGCATAGAGAGAGAGAGAGAGTGCACAGGGATAAGTGCAGGTGCTACAGGGGAAGATGGATGGTGCGTTGAGATAGGTCCAGATCCTACAGTTCCAGAGAGATGTTGCAGTAGTGCGAGCAAAGAGTGTTGAGAGGGATATAGCTCTAAGGCAGTCATAAAGAGTGCAGGGTGATGGGACAAATTTAGTTGTACAGGGCTTGTAGGTAGAGCTACAAAGTGTATAGGTAGAAAGGGAGAGAACCGTAGAGAAGGTACGACTGCTGACAGTGGCACAAGAGGCATGGGAGTAGGAGCGGTGAGCCATCAGCAAAGAGTGGGATAGATATAGGTATGAGCGGAATGTTGCCAGGTTCCAGGCTGGGTAGAGAGATGAGTACATACATGAGGTAGGCTATTGGAGATGTGCATATGAGAAGGCAGTGCTAGATCCAATGCAGCATACAACGCTATATGTTAGGTAGGTACCACAGATGCCGATACCATCCCAGTCATTAGGGACACGAACCAGAGAGTACAAAGATTTTCAGCCGACTCCTTCGCGATTTGGGACTCTAGCTCCTGAGTCTCAGGGGACTTCGACATACAGGGGACCATTGCTTGAGTCTCCTCAGTGGTCAGGTGTGGGTAGCTCAGAGAAGGCAGAGGATAGGTGACATGATACAGGTGCTTTCACAGGTACTGGATGGAGGTGTAGCACATATTCTTGGATGATGCACGTTATTTTGAGGATGGGATGTATGTGATTATGATGTGACTATATTTTGGAAATGAGATGATCATTGTATTATTTTGATGATGATATGTGATGGTTCTCATTAATATTATGTCGAACATTTTTGTGACAGATGATTTTGTTATGCATATGGTTATATATTTATGTTTTTATGACAGATGATGTATGTTATGCACATGTATATGATGAGTTGTGTTGATATGGATGTTGTGTCGATGCATGATGTTAATGATCTATTTATGCATGTTTGGATGATGTGATTATGGATGATGTTAATGATTTATGAATGGTAATGCAATTGTATGTATGATGTAATTAATATGGGCCTAATAATGATGCATAGGTGGGTATGAAAATATATGGAAATGTATGGGTGAATGAACCTAATGAATGGATGTAATATGGATAAATGAACTTAAATGAATTGATGCAAATGGGTAAATGATGAACTTAAATGAATTGATGCAAATGGATAAGTGTTGAACTTAAATGAATTGTTATAATGGATAAACAAACCTAAATGAATTGATGCAAATGGATAAATGAACCTAAATAAATTCATGCAAATGGATAAATGAACCTAAATGAATTGATGTAATGGATAAATGATGAACCTAAATAAATTGATGCAAATGGATGAATGAACCTAAATGAATGATGCAAATGGATAAATGAACCTAAAAGAATTGATGCAATTGGATAAATGATGAACTGACACACTAAATATAATGTAGACATAAGTATCAACAGGTGGGTGATAGGTGTAGGGTGTGTGGGGCACGATACCTATCAAGAACTATAGGGATCCTGAGAATGAAAGTCAGTAAGAAGGAATAAGAGTTTGCACAACCAAAATCAGGAATCATAGATGTAGGAGTAAGATTGGATGAAGGGGGAATATGCAATGAGATGAAATGCAATATGAATGCAATTTTCCATCATTTAGAGCACTGGTTTTTATTATAATATAATACATCGGGTGTCAAGGTATGTAGACCAAGATGGATTAATGTCCAATGCATAAAACAAACACAAAAAACAAGAAGGCTATTCCAATACCCCAAAGTCGCAATGACTTTGGTCAGGCCAGGTATTGGAATAACCACAAGCATAAAGGGGTGCCCCCACATAATGCAAGATCCGAGAGTAATCCTGGTGGGTACTATGTGGAGCATCCCAGCAGACAACAACAATAAAATATTCAAGAGATGTCCCCATGTTGACTAGGCAAAACACACCATAATATGATGAATCATGGCGATCTTGACTAGTTAAAAGAGGGAGCTCAAAGAATAAACAAAAGCCAAAAGTACCAAAATATCACAATCAATTGCAAGCGTCCTTTTCCATAAGATCCCAAGGATGGATGAGGTTGATATGGTCTGCTCTGCTAGGAAGGATGCATCCTGTTAAGACCGATGATGGATACTAAGCTAAAGTGACCTAGATGATGCAGGATAATTGCCATTGGGCAGATTTCTTGATACGAGAAGATCTTATTTATGAAGAATCAGTGAGGATAGGGACATACTTGACAACAAGATGATAAGAGGACAAGACACAACCTAAATACCTAAGGGCTCAGGGGTTGATCAAATATAAGCCTTGCCTACGTGAAAGCGCTGAGCCCTCGTAGTTCAAGAAAAGACCATGGTAAAAGAACGGAAAGTGGACTGATGGAAACTAATGGATAACCAAGACAAACATAAGCCCTAGGGGCAAACCAATAGATCAACCTTACCTACATGAAAGCACAGGCGCAACGTAGTTCGAACAGGACAAAAGACTAAGGATGGAAAAGATCGAAAAGAGGACTATGATGACAGATGATGAAGAACAAAATGCCTCGGGGGTCAGATAAGATAATTGTCATTATGCATGACCTCTTGGGAATGGGCGCAAAATTCTTGAAGGTGGGCTCTAGGGTCCCTGGTTCCTTTGTATTTATCGAATTTTGGTATCTCAAAACGTTTAGGAAAAAGAATCAAGGAGATAGAGGGATCAAAAGGATAAGGACATATATCATCAAACTTGAATATTTGTTTATCCGCTCCAGCTTGTAGGTCCTTTAATGCTACTTTTACTTCTTCCAAGTCCTTATTGATGGGAGTCATGGGAGTCAAAGTGGATTGATTGTATGGATAATATTGCGGATATGATGAGGATGGCCCTACCGTTATTTGATCATAAACGGTTTGAGGTAGAGAGGAGTGTGTTTGCTGATTATAAGTGGATTGATAGTTGGATGATTGATTGTGATGAGTGGGAGCCACTTATTGTTGATAGTAGGAAGTGAGGGATGGGTCTTATTGTGTAGCATTTTGGTAAAATATGGAAGTAGGGCCTCTTTGTTGATGTGATGATGGTTGTTGGTAATAGGAAGTGTGAGGTGCCCCCTGCTGATAAGTCGATTGTTGTTGAAAGTAGGGCGGATAGGATTGGTATTGTTGCGCAATGGTGGGTTGTTGTGTGGCATATGAAGATGGATTCGATGTTTGTTGGTGGGGGTGATATTGAGGTTGTGAAGGATTGGTGTAAGGTGGCGATTGGGTATGTGTTTGGTTTTGAGAATTCTGATGAGGATTCATATTGAGATGGGATGGAACTGTGTATGTGCTAGAGGGATGATAGAGGTACTTCGTAAGTGGATTATGGTGTATTTGTGTAGGGATATGCACATGTTGTTGTGGAGGTCGTTGTTATGGTTGTTGTTGATGAGATGGGTGAGATGAGATATGTTGTTGCTGGGGGCGACCATGAAAGGGTTATGTGATGGTGGTTGTGGTTGTGATGTAGGCTACACTACTTGATGTGATGGTTGTGGAAGAATGGTAGTGTGTTGTGGATGCAAAGGTTGAGATGAAGCTAGAGGAGTAGCAGTATGTTGTGGTGGTGTTGGTGGTGTGGTTGGTTGGTGTGGATTATTTGGAGGTTGTTAAAATGTAGGAGGTAGCACATTGGTAAGTATAGGTGTGCCCCCAATATTAGAATATGGGGGAGGAAGCGGTGGAGCAAATGGGATGTATGGTGGCATGCCATAGGTATGGGGATCATTAGGATCTGGTGGTGGAATAGTAGATGTTGTGGTAGAAAGATGAGGATACTCTTGGACTTGATGGATGATAGCATTTCCAAATTTAGGGTGGTACCAGTTGTCCATGGGTGCACTCTCGGAGGCATAGGGATTTCCTAGAACATTTTGTGAAGCTTACAGATCAACAGATGTTGGAGGGACATATGGTGAGGTATCAAATTTTGATGGTGGTTTGACTCCCTTCATGAGTAGGGTGGCAAGGATCTTATCCCCATGTTCGTTTAGGAGACGATCTATCATTTGGACATTGGCAGGATTAATGAGATATTCGTCAATGGTGACTTCGGGTTGGTTGACCATGTTTTCGTCATTGGGTGGTGTGATATTCTGGATGTCAGTGTTTGATTAGGATGAGACGTCATTATGGGGATCATGTGGATTGTTTGGAATGTTATTGGGATCTTGAGGGACATTTGGTTGGGAACCTTGGGTTTGTTGGTCTGCCATTTGCTTTTTTGTTTGTGAACGGGCATGAACGTGCAAAACAACTAAGTGATTTCAAGACACAACTTCTAAGAGATGATCTAGATGATGATTTGGATTGTTTGATTCAGATTCGATTAGGATTATAGGATTGGTTGGATGTTGGACCGATTGATAAGATGATGGATCAATTGATGATGTATCAATTTGATGATTTGGATAAGGATTGGATTTGATTTTGATTGGATGATGGGATTTTGATCGAATTTGGATAGATTGGATTGGATTAATTGATGATGTATCAATTTTAGGATTTGGATAAGGATTGGTTGATGGATCAATTGATGATATATCAATTTGATGTTTTGGATAAAGATTGGATTTGTTTTGATGACTTTGATTGGATGATGGGATTTTGATCGAATTTGGATAGATTGTTTGGATCAATTGGATAAGTTGATGGATCAATTAATGATGTATCAATTTGATGATTTGGATGAGGATTGGATTTGATGGAAAGGGTCCTAAACCCAATTCAGAAATCACCCTAGGTGACTTAATACGTTGGTTGATCGGATTAAACTGGCTAAATCAATGATCATGACACTGAATCCACCTTGAGATAGAAGGGGATTGATTTGGGCCAATGATGCTGACTTACAACACAAATCCGCCTCAAGATAGAAGTGAATTGATTAGGTTGAAGACAATGATTGATATGTAGGATAACGATCAAACTTAACGCCTTGGTCAATTCGAGAGATAACTCCTAGAATAAGGTTTAAGGAATTTTGTGTTGAGAGGTGCACATGAAAGATGTCTTGGGTGTTGTTGAAGAGTTTTTTTTTGGAAAATGCAAATGTTTAGGTCACATGATAAGATGGTAGAATAGGATTCCCAAATTGTGAAATGATCAATGTGAATGTGGTAAGTGATGTTTAGAAAGGTTAAATGGAGGTTGTGAATGGTCAAATGGAAGTTTTGAATTGGTTAAGTGAGTGTTTAGGATGATCAAACAGTCAAATGGAGACTCGAAGTGGTTAAACGAAGGTTTAGAATGGTCAAATGGATGAAACTGTCTATTCAAGAGGGCGTATCCACCCTTCTACAGTCAAATAGTGGGTCAGGAGGGCATATCCGCTCTTTTGCAGTGAAAAATGTTGGAACATGGCGTAAATCTCGCCCCTCTACAATGGAAAATTTCAGAACAGGGGGGCAAGTTCGCCCCTCTACAGTGGAAAATTTAGGAGCAGGGGGGCAAGTTTGCCCCTCTGCAGTGGAAAATGTCAAAATAAGGGGGCAAGTTTGCCTCTCTGCAGAAAAATAATGACTTGGTTTGGATGAGAGATTATGGCAGGGACTTGAAATGACTCAATGAGGCTGACTTATCAAGATTTACTAGTTTTTTACAGAAAGACACTTTAAGCAAGCACAATCCTATGATTAGTGTTAAGGGGTATGACCAACAAAGGTCTTAATATATGATGCATAAAGTTTCTAGTGAGTCCTCGATATACGCTCGGTACATGAGGCACAACCATGAACACTAGCTCGTCGATCACAAGCGTGACTTGAGAACCCTAGCGAGATACTGAAAGGCTTGAACCAACTCTTCACATCTATCTAGGTATCACCCTAGCTTCGACGCCCCACCAATTACGACGCAACTAGATTGGGGTACAACTTTGGATCTCCCCCCTTTTTATACCCCATCGGTATGCATGGCCGAGATCATCCCTTGGGGTGATGAAATCCCCAAGCAGGTCCCTCTAAAAAGAAGACACTAATCATTTCCAACTACCCCCCTGGTCCGCACAAAGTGCAAGGGGAAGGTGAAAAAAAACTAATGCCCCCTTAGGGTAACACAAATAAAAAAAGACACAACAAACAACAAGTATTACTTCCCCCTAATTAAACTATGTGCCTAGATGAAAACAACAAGAAAAGATTTCAAAAATTTGAATAAAATAAAGGCTCTGCAAGCAAATATTAGTTGTTTTCTCTTCTTGTCCTTTGTGAATTTCAACACAAATACTGTAAAGTATTAGCAAGAAATTTGACTTCACCCACTATCCCTTATGGAATTTTCCTAACTGCATTCTTACCCTTGCCATCTTTAACAGTCGCAGGTTGCATGCATTTCTCCTTACCTTTTTTCGACATAGTGACATTAACAGTCGTGTCAGCCTGAGTGGCTTTTAGCTCATGGAACCCTTTCGCCGCATTGGCATGGGCCTTGCCCAACCCACCCTTAAGCTTTTTGGTGGTAAATTTGGATTTGGCATTCCCCACATTGTCAATATTAGACTTCCGAGGAGGACTCTTGGATTCGACCGAGGAGATATGCACCATAGAGAGGGGTTCAATGTTCTCAACGTGGACAGTGGTGATGGCTTTAGGCGAGTAGAGGGCAAGATGAAAGTGATACAGGTGAAGGATTAGCCCCTGATGGAGTAGGAGTGGTGGGAGATCATAGGGATTTTGACTGGCCGACTCCTTACACTTGTCAACCAGAATTTCCAGGTCCATTAGAAGGAAAAACGAGAAAGTAAGTAGTATTTTATGCCTAAGTTGGTTTAACAGAGGGTGTAGACATCCAAATTTGATCACTTCCATATGATCAAAATTGTCTATTATATTCATCTATTCCATTAACAGTGATTAAATAATTTATTTAATCATTATTTCATTTTTTGCCTAAGGTTCCTAAAGTATATAATTAAATAAATTAAATACTTTACCTTACACCATGTTCTTCTCTAAATTAAATAAATATGACAAATTATTTAATTTAGTTTTTTAACCCATTTGGATTAAAATCAATTTTTTAATTCCCCTTTCTCTCTCTCCTTGTCACATTCTCCATAACCCTCTTCTAATCCGGATTAAATTAATTAATCTGTGATTAGGATGTCACATCCTTCATAATCTCCCACTTGCCTCTAATCTCTCATTAATTATCTTAATCCTGTGTTTGCACAACCTTAATCAGAATCATTAGCCACATTTAGCTTACCTTTTCTGGTCAACCTTCCCACGTACCATTTTTAGCTTGGACTCCCTTCCCCATGTGAATTTTTAATTCACATTTATTTAACCAAGGTTCCCCTCTTCCCTATGTGAATTTTTAATTCACTTTTGTCTTTCCAAGGTCTTCCTCATCCCCCATTCAAATGTGGCATGTCATTTTACATGTGCCCAAGGCTTCTAGAACCTTGGACTTGTCACATCTCCCACATGTGACAAATCTCCAACTTTTTGGAGACCTCCTTTTATCCAATGAACCCTCCATTGAATGTAAATTTTTAATTTACATTTATTTTTCCCACACACTTCCCCTTTTCCCATGGAGATTTTTGAGGAATTCTAAAATTTCTCAAAAGTCTCTTTCATCCTCATTTGGGGACAAGAAGTTCCTTTTTGAGGAAATCTTCTCATCCCCCAAGGTATCTCAAAGGTACTTGTCCTTCATCCACCTCATGTACTTCCCTTCCACCTCTTGTCCTTCTCTTCCACCTCATTTCCACATCACTCCACCCTAAGACATCTCACCTTCCATATGTCAAGATGTGAGGGCTTGTGAGTCTTCAACTCACCATAGCCCTTCATCTTGATCTTTGTTGGATCAATCTCAACCGTTGAATTCAAATTATCCTATAAATACCCCTTCAATTCCCTCATTTTTCACAATCAAGTCTTTTGCAACAAAATTCTTACAAAATTGTCATTCAAGCTCTCATCCATCATAGCACTTACATTATCAATCCATATTGCATCAATTCATCTTACATCCATTCAACTTTATTGTCATCCAAGGAGCACACAATTCTTGAAGAATCAAAGGGCCAACCAAAGAAGGAGCAACAAAGGAATGATATAACACACTTCAATCATCATTTGTTCTTATCTTACTCCTTTGTTTCACCATTTTCTTAGGCTAATCTTATTGAGGTGCCCTTTTATCTTGTTACTTCTTCTCATTGTACTATTAGTTTTTTATTTAGCATCTCACATTAAGAGTAGCATCTCTTCCACCTCATTTCCACATCACTCCACCCTAAAACATCTCACCTTCCATATGTCAAGATGTGAGGGCTTGTGAATCCTCAACTCACCATAGCCCTTCATCTTGATCTTTGTTGGATCAATCTCAACCGTTGAATTCAAATTAGCCTATAAATACCCCTTCAATTCCCTCATTTTTCACAATCAAGTCTTTTGCAACAAAATTCTTGCAAAATTGTCATTCAAGCTCTCATCCATCATAGCACTTACATTATCAATCCATATTGCATCAATTCATTTTACATCCATTCAACTTCATTGTCATCCAAGGAGCACACAATTCTTGAAGAA
Source organism: Sequoiadendron giganteum (assembly GCA_007115665.2). Lineage (NCBI taxonomy): Eukaryota > Viridiplantae > Streptophyta > Pinopsida > Cupressales > Cupressaceae > Sequoiadendron > Sequoiadendron giganteum. The sequence continues at coordinate 186,791,584 of CM021104.1, read as the reverse complement.
TCAAAGGGCCAACCAAGGAAAGAGCAACAAAGGAACGATATAACACACTTCAATCATCATTTGTTCTTATCTTACTCCTTTGTTTCACCATTTTCTTAGGCTAATCTTATTGAGGTGCCTTTTTATCTTGTTACTTCTTCTCATTGTACTATTAGTTTTTTATTTAGCATCTCACATTAAGAGTAGCATTTTAAAGGGATCACATTTCTAGCACACCCGGTGGGGCCCACAAAGGGGTCTCTTTCTTTCACATTTTTTTTGTTTAGTTTATTTGCAAATTCAGGTCGCAAAGGGGCGGACTTGCCCTCCCGGACGCTACAGAGGGGCAGACTTGCCCTCCCGGGCGCTATAGAGGAGTAGACACGCCCTTGTTGTTCACTATTTTTAATTGTTTTTCTGCAGAAGTGTGGACACGCCCTTGTTGTTCACTGTTTTTAACTATTTTTCTGTAGAAGTGCGGACACGCCCTTATTGTTCACAGTTTTTCTGCATAAGTGCAGACACGCCCTTACTGTTCACTATTTTTAACTGTTTTTCTATAGAAGTGCGGACACGCCCTTGTTGTTCACTATTTTCTGTAGAAGTGCGGACATGCCCTTGCTGTTCACTATTTTTAATTATTTTTCTATAGAAATGCGGAAACGCCTTTGCTGTTCACTATTTTTAACTATTTTTCTGCAAAAGTGTGGACACACCCTTGCTGTTCACTGTTTTTAACTATTTTTCTGTAGAAGTGCGGACACGCCTTTACTGTTCACTATTTTAAACTATTTTTTCTACAGAAGTGTGGACACGCCCTTGCTGTTCACTGTTTTAAACTATTTTTCTGCAAAAGTGCAGACACACCCTGTTGTTCACTATTTTTAACTTTTTTTTGTAGAAGTGCGAACATGCCCTCCCAGTTCAACATTTTTCACTGCAGAGGGGCGGATTTGCCCTTAACAACACATTCGAGAAGGTAAAAGGTGGTATTTTAGCTTCGTTTTTGTCTCTTTCTTTTGTTGTTTTGTGCTCTAATCCTCTAATCCTATTTGTTGGTGAGTGAAGTCAGATTTCTTGCTAATATCTTGTGTATTTTGTTGCAAATCATGAAGGGCAAAAGATAAACAACTAACATTTGCTTGCAGGGCCTTTGTTTTATTCTTTGAGAATCTTTCCTTATTGTTTTAGCTATTTACTTAGCATAAATAGGGGAAAGTAATATTGACTGCTTGCTGTGTTTGTTTTATTTGTATTACCCTAAAGGGACATTAATTCATTTTCATCATCTCCCTTTTCACTTTTGTGCGGATCCGAAAGGGGTAGTTGGAAATGGTTAGTGTTTTTTTCTTAGAGGGACCTGCTTGGGGATTTCATCACCCCAAGGAATGATCCCAACCACGCGTACTGACGGGGTATATAAAGGGGGGAGAGCCAAAGTTGTACCCCAATCTAGTTGCATTGTAATTGGCGAAGCGTTGAAGCTAGGGTGATACCTAGATAAACGTGAAGAGTTGGTTCGAGCCTTTCAGTATCTCGTTGGGGTTCCTGACTCACGCTTGTGACGGACTGGTGTTCATGATTTGTGCCTCACGTATCGAGCATATATCGAGGACTCCTTAGAAACTTTGTTCATCCTAGAGTAAGACCTTTGTTGGCCATACCCCTTAACACTCATCATAGGATCATGCTTGTTCAAAGTGTCTTTCTGTGAAGAACTAGTAAATTTTGATAAGTAAAACTGTCATTGAATCATTTTAAGTCCTTGCCAAAATCCCTCATCCAAACCAAGTTGCATTTTCCACTGCAGAGGGGCGAACTTGCCCCACTGTTTCAACATTTTCCAATGCAGAGGGGCGAACTTTCCCCACTGTTTCAAAATTTTCCACTACAGAAGGGCGAACTTACCCCCCTATTTCAGCATTTTTTTCACAGAAGTGCGGATACGCCCCTGCTGTTCAACGTTTTTGATAGTTTTACTACATAAGTGGGGATACGCCCCGCTGAACGAAATTTTTTCATCCGTTTGACCATTCTAAACTTCCGTTCAAACCCCCAAAGCCTCTATTTGACCATTTGATCATCCGAAACACTCATTTGACCAATCCAAACCTCCATTTAGCCATTCCAAATCCCCGTTTAACATTTCCAAAACGTCCATTTACCACATTCACATGAATCATTCCACCATTTGAGATACCCATCTTATCATAAGATCTAAACATCTTCAACAACACATCTTCCATTTGCCTTAATCATCATCTCACAACATAAAATCCCTTAAACCTTGTTTTAGGAGTTATTTTTTTGAATTGATCAAGGCGTTAAGTTGATCATTATCCTACTTAATCAATCATTATCCCTAACCTAATCAATCTACTTCTATCTTGAGGCAGATTTGTGTTGTAAGACAAAGTCATTGGCCCAAATCAATCCCCTTCCATCTCAAGGTGGATTCGGTGTCGTGATAATTGATTTAGTTAGTTCAAATCAATCAACCAACGTCATAAGTCACTTAGGGTGATTTCCAAATCAGGTTTTAGGATCCCCTCCAATCAAATCCAATCATCAATCCAATCATCCAATTGATACATCATCAATTGATCCAATCCTCATCCAATCCTCATCCAAATCATCATCCAAGTCAACATTTGACCCAATCAAATCCAATCATCAAATTGATACATCATCAATTGATCCAATCAAATCCAATCATCAAAATGATACATCATCAATTGATCCAATCAAATCCAATCATCAAATTGATACATCATCAATTGATCCAATCAAAATCCAATCCTTATCCAATCATCATCTAAATAATCATTTGATCCAATCAAAATCCAATCCTTATCCAATCAACATCTAAATAATCATTTGATCCAATCAAATCCAGGTCATCAAATTGATACATCATCAATTGATCCATCATCCAATCTAAATTATTCAATCCAAATCATTACCTAGATCACCCCTTAGAGATTGCATCTTGAAATCACCTAGTTGTTTTGCATGTTCATGCCCGTTCAAACCCGCTCACAAACAAAAACACAAATGGCAGAACAACAAGGTCAAGGTTCCCAATCAAATATCCCTCAAGATCCTAATAACATTCCACACGATCCTCATAACGACGTCTCATCTCAATCAAACACTGACATCCAAAATATCACACCACCTAGTGACGAAAACATGGTCAATCAACCTGAAGTCACCATCGATGAATATCTCAGTAATCTAGCCAATGTCCAAATGATGGATCGCCTCCTAAGTGAACGTGGGGATAAGATCCTCACCACCTTACTCATGAAGGGAGTCAAACCACCATTTGGTTTCAATACATCACAATATGCCATTCCCCCATTTGTTGACCCACAAACTTCACAAAATGTTCTAGAAAACTCCTACGTTCCTGAAGGTGCACCCACTGACAATTGGTACCACCCTGAACTTGGAAATGTTGTCATCCATCAAGTCCAAGAATATCCTTGTCTTCCAACCATAACATCTACCACTCCACCACCCGATCCTAATGATCCCCATACCTATGGCATGTCGTCATACATCCCATCTGCTCCACTGATTCCTCCCCCATATTCTAATATTAGGGGTACACCTCCACTTACCAATGCACTACCTCCTACATTTCAACAACATCCAAATAATCCACACCAATCCACCACACTACCAACATCGCCACAACATGTTGCTACTATTATAGCTTCATCTCAACACTTACATCAATAATATCCGCAACACCCTTTCGTTCTCACACAACCATCACATCAAGTGGTGCGACATACATCTCAACAACAACAACACATTTCACCTCACCCACCTCAACAACAACAATACATCCCATCTCACCCATCTCAACAACAACAAATCTTATCTCACCCACCTCATCAACAACAACAACAACCTCCATAGCAACATGTGCACATCCCTACGCAAACACACCATAACTCGCTTACCAAATACCTCTATCACCCTTCTAGCACATACACTATTTCATCCCATACGAATCCTTACCCTAAAGTGCAAAACCAAACACATACCCAACCGCCATCTTACGCCAATCTTTCACAACAATCCCCACCAACAAACATCAAATCCATACCCATATGCCACACAACAACCCACCATTACACAACAACACCAATCTTGTTCACCCTACTTGCAACAACAACAAACTCACCAACAAGCGAAACCTTACGCTTCTTATTACCAACAATTATCGTCACATCCACAAAGAGGCCTTACCTCTATGCATTACCAAAATGCTATGCAGCAACAAGACCCCTCTCTTGTTTCCTACTATCAACAACAAGTGGCTCCCACTCAACACAACCAATCATCCAACCATCAATCCTCTTACAATCAACCAATGCATTCATATCTGACTCAACCCATTTATGATCCAACAATGGTAGGGCCATCCTCATCATACCCACAACATTATCCATACACTCAATCCACTTTGACTCCCATGACTCCCATCAATAAAGACTTGGAAGAAGTAAAAGCCACGTTAAAGGACTTATAAGCTGGAATAGGTAAACAATCATTCAAATTTGAGGACATATGCCCTTATCTATTTGATCCCTCCATTTCCTTGATTCCTTTTCCCAAAAATTTTGAGATACCCAAATTTGAAAAATACAAAGGAACCAAGGATCCTAGAGCTCATCTTCAAGAGTTTTATGCTCATTACTAGGAGGTCATGCACAATGATAACTATCTTATTTGACTTTTCCCTAAAAGTCTACAAGGGGTCGCCCTCAACTGGTTTATGGGTCTGGAAAAGGGATCTATCAAAACCTTCGCACAACTGTCTGAACAGTTTGTCTCTCATTTCTTTTTTAACTTAGAGAAAGATATTGACACACTTGATCTCCTCAAAGAAAAACAACGCGATGGAGAGACCTTTGCAAGCTACTTGCAAAGATGGTGTGCCTTGGCTAGTAGGATGAAATCCCCACCAACAGAAAAAGACATGGTAACATTGTTTATCGAAAACTCCCACCCAAATATGGCACATAATTTCCAACTCCATTGTATCACTACCTTTGCGGGACTTGTGGAGAAAGGCCCCATCTTAGAACGAGCCCTTGTCGCAAGAGGACAAGTCAAGCATTTCAATTCTGATAGAGAGAAATCCTTTGGGGATAAACCTTGTTATTGGAATAGAAATAAAAATGTTGTTAATGATGGTGTCACTGACACTAAACACATCCAAGTGGTTGCCACCATGCAAAGATATCCTCTCCAGCAACAACCACCCGTTCAAAATGCCATATTAGTCCCCCAAGGGGCACCGCGACAACAAGCCAATCAAAATAACCAAGGGGGAAACAAACGATAGTTCACTCAGTTGGGAGAACCCCTTAGTGCGGTGTTTAATAAGCTTCTTCAAGCCAATTACCCCATAACATATCCTGTCACCAAACCCCTCGATACGTCTAAGCCCAAGCTTGCTTGGTTTAAAGACAATGAATATTGTGAATTTCACAAAATTAAGTGACATACCTTGGACAAATGTCAAGGCTTAAAAACCTACATTCAAGGTCTCATTGATCGAGGTGAAATACATGTAGATGGTAACGCAACGTCTTCATCCAATGCTTAATTACAAATATACCAAAATGCCTTTCCTAACCATAATCAGGGTCCTAGTACGTCCAACTCAAATCCTGGACCTAGCAATAATAACCAGCCAGGAAACGGTACCAATAATATCAGCTACAAAAGTGAACCATACAATTATCAAGGTGTGGTTTCATATATAGAACAAGGGGAGCCTTCTGTATCCATGATACATGTTAAGGGAAAAGATCCACAATGTGCTGTTACTACTCGGTGAACTCGCATCACAGTCCTAGCAGTATCTCTATCCACCCAACGACCATCTGCCAATTCCCAATATAACATCCTAGACCATCTAGGTAAGACTACAGCCCAAATATCCATTTTGGATCTGCTTAAGTCGTCTCCTGTACATCAAGATATCTTAACTAAGACTTTACAAAGCACACAAGTGCCTAATAATATTGACCCTACCCAATTTCAAGCATTGGTAGGCAATCTCTCATCGACCTATCAGTTAGCCTTTAGTCAAAAGGACATGCCACATCTTGATTCAAACCACAACCACCCCCTCCATCTTGAGGTCGATGTCAACTGTCAAAAAGTAAAAAGGGTACTAATAGATAATGGTTCAGCCCTAAATCTCTGTACATTAAAGTTCATACAACAGGTTGGATACACCCAAGTTGATCTAAAAAATCAAGTGATCACCATTAAGGCCTATGATAATGCAGAGCGAGATTCTGAGGCATTATTTGCCTCCTTATTCAAGTGGGCCCCATTGTACAATACACTATGTGTCATGTTCTGGACCTTGAACTCCCATACAACATCCTTCTTGGTTGTCCATGGATTCATTCTATGCAAGCCATACCATCCACCTATCACCAATGTCTAAAGTTCCCATTTCAAGGAATGGAAGTCACCATACAAGCCGATGCTCAACCTTTTGAATATTGTCGTGCTTTGGAAGCCTCTTTTCCACATTCACATTATTGCCCAGGAGTCGAAATGGGGGCATCCTCGACATCGGATCTTGTACCATCCACCAATACCCTAAACACTTCATCCCCACCATCATCCACACCTGCTTCCACCGTCACGAAGGTCTAGATCATTGATAATGGATGTGGTGAATACAAAATGCATACCACACTCAATGTAGCAACCATGCCACCTTCGCCCTGCACATACGGGCAACCAATTTTGCCACTACTAAAAGTAGAAGAAAAGACACTCACACTCACGTCCAAGAACATGGGGTCCACAACTTTCAATAATTTGGGATCCCTCCAAATCAAATGGATGATGATATCAGTCAATGGATTTATCGGGAGAAACTTGAGCCATCACGTCCCCTTATTGAATACTTTCACGAAGTCTATCCACATGCCTCCAAATTCATTGAAAATTGTCATTACCAAGATAGAGGCCTTGGTGCAGAAGAACAAGGAAGACGTCTGCCCATCAAAGCAACTACCATCCAACCAAGGAATTTAAGCTTGGGCTATGATACTAAACAAAAAGGTCTTACAACATCCACTAACACTTCTAACAATGTTAGTGTTGACAACAGTTCCCTCGAAGAAATATCGGAGGAAGAGTCCATCATACACGCGTACGATGATCTGAATCACATTGACCTCCCCACCATGTTTGAATGCTTATCTGTTTGTACCATAACTTTATCCCTTAAACATCCTAAGCTTATCGATCATGACCTACAAGGTAGCGCACTAGTCAACACATTTCCCTCAGAGGATACCTACGTACATATAATGGGATTGGGCGAAGATGAACGCCCTAATCGCAAAAGCAAAAAGAAACAAAAGAAAAATGGGTCATCAAGTGAAAACCTCATCGAGGTGCTTTTTGACTACGAAAAAGTAAAAACAAAGGATGTATCTGACAGTGAAGACCTTGATACGACACTGGAAGATGGGGACGTTCATCTTCCCCTTGTAGGAACATGACTATCTAAGCAATCTTCAATTCTCACTGAAGAAACGCAAGAGGTGAACTTGGGGACAAAAGAAATTCCAAGGATAACCTATGTGGCCAAATCTTTATCTAAAGCATAATACATCACCATTGTCCAAATTCTTCGTGAAGAGGTTATCAACTTTGCATGGGCTTACTCTGATATGCCTAGCTTAGATCCCAATCTTGTTGTACACCATTTGGATGTCCGTCCAGAGGCTAAACCTGTCAAGCAGAATCTCTGAAAGATGCATCCGCAAGTGGCATTATTGGTTAAGAAAGAATTGGAAAAGTTACTGGATGCTAGTTTTATCAGACCCATTGATTACTCTTATTGGATCTCCAATATCGTACCTATTGCTAAACCCAATGGAGACATCAGGATTTGTACGGATTTTTGAGATCTTAATAAAGCTTGCCCAAAGGACGACTTCCCCTTTACCTAACATCGATATGCTAGTCGACATCACTACGGGACACGAGATGCTATCCCTCATGGATGGCTTCTCTGGCTACAATCAGATCCAAATTGCCCCTGATGATCAACATAAAACTGCTTTTACAACACCTTGGGGTACTTTCTGCTACAATGTCTTGCCCTTTGGTCTCAAAAATGCAGGGGCCACATATCAACTGGCAATGACAATTATATTCCATGACCTCATCCACATCATCATGGAAGATTATGTGGATGACCTACTAGCAAAATCTGGAACTAGGGATGAACACCCTGCCATTTTGAAACGGATCTTTGAGTGCTTAGAACAATACAAGCTACGACTGAATCCAAAGAAGTGTGTGTTCGAGGTCACATCAAGAAAAGTGTTGGGCTTCATAGTGTCTCAAAGAGGCATCGAGGTTGACCCAGCTAAGGTGAAAGCTATCATGGATATGCCTCCACCAAGAAACTTGAAACAATTAAGGAGCCTCCAAGGGAAACTACAATCCATCTGTCGGTTTATAGCCCAACTTGCGGATAAATGTCAGTCATTTACCCATCTTCTCAAAAAAGACACTAGCTTCAAGTGGAATCAATAGTGTCAGTTGGGCTTTGACATGCTAAAAGGATATTTGGCCCACCTGCCGATCTTGATGTTGCTTATCCTTGGCAAACCCCTCCTATTGTACATATCTGCCACATTAGTAGCATTGGGGGCATTATTGGTGCAACATGATGAATCTTCAAAGGAACGAGCGATCTATTACATTAGTCGCACACTGGTCGGGTATGAACTCAACTATTCACCAATGGAAAAGGCATGTTTGGTTGTGGTCTTCAGCACACAAAAGCTATGCCACTATATGCTCAGCCATCCTATTAAATTAATATCCAAAGTCGACCCCCTCAAGTACCTGCTATCCAAGACAACCCTGATTGGTTGAATGGCTAAATGGATCATGCTCCTCAGTGAGTTTGATATAGAATATGTGCATAGAAAAGCCATTAAAGGACAAGTAATAGTTGATCAGTTGGCGGATGCCCCGTTAGTGGACGCTTATCCCATAGAAACTGAATTTCTAGATCAAGGAGTATTTGCAGTCTCAGAAGCCACCACCTGGACATTGTACTTTGATGGATCACACACTCATAATGGATCCTTTCTTATCACCCCCCAAGGCGACTACATACCGAAATCATTTAGACTAGCTTTTCCCTGCACCAACAACATCTCTGATATGAAGCCCTTCTCACCGGCCTCAGAATTGTAGTCCAATGGCACATCACTCATTTACAAGTTTTTGGTGACTCCCAGTTAGTCATAAAATAGGTCAACGATGAGTTTCTGACAAAAAATGAAAATTTGTTGCCTTACAAACGAATGGTGGATGACTTCAAGAAATATTTCACTACCATCCAATTTGAGCAAATCCCAAGACTCCAAAATAAGGCAGCAGATGCTATAGCTACCATTGGTTCTCTCCTCAACATGCCAAAAGATTGCACAAATTGTCAGTTCCTAGTTGAGCAACTCCTAATCCCAGCGTACGATATCACTAAGAATGACATGGTGTGTGCTATTGTAGATCTTGAATCCCCTTGGTACCATGACATTTACATCTACATTCATGACAACACCCTCCTGATTGACCTCACGAGAAACCAACGTAAATCATTTATCCAACGCACGGCCAACTACACCATTATTAGTGATACTCTTTATTGACGTGGGTATGATGGAACTCTCCTCCATTGTTTAGAAAAAACTGAAGCTTGCACAACATTAACAGAAGTGCATAGCGGTATTTGTGGGGCCCATTCTAATGGTATGGCCCTAGCCAAATGGATTCTTAGAGAAAAATATTACTGGCCCATAATGGAACAAGATGCTTGTGAGTATGTCAAAAAGTGTCTTCCGTGTCAACAACATGCAGATCTGATTCACACTCCAGCACAAGATCTCCAACCTATCACGACACCTTGGTCATTTTCATAATGGGGTTTCGAATTGATTAGCAAAATCTACCCTCCATCTTTTGATGGTCACACATTTATCATCACGGCCACTGAATACTTCACCAAGTGGGTGGAAGCCATTCCACTCACTCAAATCACTGGTGTTCAGATCTCTAAGTTCATCCTCTACCATATCCTCTACAGGTATGGTATCCCCTCTACCATCATCACCGACAATGGAAAGCCATTCAAAAATAAGTGTATGAAATTCCTTTGTGACACATATCATATCCAACATTGTTGGTCCACTCCCTATTACCCCCAAGGTAATGGGTAGGCAGAAGTGACTAATAAAACATTGATCAAAATCATTAAGAAGATGGTCAATAGCACTGGCCGCGATTGGCACCTCCATATCCATCCCGCTCTTTAGGCCTACCGTACATCCATCTGCATCTCCCTCAAGAATCTCATCATTGACGAAGACACCCGAGTGGCATGCTTGGCACAATTGGAATTGCTAGATGAAAAATGGGTCAAAGCTTATAACCATCTACAAGCTTATCAACACTGACTCAAAATGAGCTACAATAAGAAAGTTTGCCCTCACCGATTCGAGGTTGGTGATTTGGTCCTAAAAGAAAATCAGCAAAATCAGCAAGATCGAGAGAAAAAGGTTAAGTTTGAAGCAAACTGGTTGGGCCCTTATGTCATCACCTCGAAGTATGGTTTTGGTGCCTCCAGGCTCTCCACCCCTGAAGGAAAACCCTTGGAGGAACCCATCAAAATCATGCATCTGAAGAAGTTCTACACTTAGGTCAGCTGGGGTATCCTTCCTGGTAAAAGTCAAAAATACAAAAAAATTAAAAAAATCCAAAAACCCAAAAATAGTAAAGAGAAATAATTTGTCCTATGGTGAAAACCACCCCTACGTGGCACCTTGGATACATACAATTGGTGAAAACCTGACAATAGGCACCTCTCGTGTAGGGTCGAATCATTATCTACCTCGCGTGCTTGTTACTTTATGACTTACCTGCCCATCCCCATATCCTCCCATCTGCTTGCATCACCTCGTCGCTTGGTATATTCTTGTTGAGGATTGGATGACCGTCATTTGCTATCTGCAATCTTGAGCTTATTGTCCTAATCCGAGCTTATGTCACCTCATCCTTATGTTTGTCTTCATCTAGGCTCACTCCCGTGGTCGTCTCCATCTAGGTCTCATTGTGAACTACGTTGCCCCTGCACTTGCACGTAGGCAAGGTTGATCTTTTGATCTACCCCCGAGGCTCCTCCATGTTTTCATCCTCCATCTTTTGTCGTCATCACCCTCTTTCTGCTTTCATCCTCTCTTGAACTACGACGCCTCTGCGCTTGCATGTAGGCAAGGCTAATCTTTGGATTGACCCCCGAGGCATTTTGTCTTTCAACATCTGTCCTCATGATCCACTTTCTGATCTTATCCATCCTTAGACTTTTGTTGTGTCTGAACTGCGTTGCCCCTGCGCTTGCACGTAGGCAAGGTCGATCTTTCGATCTGCCTCTGGGGCTTGTGTTTGTCTTGGTTATCCATCATTTTCCATCAGTCCACTTTCCGCTCTTTTATCATGGTCTTTTCCTGAACTACGAGGGCTCTGCGCTTTCACATAGGCAAGGTTGATATTTTCTTCAACCCTTGAGCCCCTAGGTCTTTAGGTTGTATCTCATCCTCTTGTTGTCTTGAATGTCCCTATCATCCTTAATTCTTCACAAACAAGATCTCCTCGTATCAAGAAATCTGCCTAATGACAATCATCTTGTGTCATCTAGGTCACTTTAGCTTAATATCCATCATTAGTCTTAACAGGATGCATCCTTCCTAACAAACCACATCAACTCCATCCATCCTGGGGATCTTATGGCAAAGGACTCTTGTAATTGATTATGATCTTTTGGTACTTTTGGATTTTGTTTATCATTTGAGCTCCCTATACACACTAGTCAAAATCACCATGATCCTTCATATTGTGGTGTGTTTTGCCTAGTTAACATAGGAACATCTCTTGGCTTTTGTTGTTTGCTGGGATGCCCCACATGGTACCCACCGAGATCCTTTTCGGATCTCATGTTATGTGGGGGCATCTCTTTGTGCTTGTGGATATTCCAATACCTAGCTCGACCAAAGTCATCGCAACTTTGGGGTATTGAGATATCCTTCTTGTTTGTCGTGTTTATTTTATGTATTAGACATTAATCCATCTTGGCTTACATACCCTGACATCCAATGTCTTATGCTATAGCAAAAATCAGTGCTCTAAATAGCAAAAATCAGTGCTCTAAAGGATGGAAAATTGCATTCACATTGCATTTCATCTCATTGCATATTCCCCCCTCATCCTATGTTACTCCTACATCTATGACTTGTAATTTTGGTTGTGCAAACTCTCATTCACTCTTACTAACTTTTCTTCTCGGGATCCTTATGATCTTTGACAGGTACTGCACCTTACACACCCTCCGTCTATCACCTACCCATTGATACTTATGTCTACATTCATTAAAATCATTTTACATCCATCCATTTATCTATTTTGCATACATTCATTAAATTCATTCATCCATTAAGATTATTCATCCATTCATTAAATTCATTTATCCATTTTACATCCATCTATTTATCCATTATTCATCCTTTCATTAAGTTCATTTATTAAGATTATTACATCCATCCATTTATCCATTATTCATCCATTCATTTAGTTCATTCATCCATTTACATTAAGTTCATTTATTAAGATTATTCATCCATCCATTTATCCATTTTACATCTATCCATTTACATTAAGTTCATCCATTAAGATTATTCATCCATTCACTAAGTTCATTTATCCGTTTCCATCCCTTTACATTAAGTTCATTCGTTACGATTATTCATCCATTTACACTAAGTTCATCCATTCCTTTATCCATTTACATTATTTCATCCATTCATTAGGTTCATTTCTCCATTTATCCATTTATTTCATCCATACATTCCCATATCCATCTATGCATCATTAATACAATTGCATTACCATTCCTCAATCATTAACATAATCCATAATCACACATGCATAAGTAAAATATTCACAACATAACACAACATCTACATCCACACAAAAACATTATATACATATACATCACATACATCCGCTATCATAGGAACATCAATAAAACACCATATGCATACCATACATCACCAAAATGTGTGACATAATACCAATGGAGACCATCACATATCGTCATCACAATAATACACTGTCCATCTCCAAAATATAGTCACCACATAATCACCTCCATATCATGCTCAAAATAAGGTGCATCTAAAAATATGCACTACACTACCATCTAGTACCTGTCAAAAGCACTTGATTAATTCACCTATCCTTTGCATGTCCTGAGCTGCCCACACTTGACCTCTGTAGAGACTCAAGTACTGGTCCCCTATGTGTCGGTGTCCCCTAAGACTTACGCTCTGAGGTCCCAAACTAAGGAGTCGACTGAAAATCACTGAACCCTCTAGTCTATGTCCCTAAGGACTGAGATGGTGCCAACATCTATGGTATCTGCCTAACATACTGCGTTGTACATTGCGCCAGATCTGGCACTGCCTACTCATACGCACCCCTCCAATACATTGCCTCGTGCATATAATCATCTCTCTCCCCAGCCTGGTACCAAGCGGCATTCTGCTCTTGCCTGTACCTATCCCGCTCTCTGCTCATGGCCCATCGCTCCTGCTCCCATGCCTCTTGTGCCGCTGTCAGTAGTCATATCTGCTCTACGGACCTCTCCCTCTTTGCCCGCATAGTCTCCAGCACTGTCTCATCACCCTGCCCTCGACGTGCCTGCATCTATGCTATATCCCTCTCAGCGTTCTCTACCCGATCCACTGCTAAGTCTATCTGAAACTACGGGATTTGAACCTGTCTCCATAAACTATCTCTCTCCCCCTGCAGTACCTACATCTGTACGTGTAAACTATCCCTCTCCCCCTACAGTGCCTACATCTATACCTGTACATTGTCCCTCTCCCCCTGTAGAGTCTACACCTGTCCCTGTGCACTCTCTCTCTCTCGCTGCATCGTCTCTACTCCGACCTCTGCCACCTCGAGTCTTGCCCTCATTTCCTCTACGGATGCCTTTGTCGAAGATACCCTCTCTTGCAGTACTGTCCTCTCCTCCTAAAACTCTGCCACCTGAAGTCTCAGTAACTCCATCTCCCCCCTTCTGCTGACTTCGGATGACCTCACATCTATGCAATTGTCATCACTGCCTCTAGTCTGTCTCTGTCCCATGTCACCTGAGCCAGCTCCCCCCGTACTCTCTCCATCCCCACTCGCATCTCATCCCTCTCCCTCTCAACCACCTTTATGTTTGTCATCAGCTGGCATACAACCCACTCAAACACTATCGTCTGTGTCTCCTACACCCTCCCAACCTCCGCCTCTTCCCTCCTCAACTCCTCCTCTAGCACATATATCCTCGCCTAGGCCCCTCTCAGTAATCCTACCAGATCATCAACTACAACTACTGGTATTATGGCTAAGGGCTCCATCACTTGTACATCTAGGTCCATCGCCTCCCCCTCTCTCTCCTCCTGCACTGGCTCTACCCGGAATGCCACCCGAATCCTCCGTGGTTGTCCTCTCCTCCCCACTCTCATCAATCTCTGCGGCTCCCTCCCAAACTGCCTCTCCCCCATCTCCTGATCAACTGGCTGGACTCTCCTCCGTTGACTACTCTCAGGCCTCTCCACGGGTTGTCCTCTAACATCCATCACCCTCTCTACCTCCTCCTGCAGATCTCTGGCTCTCACATCCACCGGCGGTCGTTGGCCACCAGAGCAGGAGGAGATGAGAGTCCCAGAGCTGCCGATGGATGTGAGAACCAGAGATCCGCAGGAGGAGGTAGAGAGGGTGATGGATGTTAGAGGACAGCCCATAAAGAGGCCTGAGAGTAGTCACTGGAGGAGAGTCCAGCCAGTTGATCAGGAGATGGGGGAGAGGCAGTCTAGAGGGGAGCTACAAAGATTGATGAGAGTGTGGAGGAGAGGACAGTCACGGAGGATTCGGGTGGCATGCCGGGTAGAGCCGGTGTAGGAGGAGAGAGAGGGGGAGGCGATGGACCTGGATGTATAGGTGATGGAGCCCTTAGCCATAGTACCAGTAGCTGAAGTTGATGATCTAATGGAATTATTGAGAGGGGCGCAGGCGAGGATATCTGTGCTAGAGGAGGAGTTGAGGAGGGCAGAGGCGAAGGCATGGAGGGTGCAGGAGACAGAGACGATAGTGTTTGAGTGGGTTGTATGCCAACTGATGACAGACATACAAGTGGTTGAGAGGGAGAGGGATGAGATGCAAGTGGGGATGGAGAGAGTACAAGGGGAGCTAGCTAGGGTGACATGAGATCGAGACAGACAAGAGGCAGTGATGACAGTTGTGCAAATGCGAGGTCATCCGAAGTCAGTAAGAGGGGGGGGAGATGGAGGCACTGAGACTTCAAGTGGCAGAGTTTCAAGAGGAGAGGATAGTACTACAGGAGAGGGTATCTTCGATAGAGGCATCCGTAGAGGAGATGAGGGCAAGACTTGAGGTGGCAGAGGTCAAAGTAGAGATGATGCAACAAGAGAGAAAGAGTGCACAGGGACAGGTGTAGAATCTACAGGGGGAGAAGAATAGTGTATAGGTATAGATGCAGGCACTGCAGGGGGAGAGGGATAGTTTATAGATATAGATGCAGGCACTGCAGGGGGAGAGAGATAGTTTATGGAGATAGGTCCAGATCCTGCAGTTTCAGAGAGACTATGCAGTGGGTCGGGCAGAGAACGTCGAGAGGGATATAGCACAGATGCAGGCATGTCGAGGGCAGGGTGATGAGACAGTGCTGGAGACTATACAGGCAGAGAGGGAGAGGTTCACAGAGCAGATACAACTACTGACAGTGGCATAAGAGGCATGGGAGCAAGAGTGATGGGCCATGAGCAGAGAGTAAGATAGGTACAGGCATGAGCGAAATGCCGCTCAGTACCAGGCTCGACAGAGAGATGATTATATGCACGAGGCATCATACTTGAGGGGTGCGTATGAGTAGGCAGTGCCAGATCCGGTGTAGCGTATAATGCAATATGTTAGACAGATACCACAGATGTCGGCACCATCCCAGTTCTTAAGGACACGGATTAGAGGGTTCAATGATTTCCAACCAACTCCTTCTCAGTTTGGGACCCCAAGGCGTGAGTCTCAGGGGACGCCGACACACAAGGGACCAGTACTTGAGTCTCCGCAGAGGTCAGGTATAGGTAGCTCAGGCCATGCAAATGATAGGTGATAGGATATAGGTGCTTTTGATAGGTACCAGATGGTAGTGTAGTGCATATTTTCAGATGCACCTTATTTTCAGCATGATATGAAGGTGATTATGTGGTGACTATATTTTAAAGATGGATAGTGTATTATTGTGATGATGATATGTGATGGTCCCCATTGGTATTATGTCATATTTTGGTGATGTATGGTATGCATATGGTGTTTTATTGATGTTCCTATGATAGCGGATGTATGTGATGTATATGTATATGATGTTTTTGTGTGCATGTAGATGTGTGATTATGGATTATGTTAATGATTGAGGCATGGTAATGCAATTGTATTAATGATGCATAGATGGATATGGGAATGTATGGATGAAATGAATGGATAAATGGAGAAATGAACCTAATGAATGGATGAAATAATGTAAATGGATAAAGGAATGGATAAAGTTAGTGTAAATGGATGAATAATCGTAATGAATGAACTTAATGTAAAGGGACGAAAACGGATAAATGAATTTCGTGAATGGATGAATAATTTTAATGGATGAACTTAATGTAAATGGATAGATGTAAAATGGATAAATGGATGGATGAATAATCTTAATAAATGAACTTAATGTAAATGGATGAATGAACTGAATGAATGGATGGAGAGTGTGACAATAATGGAGGCATTGGGATAGTGAATTTTGGGATGTAGGGACCCAAAACAAATTTAGGAGATGGAGGAGGTGAATGATTTTGTGGGGAAATAACAACTTTGGATGTCGTTATGGACTTTTCAATTGAAGGTATGTCACCTTTTTTCTTTGGGATCCACATGGTTTTTATTTTTGCTCTAGTGGGCCTTCGTGGCCTTTTGGATTGATTTGGATTTTGGACTTGATTTTTATTTTCTTTAACATGTCTTTTGAAGGGGACATGAGGAACTTTAGATTCATGTGGATGTTTGGATCTATGTATTGTTGCTTTGGCATCCAAAGTTCTTTTAGTAGTAATGAGATGGGTGCGAGGAGATGGATGATGTGTGGATGAAGTGATAGAGGTAGGCATTTGATGAGGAAGTGTGGATGGATAATGTGTAGGTATGTGCCCTCGTTGATCTCGATTCACACGCGCGAAGAGGAAATATATCACAATGTGAAAAGACACAAAAATTAATGAATTTATGATTACAGTGGAAAAGGCAAGAGTTAGCGGAGGTGTAGGGAAAGCACGAAAACCCATGCAGATGGGCCAAAAAACTAAATTTAGTACACATCCAAAATAAGCCAAAGGGAACCCCTAGCTAAACTAGCCAGTTTGAAGTCTCTAGAATGCAGCCAAATCGCATCATAAATAGTCACATCATTACAAATACACTCACTCCTCCAAATGTAATGAGGATATAAAACAAGCAATCCAATTCCCAAAAGAGTAGCACGCACAGTACAACCCCACACTTGAAAAGAAGTCACGTCCTTCCATTCAACCCGCATCAAGCTACCAAAACTAAACTTGATCTCCTCAATTACATCCCCTCCCTACCATCTCATCATAATTTTATAAACTAAACCCATCCACCAAGTCCAAAGGATGGACATGTGGATGCTCCTTTCCCTACCCCACACACGCACAACTTTACTAGGAAAACTCCACCTTTACTCCATACCAATATTGACATTCATCCACCAGCACACCCAAATTAACCAGTGGGCCCCATAATCAGCTCTCATCATTCAAAAGTTGAAAATCATTATAAACTATGGTAGCCTTGTCTCACTCTATCAAAGCTTGAATATTTGGTGGTAGTCTTTCATTATTCCTCCAACATCTAGCCAAATCCCAACCCGAGCCAATATTAGCCATAACATCCGCCACACGGTTGCCTTCTCTAAAAATATGAGTCACCTTTTTGTCCCTTAATTTGGACAAAAAGAAGCTAACATCCATCAAAATTTCCTTGGTGTTCCAACCTATAAATCTATCTTTTTCCATAGCATCCGTCACCGCTTTGGAATCTCCTTCAATATGAAGATAAACAATCACCAGAGAAACAACAATTTTGAGGCCCATGAACAACGCACAAGCCTCAACAACTAAAGTTGACTGAACCCCAATGCCACTAGCTAAACCCGCCACCATATTCCCAATAGAATCTCTGATAATCCCACCAGCATGACTAAGCAAAGAGCCCTTCCACCCAGCCAACTTCCTTTGGATCCTCTCCAAGATAGAATTTTAGTACTCCGATTGAACCTCCTTAACCGTTAGTGGGAGCCCAAGGTAAACCGACAAGAGAGAATCACCAACACATCACAAGATCACAGTCACCCTGTTTTCCAAATTTGGTAAGCAATTAAAGAAGTAAATCTTGCTCTTATTGTAGTTGATGCACTGACCAGAGCAGGAGGCCTAGCTATTAAGGCAAGCTTTCCACTTCTTAGCTTCCACAATAAAGGTCTTCCCAAATAGAAAGGTGTCATCCACAAGTTGTTGCACAACAATCGGACAAAGAGAAGTAGCCGCTTTAACACCAGATATGAAGCCCTCTAACAACAGACTCGTAAAGTTCCTACTAAGCACATCAACAATCATAATAAAGAGATAGGGGGAGAGAGGGTCACCCTATCTAAGCCCTCTACCAGCAGAGAAGAATCCACAAGGGGATCCATTCACCAAAACCAAGAACTTAACAGTACAAACACACTCCATAATGAGCTTAATGACCAAATTGTTAAAGCCAAACTTAGCCAGGACCTTAGGAATGAATTCCCACAGAACCTTATCATAAGCTTTGGAAATGTCAAGCTTAAGTGCCATCCCCGCATTATTACATCTATCCATAGAGTGGAGCAATTCATGGGTAGTCAAAGAAGCATCAAGAATGTGTCGCGCCGAGACAAACCCTTTTGAGTGTGACTAATAATTTTATCTAGCAGAGGTTTGATTTAGTTAACAAGGATTTTATAAATGATCTTATAGAAGGTGTTACAAAGACTAATAGGTCGAAAGTCAAAAATTGAAAGAGGCTCACTAATCTTGGGTATAAGGACAATGAAAGTGTGATTCATTTGTTTAAGGATCCTACCAGATTTAAAGAAGTCCTTAGCCGCAAGCACAAGGTCCCAACCCACAATATCCCAAAAGATTTGAAAGAATGCAAGAGGAAACCCATCAGGTCCTAGAGCTTTGAAGGCCCCCATGCTAAAAGTAGCCAACTGAACCTCTTCCGTGGAAACAATCTTAAGAATTCCCAAATTATCCTCCAAAGAGATGGAAGCAAGGAGATGCTAAAGGATCTTGTAGGGGCTGAAAAAGCCTCCTTGAAATAATTAACCGCATAGGACTTAATGTGAGCTTGATTACATATCACCTCCCCAGAGGCACTTATCAATTTAGAAATTTGATTCCTTTTCTGATGTTTGATGGTAGAAACATGGAAAAATGGCATGTTACTATCTCCTTCCTTCAGCCATTGGACCCTAGATTTTTGCTTCCATAAGACCTCTTCATTTTTTAAAACCTTTTCCCATTCCATTCTGGCACCCTTTTTTTGATTGTTAGTCCACTGACTGTCATCTCCCTCATCCATATTCTTTTGCAAGGTCCTCAACCTCTCTTCGAGCTTTTTTTTCCTTTGAAAAAAATCCCCAAACACATTCTTGTTCCAACATTTAACCTTCAGTTTAATATGTCTAAGTTTATAGCAGAGCCTAAACATAGGGGATCCTTGGACAAGAATATTCCACCATTCAACAATTTTCTTTTTGAAATCGAGGTGAGAGTTCCACATTATTTCAAAATGAGAAGGATAGGGACTACTAGAAGGACGAATATTAGTGGTCAATAGAAGAGGATTATGGTCTGATACCATCCTAGGCAGAGTTACCAAGTTGGCCTATAAAGCATTAGTCCAATGAGGAGAATAGAGGAAGCGGTCAAGCTGAACCTGAATCAGATCACCACCAACCTTTCTATTAGACCAGGTGAAATGCTAGCCCAGAAGTTCAATATCTATTAACCTCGATGAATACATAATGTTTGTCAGATTCGACATGCTGTCAGTGTAATCCAAGAGGCCCCCACTTTTTTCAAACGGTAACAGGGGAGAGTCAAAATCACCAACAACAAGCCACCGACCTCCCTTATTCATATTAATCTTAGCCACCATATTATTCCATAGAATAGTCCTCGAGTTCCTCTGATTAGGAACATAAATATTAACTGTAGACCATTATACTCCACCAACGGAGAACGAAACCCCAATGCTATTTTTACAATGAAATAATTCAGAACCCTACAAACAAGAAGGATTCCAAAGCATGACTAAACCACCCGAAGCTCCCTCAACATCACTGTGAATACAGGAAGCATTAGGCCACAAAAAGCTAGCAACTTTATCAAAATTACTCATCAACATTTTAGTTTTTTGAAGGAGACAAACATCAATCTTATGCTCCACTATATAGTTCTTCAAGGCACTCTGTTTGTGCAAACTATTAAGCCCCCGAACATTCCAAGACATAATCCTCATTTTTGACCTTTTTTTTAGGACACATCCAATGTCCTTTGTTTTCCCAGGGCAATCTCATTTGTCATTTCTCGCATTCTGGTGGATCTCTGAGAGGGTCTTCCAGGTTTGGAATCCCCTCCAACATTTTCCTTCTTTTTCCTACCCTTCTTCTTAGGCATAGTCCATATCCCTTCATCCTCTACTTTCTCCAGCTTTAAGCTTCCCAAGTTTTCAGTAGACTCTTCAATCATGCCAGAACACTCTTGCTCCCAAATTTCACCCTCTTCAACTAAATCCCCGTAGGTCCCCTCAGTGACATTCAATGACAGAGGATCAACAGTTGATGAGCCAGGACCAAAGACCCCACCAGAAGCCCCCATAGGCAAGGTAACAACAGCCAAGGATCCAGGATCCTGAGACAAAGAGACCTCCCGAGGTATGGTTTCCAACACCGAAGAGACACAAGGGTTCGAACCAGGGGGAGGACAAGCAAGGGAGGGTGGTCATGGAGAAAACACAAGAGGCTGAACAAAATCTGGGGGGACAAGCTCAGAGACATCCGAAGGCCTCGAGGTATCCACAACCGGATTTGTGGGATTTAACACATCCTTAGACTCCTGACTGACTGAAGATTTGTAGTCAGAGATAAGATGCCCAGCTCTGGCACACCTTTGACAAAATACCACTGTGTTTTCATAACAAACAGGTTGGATCTAGTTTCCCAGCTTAGAACACAACTTGATAGAGTTTGGTAGAATTTTATCAACGCAAATATTGACACAGAATTGAGCAAAGACTAACCTTGATTTTCATTTAGTGACAGCATCCGTAGTAAAAAATTGACCCAACGAATCACCAACAACCTTGAAAATGGCTTCATCCCAAAACTCAAGAGGTAAACCCGACAGACAAACCCAAATAGGAGCCAACATGTTAAGGTCAACAGCAGGGTCGAAACCATGTTTCCACTTACACATTACAAGGTTGTGCTTCCCATAAACCCACAGGCCTGACAACAAAGTGGCCACCAAGTCCTCAGCTGCAACAAATCTAAAAAGGAAGAGAGCACTAGCCATCGCGCGAATCTCCACACTACCCTTGAGTTTATTTCGATCGTTGGTACTGTGTTTGACATATCGGATTTGATTAGTAACAAGATCCTTACCTCCATGGAGAATGTTGTGGTGGGGAGATTCCTCTCCTATCGTCCTATGGTGGATATGGTTAGGAAGTGGGTTGTTGTGAAGTGGCGGCTTAAGGGTAGTGTGAAGATTCGCGCGATGGCTAGTGGTCTCTTTCTTTTTAGATTTGTTGCAGCTGAGGACTTGGTGGCCACTCTATTGTCGGACCCGTGGGTTCATGGGAAACATAGCCTGGCAATATGTAAGTGGAAACCTGGTTTTGACCCCGCTGTTGACCTTAACATGTCGGCTCCTATTTAGGTTCGTTTGCCAGGTTTACCTCTTGAGTTTTGGGATGATGCCATTTTCAAGGCTGTTGGTGATTCATTGGGTCAATTTGTTACTACGGATGCTGTCACTAAATCAAAATCAAGGTTAGTCTTTGCTCGATTCTGTGTCAATATTTGCGTTGATAAAATTCTATCAAACTCTATCAAGTTGTGTTCTAAGCTGGGAAACTGGATCCAACCTGTTTGTTACGAAAATGTGGTGGTATTTTGTCAAAGGTGTGCCAAAGTTGGGCATTTTATCTCTGACTGTAAATCTTTGGTCACTTGGGAGTCTAAGGATGTGTTAAATACCACTAATATTCATCCTTCTGGTGGTCCCTATCCTTTTCATTTTGAAATAATGTGGAATTCACCCCAATTTCAAAAAGAAAATTATTGAATGGTGGAATATTCTTGTCCAAGGATTCCCTATGTTTAGGCTATGCTATAAACTTAAACATATTAAACTGATGGTTAAAGGTTGGAACAGGAATGTGTCTGGGGATGTTTTTCAAAGGAAAAAACAACTCAAAGAAAGGTTGAGGACCTTACAGAAGAATATGGATGAGGGAGATGACAATTAGCAGACTAACAATCAGGAAAAAGATGTCAAAATGGAATGCAAAAAGGTTTTAAAAAATGAAGAGGTCTTCTGGAAGCAAAAATCTAGGGTCCAATGGCTGAAGGAAGGAGATAGGAACACATCTTTTTTCCATGTTTATGCCATCAAACATCAAAAAATGAATCAAATTTCTAAATTGATAAGTGTCTCTAGGGAGGTGATATCTAATCAAGCTCATATTAAGTCCTGTGCGGTTAATTATTTCAAGGAGGTTTTTTCGGCCCCTAAAAGGGCACCCAACTTGGCTTTGGATTGTAAGATCCTCTAGCATCTCCCTGCTTCCATCTCTCTGGAGGATAATTTGGGAATTCTTAGGATTGTTTCCACGGAAGAGGTTCGGCTGGCTACTTTTAGCATGGGGGCCTTCAAAGGTCCAGGACCTGATGGGTTTCCTCCTGCATTCTTTCAAATCTTCTGGGATATTGTGGGCTAGGACCTTGTGCTTGTGGCTAGGGACTTCTTTAAATCTGGTAGGATCCTTAAACAAATGAATCACACTTTCATTGCCCTTATACCCAAGATTGGTGAGCCTCTTTCAATGTCTGACTTCAAACCTATTAGTCTTTGTAACACCTTCTATAAGATCATTTCTAAGATACTTGTTAACCGAATCAAACCTCTGCTAGATAAAATTATTAGTCACACTCAAAAGGGGTTTGTTCCAAGGCGACACATTCTTGATGCTTCTTTGACTACCCATGAATTGCTCCACTCTATGGATAGATGTAATAATGTAGGGATGGTGCTTAAGCTTGACATTTCCAAAGCTTATGATAAGGTTCTATGGGAATTCATTCCTAAGGTCCTAACTAAGTTTGGCTTTAATAGTTCAGTCATTAAGCTCATTATGGAGTGTGTTTGTATTGTTAGGTTCTCGGTTTTGGTGATTGGATCCCCTTGTGGATTCTTCTCTGTTGGTAGAGGGCTTAGACAAGGTAACCCTCTCTCCCCCTATCTCTTTATTATGATTGTCAATGTGCTTAGTAGGAACTTTATGAGTCTGCTATCAGAGGGCTCTATATCTGGTGTTAAGGCGACTATTTCTCTTTGTCGGATTGTTGTGCAATAATTTGTGGATGACACCTTTTTATTTAGGAAGGCCTCTGTTGTGGAAGCTAGGAAGTGGAAAGCTTTCCTTAACAGCTATGCCTCCTTCTCTAGTCAGTGCATCAACTACAATAAGAGCATGATTTACTTCTTTAATTGTTTGCCAAATTTGGAAAATAGGGTGACTGCGATCCTGGGATGTGTTGGTGATTCTCTCCCATCAGTTTACCTTGGGTTCCCACTAACGGTTAAGGAGGTTCAACCGAAGTACTGGAATTCTATCCTGGAGAGGATGTAATGGAAGTTGGTTGGGTGGAAGGGCTCTTTGCTTAGTCATACTGGAAAACTCCAACTTCTTACCACAACTATACAAGGTATCCCCACCTACTTTCTAGCTATTTTTAGGATGTCTAATTATATTGCAAAAAAGTTTGAATGAATTCAAAGGAAATTTCCTTTGGTCTGGTATTGAGGAAAAAAAATATTGCTTTGGTAAAATGGGAAAGGGTTTGTTAAGCTAAACATTGTGGTGGGCTTGGAATAAGGAAGATTGTTATCTCTAACAGGGCGCTGATGGCCAAGGTTGGGTGGGACCAGTTAAGGAACACCAAGGATTGGTGCAAAATTTTGAATGCTAGGTACCTCCAAAACAGTCTTTTGATTGATTATCTTTCGGAACCCCATCCCTAAGGTTCTGTTATCTGGAGGAGTATCTGCAGCATACAAGGCCTGCTAAAAAAAGAGACTAAATGCAAAATGGGAAATGAGGTCAAAATCAGATTTTGGGAAGATGTTTGGCTTTTGGACTCCTCCTTAGTTAGATTTGATTTTGGGGCGATGATGGATGAAGCTCAAAGATTCTTTGGTTTACATATTAGTGATTATGTGGCTGGCCCTCTTGGAGCTAGGATTTGGCAGGATCTCTCCCTTTGTTGCCCCCACTCTCTTGACCTTTGTCGCCTAGCTAGATCCCTTCAGGTGTTGCTCTCCAGTATCAGGTTTCCTTCCTATGACAGGGAGGATGAGCTCTTTTGGGCTTTAGATAAGTAGGGGTATCTTTTAGTGCGATCCGCTTACAGACTGCTGACTAATAATATTTTTGTTGAGGAACACTGGAAGAGGGTTTGGAATCGTCACATGATACCTAAAATAATTTTTTTTTGGTTGACAGTCTGTCATAATAGGATCTTAACTCAGGACAATTTGAGAATTCGGGGGTTGTGCTTTCCCAATAGATGTTTTTTTTGCAAGGAGGGGGAGGAAACTGTCAGCCACCTTTTATTACACTACTTATATGTTGTTGAAGTTTGGGGGATGGCTTTTGAGAAACTTGATGTCTATTGGGTTATGAGAAAAGACCTTTTGTCGTTTATTCTGAGTTAGAATGGCCCTTTTATCCATCCTCTGCCTGTTGAAATTTGGAGGCAGACGCCCCCAATCTTAGGTTGGTGTTTATGGAAGGAAAGAAATAACAGGGTTTTCAAGAATATTGAGCGGAGCCCAAAGGAGGTGTTTGGCATTGATGTTCGGCTCATTGAGGAGAATATCTCTCTCTTTGATGGGAAACTATCAAAGTTGAGGCCGCTAGACTATGAACTAAAAATGACTAAGAAATGGCATCAGGATCTAAAGGCTAATGCCTTTGATAATTCAAAACTATTAGCTAGGAAAAATACCAAATGGGAGCCTCTAGATTGTGGATGGTTCAAATTTAATTTTGATGGGGTTACTAAAGGCAACCTAGGAAGGGCAAGTATAGGTGGGATTATCAGAGATTCTATGGGGAATATGGTGGCAGGTTTTGCTGGTGGCATTAGGGTTCAGTCGACTTTAGTTGATGAGGCTCATGTGTTGTTCATGGGCCTCAAAATTGTTGTTTCTCTGGGGATTGTTTATCTCCATATTGAAGGAGATTCCAAAGCAGTGATGGATGTTATGGAAAAAAGATAGATTTATAGGTTGGAATACCAAGGACATTTTGATGGATGTTAGCTTCCTTTTGTCCAAATTAAGGGACAAAAAAGTGACTCATATTTTCAGAGAAGGCAACCGTGTGGCAGATGCTTTGGCTAATCTTGGCTCGGGTTGGGATTCGGCTAAATGTTGGAGGAATAAGGAAAGACTGCCGCCAAATATTTAAGATTTGATAGAGCAGGACAAGACTACCATGGTTTATAATGATTTTCAACTTTTGAATGATGAGAGTTGATTATGGGGCCCATTGGTTAATTTGGGTGTTCTGGTGGATGAATGTCAATATTGGTATGGAGTACAAGTGGAGTTTTCCTAGTAAAGCTGAGCATGTGTGAGGTAGGGAAAGGAGCATCCACGTGTCTGTCATTTGGACTTGGTGGATGGCTTTAGTTTATAAAATTATGATGAGATGGCAGGGAGGGGATGTAATTGAGGAGATCAAGTTTAGTTTTAGCGGCTTGATTCGGGGTAAATGGAAGGACGTGACTTCTTTTCAGGTGTGGGACTGTAAGGTGTGTGCTACTCTTTTGGGAATTAGATTGCTTGTTTTATATCCTCATTGCATTTGGAGGAGTGAGTGTATTTATAATGATGTGACTATCTATGATGTGATTTGGCCACATTCTAGAGACTTCGGGCTGGCTAGTTTAGCTAGGGGTTCCTTTGGCTTATTTTGGAGGTTTACTAAATTTAATTTTTTGGCCCATCTGCATGGGTTTTCGTGTTTTCCCTATACCTCCGCTAACTCTTGCCTTCTCCACTGTAATCATAAATTCATTAATTTTTGTGTTTTTTCACACTATGGTATATTTCCTCTCCACGTGTGTGAATGGTATGCGGGGTTTAATTTGCTTCGTTGTAATCCCTGTCTTAACTATCTTTTGGAGATTATTGTTTGTGACTGCTACATTTGGTATTTCTCGCATTTTTGTGAGCTTTTTGTACAGTCTGGCAATATGGGTGGTGAGCGCGTTCGGACGGAACCAGACAATTGTGATGAATTTCAAAACAACCTTTTGGTCTGGCACATTTGTGTGGAGGGAGGAATTGCTCTACTCATGGAGTGCTTAGTCAGCCATGATCCTATTTTATCAGGTCAGTTTGCTAATTTATGGAAGGACAGGAGGGTTTTCCATTGGTAGAATTTTGTTCAAAATCAACGAGGATGTTATTGCGCAGGCTACGGGTTTGCTATGTGTGGGAAAAAAATATCCTAAACACACTAAAAAGTTGGACCATCAGAGCCTTAAAGCATTTTTCAAAGGTGAGGAGACCCCGGTTAGGAACCAGGCGGGGTTTGAAAGGGGAGAGCTTCCTAAGCCGTGGGATTAGGTGTGCATGGCGCTGATGAAGTATGTTACGCTAGAAGGTAGATACAAAACTTGTTTCTTTTATCATTTCCCTCTGTTAAACCACCTTAGGCATAAAATACTGCTTAGTTTCCCATTTTTCCTTCTAATGGACCTGGAAAGTTCAGTTGACAAGTGTAAGGAGTCGACCAACCAAAATCCCTATGATCTCTCGCCACTCCTGCTCCATCAGGGGTTAATCATTTGCCTGTATCACTTTCATTTTGTCATATGCCCGCCTAAAGCCATCACCGCTATCTGCATTGAGAACATTGAACCCCTCTCTACGGTGCATATCTTCCCAACCAAATCCACGAGTCCTCCTCGGAAGTCTAATATTGATAATGTGGGGAATGTCAAAACCAAATTTGCTACCAAAAAGCTTAAGGGTGGGTTGGGAAAGGCCCATGCCAGTGCGATGAAAGGGCTTTGTGAGCTAAAAGCCACTCAGGCTGACACAGCTATTAATGTCACTATGTCAAAAAAAGGTAAGGAGAAATGCATGCGGGCTGCGACTGTTAAAGATGGCAAGGGTAAGAATGCGGTTATGAAAGATTCCAGAGGGGATATGGTTGTGGGGATCACAGAGTTGACTAGAGGGGAAAGTGTTAGGAGGAGATCTGGGAGGCTGGCCAAGAACAACAAGAAGAGGTTAATCATTGAGGATTCAGAGGAGGAGCAGTCAGACAACAAGGGTTACAAGGAAGAAGATATTGTGGAAAGGCCCCATCTTACACTGGTGGACAACAAGCTTCCTTTTGATGGCTTTGGCTCGCACTCTCCACAGCCGTTGGTGGATGAGTCTGGTGAGGTTCAGTGTGCTATGGATGTTGGGGTGGATTCGAGGAAGGTGGCGAAGAGATTGGACACTCTAGACAAAATATTTCGGGGGCTAATCCGCTTCACCATGAAATTGGGTCACTTTGTTACGAGCACTCTGTCTAATGCCATAAAAGAGGAACAGTAGCCAAGCAAACAAAGAGTGGATGGGAGACGAGGCGATGGACCTCCTGTTTAAAAATTGGGATGATGTCAGTTAGTTGCTCTTGGTGCCTTTTTGTCGGCTGTTTCTCGGCTGTTGTTGTGCTGCCTTTGGGCTGTCTCTATTTTTTCCTGTTTATGTTAGTTGTTTAAGACTTGTCCTTTTTTGGCCCTAGTGGCTCGTTGTGTGGGGTACAATGCCCTATAAATGCTATTTAACTATTCAAAAATAGGGTTAGAGGCTTAGAACGTGTTGTTTAGGGGCAAATTCGCCCCTCTGCAATGATTAAGGAAAAAGGGGGTGTGCCAAAAATGTGATCTCCTAAAATGTTATGTCCTAATATAAGATGGTAAATAATTATTAATGCAACAAGAGGAAACTAACATAAAGAGGACACTTCAATGATTAGCCTGAGGAAATGATAAACATGAAAGCAAGATAAAACATATTAAGACTGATTATACCTTCATGTTGCTTCTTCTTCGGTTGGCTCTTGATCTTTGGATGTCTTGTGTGCTCTTTGGATGGCTATGGATTTAAATGGATGCAAGATGCAAAATGGATTGATAAAAAATGCTATAAAGAAGCTAAAATGCTACAAATGAAGAGGTATTTATAGAACAATTTGAATTCTTTAGAGAATTCAACGGTTGAGATTGATCCAACAAAGCCAAAATGAAGGGCTATGGTGAGTTGAGGACTCACAATCCCTCACATCTTGACATGTGAAATGTGAGATGGTCTAGAGTGGGATGATGTGGAAATGAGGTGGAAGAGAGGTACATGATGTGGATAAAAGACAAGTACCTTGTAGGTACCTTGGGGGATGAGAATATTTCTTCAAAAATGAACTTATTGTCCCCAAGTGAGAATGAAATAGATATTTGAGAAATTTTAGAATTCCTCATAAATCTCCATGGGAAAAGGCGAAGTGGTTGGAAAAATAAATGTGAATTAAAAATTCACATGTTTAGAAGAGTCTATTAGATAAGAGAGGGTTTCCAAAAAGCTGGGGATTTGTCACATGTGAGTGAATTGACAAGTCAGGATCTAGAAGTTCGTGACACATGTAAAGTGACAAATCAATTCTTCTAGAACTTGCATGGGGATAGGGTAAACCTTGAAAGGATAAAAGTGAATTAAAAATTCACATGGGGAAGAGAGGAACCTTGGGTGAATAAATGTGAATTAAAAATCCATATGGGAAAGAGAGTCAAGGCCAAGAAAGGCAAGTGGAAAGGTTGACCAAAAAAGGTATGCCAAATGTGGCTAATGACTTTGATTAAGGTTGTGCAAACATAAGATTATGATAATTAATGAGAGATTAGAGACAAGTGGGAGATTATGGAGGATGTGACACTAATCTTGATTAAGTGGTGCACATCCTTATTGTTGATTAACTAATTTAATCTAGATTAAAAGAGGATTATGGAGAATGTGACAAGGAGAGAGAAAAAAATGGATTAAAAATTAATTTTAATCCAAATAGGTCAAATGATTAAATAAATTGTCTTATTTATTTAATGTAGAGAAGAAAAGGTGTAAGGTAAACTATTTATTTATTCAATTACATATTTTAGGGACCTTAGGCAGAAAATGAAATAATGATTAAATAAATTATTTAATCACTATTAATGACATAGATGAATAGAGTAGACGATTTTGATCATATGGAAGTGATCAAATTTAGATGTCTACATTTTTCCCCTCTACGAAGTATCGTTAGAATAATCGTGCTTCAAAGAATAGAAAATGTAGATGACTCTATAGAGGGAGTGACCAAAAAATGATGCCCCAGCATGGAGAGGAGGACCTGAGCTGTCCAATTAGTGGGGGAATGGATGAAGATGCCCCAATCTTGCAAGGGTATGACTATGGTAGGGAAAATAGATAAATGTGAAGGGTATGTGCCCTCGAGAGGATTACGGGGGAGAAATAGGGGTCCTAAGAGACTTCTTGATAGGAAGAAATAGATGGTATGATTGGAAATAGTGCAAAAAATTAGGCAAGTTTTTTTTTTGAACAAAGTCAATCGGATAAACGGGGTGCAAATGGCGGCCCCGGGAAGGGAAGAGATTAGTCAGAGGAAAAAGAGGTAAATAAGGGGTGAAAATACCCCTTAAAAAGGGTGGGAAAAGGAATATAACCTCATTTGCATTGTACCAGTTGAGAGAAGAGGAGAGAAGAGAAAGAAGATGAGGAGTGAAGATGTCGCAGGATAATGACATTGAGATCATCCACCAGGCAGATGAGGTCCGACGAGCCTCCAGTCAGTAGGGTGGGCCCCACCAGGTTAACGTCAAAACACTCTATGCATTATTTTCATAATTTTAACGCATTTTTAATGTTTTATTGAAAATGTAAGAAATGGGTTTTGTGGACGGGTTAGGGATGAAAAATGGGTAGTCAAGAAAAAAAAAAAATTGGATTAGAAAAATGGGGGAGGGTGAAAAGGCGATCCACGACCAAGGGTGGATCGGCCTGGGTGTAGGGCAGGTCTGCCCCAGTCCAGGAGGGGGGGAGTTAGAGAGAGCAGGGGTGAGGAAAGAGAGAGAAAAGTAGAAAAGGTAAGAAAGTGAAAGTCCTGGGGCCGAAAAATATATTGACAAACAATTTGACAAGGTGGATGTTATGATTGCAGGATTTTGGTTTATTATGAACACATCAGCAGAAGTCAGAAGCATTGGCAGTGACTATAGAGGCCATGAGTGAGGTAAACCATGCAACATTGGAGCAGACAGGGTTATTGCACTTAGTGCAGTTTCTGGAAATGAGAGTGCATCGAGCAATGCTCACAACCTTGATAGAGAGATGGAGCTTGGTGACATCGACCTTCCATCTTCCAACAGGGGAGATAACAGTGACACTAGAGGATGTGTGGCAGATTTTGAGGTTGTCGATAGTAGGTCGGTTAGTGAGCGAGGTGGTGTCAAGAGGAGCACAGTTAAATGAGACCATCTTGGTACTTTTTGGGAGAGATGATTTGTCGATACAGAGGGGTCAAATAGATGTAGACAGATGCTTAACCTTGGGGTTGCCAACATTACCATTGTATTTGTGTTGTCTGATTAGTGAGATACTACTATCGGATCAGAGTAGATGATTCTATAGCTTATAGTATATGGAGGTGATTCGACATATTGTCAAGTGGCGAGAGGGATAGTTTTCTTGGGGGTCATGTGTTTTGGCCCAGTTATATCGAGACATGCATGTGATCTTTTATCGGGGGATGCAGAGCATGACACATAAGATATTATTATAGGTGTGGGGTTAGGAGCATATCATGGTGACGAAACCCATAGTGGTGAGCACAAGAGAGTTGGATGGTAGAGAGTCAGTGGCTTGGGAGTATGAGACAACTAGAGGCTGTGTGCTACGATATGAGACGTAGGGAGAGATGAATTAGTGGAGGAGAGCATTTGATGAGGTACGAGAGGACATAGTATGGTGGCCACACATGTATTGACAGTTTAGAGGATGGAGGGTCGAGGAGGAAAGACATAAGGGTTTCTTCAGATGTAGGTGTGTCTTGATTGGGAGTCAGCCACACATAGTGGAGGCGCATCGTCCGGATAAGGTGGAGAGGCAGTTTGGACTTACGCAGGATATTCCAGCAGTGTCGACTATATTTTGTCGGCTTGCTAAAGAGGTGCCATGGAGCAACAAACTGTCAACGAGCGCAACGAGGGAGATGTGGGTGATAGCAGGTGGGGTGCTCTATCCAAGGAGGGGGGTGGGTCCAGAGGATGCAAAAGTGACAAATCGGTATGGTCGGTGGTATCACAACCACCAATGGGAGAGGATTACACTAGAGGAGCCTGTTGTGGGAGCCATAGAGTGGGGGCCAGAGGATGAGCAGGAACAGGGGGGCATGAGGAGGGTGGGCAAGAGGATGCGAGACATCAGAGTGGCGGGGCAGATGAGGGTGATGCTAGAGATCAACTAGAGAGGAGGAGGATGAGGAGGAGGTGACCTCAGAGGAGGGCTAGGAGAGATGTGGGGGAGGAGATGGAGGCAGGAGGGCTAGGTGATGGGGGGGAGGAGATGGAGGTAGGAGGGCGAGGTGATGGGGGAGGGTTAGAGACAGAGATGGCGAGACGAAGGAGTGAGCCAGAGGTGGAGATGCTAGGGCTGGTGGAGGGGAGGGCTACTTAGACAAGAATTGGTGGTAGAGTATAATGGAGGCAAGTGCAGGTGAGCCGAGCAGGAGGAGTTGAGGGCCATAGATTCGTAGGAGGGAGCAGAGGAGGTGAGGGCCATAGATCCGTATGAGGGAGCACAAGAGGATATAGATGCCCGAGGATGTCCAGAGAGTCTAGCCCGAGATTCGAACGAGACAAGAGTCCCATGCCGTAGGGAGGAGTGAAGGTGGTGAGTTTAAGGGGGAGGAGCAGTCTGGAGGACAACCGAGGAGATTGACGAGGGTGGGGAGGAGAGGACAACCGCGGAGGATTCGAGTGATAAGTCGGGTGGAGCATGTTCGGGAGGAGGTAGAGGTGGAGGCGATGGACATGGATGTGCAGGTAGTGGAGCTATTAGTAGTAGTACTGGTGGCTCCAATGGATGATCCAGTGATGTTACTTAGAGGGGCCTAGGCGAGGCTATGGGTGTTAGAGGAGGAGTTGAAGAGAGCGGAGGCAGAGGTGCAGAGGGTGCAAGAGTCAGAGTTGATAGAGTTCGAGTGTGTGGTGGGTTGTTTGACAATAGATATACAGGTGATTGAGAGAGAGAGAGGAGATTCGAGTAGAGGTAGAGAGAGCACAGGGTGAGCTAGTGCGGGTGATGTGGGATCGAGACAGATTAGAGGTAGCGATGATAGTAGCTCAGATGCGGGTTCAGCTAGAGCTAGTAGGGGGAGGCGATCATATCTCAGGGGATCATATAGATGGTAGGACTGCAAGGAGAGCGGGCAAACTTTTTGGAGAGGCTATCTACTGCAGAGGTATCCTTAGAGAAGATGAGAGCGAGGGTTGAGGCTGCAGAGGTCGAGTTAGAGATAGTGCAGAGAGAGTGCATAGGGACAGGTGTAGGCGCTATAAGGGGAGATGGATGGTGTGCTGAGACAAGTCCAGATCCTACAGTTCTAAAGAGATGCTGCAGTGGTGCGGGCAGAGAGTGCTGAGAGGGATATAGCTTTGAGGTAGTCACAAAGAGTGCAGGGTGATGGGACAAAATTAGTTATACAGGGATTGTAGGCAGAGCTACAGAGTGTATAGGCAAAAAGGGAGAGGACCGCAGAGCAGGTATGGCTGCTGATAGCAGCACAGGAGGCATGGGAGTAGGAGCGACAAGCCATTAGCAGAGAGTAGGATAGATACAGTTATGAGTGGAATGCCATCAGGTTTCAGGTTGGCCAAAGAGATGAGTACATGCATGAGGTAGGCTATTGGAGATGTTCATATGAACAGGCACTGCCAGATCTAACGCAGCATATAACACGGTATGTTAGGCAGGTACCACAGATGTCGATACCGTCCCAGTCATTAGGGACACAAACCAGAGGGTATAGTGATTTTCAGTAGACTCTTTCACGATTTAGGACTCCAGCAGATGAATCTCAAGGGACTCTAACATACAGGGGACTAGTGCCCGAGTCTCCTCAGAGGTCAAGTGTGGGCAGTTCAGGGTAGGTAGAGGACAGGTGATAGGATACAAGTGCTTTGACAGGTACCAGATGGAGGTGTAGCACATATTCTTAGATGATGCACCTTATTTTGAGGATGGGATGTATGTGATTATGATGTGATTGTATTTTGGATATGAGATGATCATTGTATTATTTTGATGATGATATGTGATGGTTCTCATTGATATTATGTCGAACATTTTTGTGACAGATGATTTACGTTATGCATATGGTTATATATTTATGTTTTTATAGCAGATGATGTATGTTATGCACATGTATATGATGAGTTGTGTTGATATGGATGTTGTGTCAATGCATGATGTTAATGATCTATTTATACATGTTTGGATGATGTGATTATGGATGATGTTAATGATTTATGAATGGTAATGCAATTGTATGTATGATGTAATTAATATGGGCCTAATAATGATGCATAGGTGGGTATGAAAATGTATGGATGAATGAACCTAATGAATGGATGCAATATGGATAAATGAACTTAAATGAATTGATGTAAATGGGTAGATGATGAACTTAAATTAATTGATGCAAATGGATAAGTGATGAACTTAAATGAATTGATGTAATTGATAAATGAACCTAAATGAATTGGTGCAAATGGATAAATGAACGTATATGAATTGATGCAATGGATAAATGATGAACCTAAATGAATTGATGCAAATGGATGAATAAACCTAAATGAATTGATGCAAATGGATAAATGATGAATTGGCACACTAAATGTAATGTAGACATAAGTATCAATGGGTGGGTGATAGGCATAGGGTGTGTGGCACACGATACCTATCAAGAATCGTAGGGATCCTGAGAATGAAAGTCAGTAAGAAGGAATGAGAGTTTGCACAACCAAAATCAGGAATCATAGATGTAGGAGCAAGATTGGATGAAGGGGGAATATGCAATGAGATGAAATACAATATGAATGCAATTTGCCATCCTTTAGAGCACTAGTTTTTGCTATAGCATAAGACATCGAGCATCGGGATATGTAGACCAAGATGAATTAATGTCTAATGCATAAAATACACATAACAAACAAGAAGGTTATCCCAATACCCTAAATTCGCGATGAATTTGGTCAAGCTAGGTATTGGAATAACCACGAGCACAAAGAGGTGCCCCCACATAATGCAAGATCCGAAGGAATCTCGGTGGGTACTATGTGGAGCATCCCAACAGACAACAACCATAAATCAATCAAGAGATGTCCCCATCCTGACTAGGAAAAACACACCATAATATGATGGATCATGGAATTTTTGACTAGTTAAAGAGAGAGCTCAAATAATAAACAAAAGCCAAAAGTATCAAAAGATCATGATCAATTGCAAGCGTCCTTTGCCATAAGATCCCAAGGATGGATGAGGTTGATGTGGTCTACTAGGAAGGATGCATCATGTTAAGACTTATGATGGACACTAAGCTAAAGTGACCTAGATGATGCAAGATAATTGCCATTGGGCAGATTTCTTGATACGAGAAGAACTTGTTTGTGAAGAATAAGCGAGGATAGGGACATACTTGATAACAAGATGACAAGAGGACAGGACACAACCTAAAGATCTTAGGGCTTGGGGTTTGATCAAAGATAAGCCTTGCCTACGTGAAAGCGTTGAGACCTCGTAGTTCAGGAAAATACCATGGTAAAAGAGAAGAATGTGGACTGATGGATAACCAAGACAAACATAAGCCCTAGGGGATGATCAATAGATCAACCTTGCCTACATGAAAATGCAAGGGCAATGTTGTTCGGATAGGACAAAAGATCAAGGATGGATAAGATCGAAAAGTGGACTATGATGATAGATGATGAAGGACAAAATGCCTCGGGGGCTGATCAAAGATTAGTTTTGTCTACGTACAAGCGAAAAGGTTTCGTAGTTCAAGAGAAGACATGATGAGACCTAAAAGCGGACAAACACGAGGAGTGAACCTAGATGGAGACAACCACAACAATGAGATGACACAAGCTCAGATTAGGATAATAGGCTCAAGATGTCGGATAGCGGATGATGGTCATCCAATGCTCAACCAAAAATATGCCAAGCGACGAGGTGATGCAAACGGATGGGACAATATGGGCATTGAGGAATCAATGGATAAGACATAAAGTAACCAGGATGCGAGGTAGATAATGATTAAGCCCTATACAAGAGGTGCATGTTTCTAGATTTTCACCAATCCTACATATCCAAAGCACCACGCAGGAGTGGTTTTCACCATAGGACGAATTATTTCTCTTTACTATTTTTTGATTTTTTGTATTTTTTGTATTTTTTGAGATTTACCAGGAAGGATACCCCAGCTGACCTAAGTATAGAACTTCTTTAGGTGCATGATGTTGATGGATTCTTCTAAGGGCTCCCCTTCAGGGGTGGATAGCCTGTAGGCACCAGAACCATACTTTGTGGTGATGACATAAGGGCCCAACCAATTAGCTTGAAACTTACCCTTTTTCTCTTGATCTTGTTGATTCCATTGATTCTCTTTAAGGACCAAATCACCAACATTGAATTAGCGAGGGTGAACTTTCTTATTGTAGATCCTTTTGAGTTGGTGTTGATAGCCTTGTAGATCGTTATAAGCCTTGACCCATTTTTTATTCAACAATTACAATTGTGCCAGGTGTGCCACTCGAGTGTCTTCGTCAGTGATGAGATTCTTGAGGGATATTCGGAGTGAAGGGATTTCAACTTCGATTGGAAAGATGGCTTTAGCGCCATAGACAAGAGAGTATGGAGTAGCACTGGTGGGGGTGCGGATGGATGTACGGTAGGCCCAAAGAGCAGGATGGATATGGAGGTGCCAATCTCGGCCAGTGCTATTAACCATCTTCTTAATGATTTTGATCATTTTTTTGTTTGTTGCTTTTGTTTGTCCATTACCCTGGGGGTAATAGGGGGTGGACCAACGATGTTGGATATGATATGTGTTACAAAGGAGCTTCATACACTTATTCTTAAATGGCTTTCCATTGTCAATGATGATGGTGGAGGGGATACCATACCTGCAGAGGATATGGTAGAGGATGAACTTAGAGATTTGAACACCAATTATTTGAGTGAGTGGTATGGCTTCTGCCCACTTGGTCAAGTATTCAGTGGCCATCAGAGGATCGAGGGTAGATCTTGCCAATCAAGTCAAAACCCCATTGTGAAAACGGCCAGGGTGTCGTGATGGGTTGTAGTTCTTGTTTTGGAGCGTGAATCAAATCTGCATGTTGTTGACATGGAAGACAGTTTTTGACATATTCACAAGCATCACGTTCCATTGTAGGCTAGTAATACCCTGCTCTTATAATCCATTTGGCTAGGGTCATACCATTAGAATGGGCCCCACAAATACCGCCATGTACTTTTGTTAATGTCGTGCGAGCTTTGGTTTTGTCTGAACAACAGAGGAGAGTTCCATCATACCCACGTAGATAAAGTGTATCACCGATGATGGTGTAATGGGTAGTGCGTTGGATAAATGTTTTACATTGGTTTCTCGTGAGATCAAGCGAGAGAGTGTTGTCATGAATATAGGTATAAATTTCATGGTACCAAGGGGATTCAGGACCTACAATATCACACACCATGTCACTCTCAGGGATATCATACATTAGGATTAGGAGTTGCTCGACTAGAAACTGACAATCTATGCGATATTTTGGCATGTCAAGGAGAGAACCAATGGTAGCCATAAAATTTGCTACCTTATTTTTGAGTCTTGGGATCTGATCAAATTGGATGGAGGTGAAATATTTTTTGACGTCATCCACCATACATTTGTAAGGCAACAATTTTTCATCTTTTGTTAGAAACTCATCATTGACCTATTTTATAACCAACTAGGAGTCAGTGAAAACTTGCAGATGAGTGATGTGTTATTGAACTAAGATTCTAAGGCCTATGAGAACGGCTTCATATTCGGTGATGTTGTTGGTGTTGGGAAAAGTTAGTTTGAATGATTTTGGTATGTAATCACCTTGGGGGGTGATAAACAAGACTCCTACCCCTTATCCATTATTAGTGTGTGATCCATCAAAGTACAATGTCCATGAGGTAGCTTCTGATACTGCAAAGACTCCATTTGGGAATTCAAATTCTATGGGGTAGGCATCTACTAACGGAGCATCTCCCAACTGATCTGCCATTACCTATCCTTTGATTGTTTTTTTGTCCACATATTCTATATCAAATTCACTGAGAAACATGATCCACTTAGCCATTCATCCAGTTACGGTTATCTTAGATAATAAGTACTTGAGGGGGTCCACTTTTGATATCAACTTTATTGGATGGCTAAGCATATAATGACGTAATTTTTGTGTACTGAAGACCACAACGAGACATGCTTTCTCGATTGGTGAATAATTAAGTTCATAACCGACTAGTGTTCGACTAATGTAGTAGATTCCTCGCTCTTTTGAGGATTCATCATGTTGTGCGAACAATGCCCCCAAAGCAACTAAAGAGGCAAAGATGTATAGAAAGAGCAGTTTTCCAGGGATAGGTGGCATCAAGATTGGTGGGTGGGCCAAGTATTTTTTGATCATATCAAAACCCAACTAACATTGTTGATTCCATTTGAAGGTGGTGTCTTTCTTCAAAAGGTGAGTGAACGACTGACATTTATCCGCAAGTTGGGCTATAAACCGATGGATGGGCTATAAATTGTTTCAGGTTTCTAGGTGGAGGCATATCCATGATAGCTTTTACTTTAGCAGGGTCAACCTCGATGCCCCTTCGAGAGACTATAAAGCCCAATAATTTCCCCGACGTGACACCAAACACAGACTTTTTTGGATTCAATCTTAGCTTGTACTGCTCCAAGCGCTCGAAAATCTTTTTCAGGATGGCAGGGTGCTCTTCTCAGGTTCTAGATTTTTCCAGTAAGTCATCCACATAATCTTCCAAGATAATGTGGATTAGGTCATGGAATATAATAGTCATTGCTCACTGATATGTTGCCACCACATTTTTAAGGCCAAAGCGCATGACATTGTAACAAAAGGTACCCCAAGGTGTTGTAAAAGCGATTTTGTGTTGATCTTCAGGGGTAATTCGGATCTAATTGTAGTAAGAGAAGCCATCCATGAAGGATAACATCTTGTGTCCTGTAGTAATGTCAGCCAATGTGTCGATGTTACGCAATGGGAAGTCATCTTTTGGACAGACTTTGTTAAGATCCCAAAAATCTGTGCAAATTCTGATGTCTTCGTTAGGTTAAGCAATAGGTACTATATTGGAAATCCAATCGAAATAATCAATGGGTATGATAAAGCCAACATCTAGTAATTTTTCCAATCCTTTTTTAAAAATAGTGCTACCTATGGGTGCATCTTTCAGTGCTTCTGCCTAACAGGTTTGGTATCTAGACGAACATCCAAATGGTGTACAACAAGATGAGGATCTAGGTCGGGCATATTTGAATAAGCCCATGCAAAATTGAGAACCCCTTCTTAGAGAATTTGGACAATGGTGAGATATTCTTCTTCTAATAAAGATTTGGCTACATAGGTGATCCTTGGAGTTTCTGTTGTCCCCAAATTTACCTATTGTGTCTCTTCAATGAGAATAGAAGACTGCTCAGATATTTGTGTTCCCATAAGGGGAAGATGAACGTCCCCATCTTGTAGTGTCGTATTGAGGTTTTCACTATCAGATACACCCTTTGTTTTTACTTTTTCCCAGTCAAAAAGTGCCTCAGTGAGGTTTTCACTTGATGACCTATTTTGTTTTTGTTTCTTTTTTCTTTTGTGGTTAGGACATTCATCTTCCCCCAATCCCATGAGATGTACGTAGGTATCATCTGAGAGAGATGTGTCAATAGGTGTGCTACCTTATAGGTCGTGATCTATAAGTTCAGGATGTTTGAGGGATAAGGTTATGGTGCAAATAGATAAGCATTCAAACATGGCAGGGAGGTCTACGTGATTCAAACTATCGTATGTGTGTATGATGGAATCTTCTTCCAGTATGTCTTCAAGGGAACCGTCGTCAACACTAACATTGTTAGAAGTGGTAGAGGATGTTGCAGGACCCTTTTGTTTAGTATCATAACCCAAGTCCATATTTTTTGGTCAGATGGTACTTGCTTCAATGGGCTGGCGTTTTCCTTGTTCTTCCACTCCAAGACCTCCACCTTAGTAATGACACTTTTCAACGAACTTGGAGGCACGTGGATAAACTTCATGAAATTATTCTATAAGGGGACGTGGTGGCTTAGGTTCCTCCCAATAAACCCTTTGACTGATATCTTTTTCCATTTGATCCTGAATGGATCCCAAATCATTGAATGTTGTCGAACCCATGTTCTTAGAGGTGAGTGTAATTGTCTTTTCTTCCACTTTTGGTATTGCAAGAGTTGGTTGTCTGTATGTGCGAGGCGAGGGTGGCATAGTTGCCACATTTAGTGTGGTATGCATTTTGTATTCGCCAAATCCCTTATCTATGATCTGGACCTTGGTGACGGTGGAAGCAGGTGTGGATGATGGTGGAGATGAGGTGTTTAGTGTATTGGTGGATGGGTCAGAATTAGATGTTGGGGATGCCCCCATTTCATATCCTGGATAGTAATGTGAATGCAGGAAGGAAGCTTCCAAGGCACGACAATATTACAAAGGTTGGGGATCAACTTTTATGGTAATTGTCATTCCTTGAAATAGAAACTTTAAACATTGATGATAGGTGGATGGGATGACTTGCATAGAATGAATCCATGGATGACCAAAAAATATGTTGTATGGAAGTTCAAGGTCCAGAACATGACACATAGTGTACTATACAATAGGGCCCATTTGAATAGGGAGGCAAATAATTCTTTTAGAATCCTACTCTACGTTATCATATGTCTTGATGGTGATAACTTGACTTCTTAAATCAACTTGGGTGTATCCAACCTATTGTATGAATTTTAATGTGCAAAGATTTAGGGTCGAACCATTATCTACCAATACCCTTTTTAATTTTTGATAATTTATGTCAACCTCAAGATGGAGGGGGCAGTTATGGGTTGAATCAAGATGTGACGTGTCTTTTTTTCTAAAGGCTAATTGATAGGTTGATGAGAGATTGCCTACCAATGCTTGGAATTGGGTAGGGTCAATATCATCACGCACTTGTGTGCTTTGCAAAGAATTAGTCAAGATGTCTTGATCACGTGAGATGACTTAAACATAGCTAAGATGGATATTTGGGTTGCAGGATGTTATATTGTGAATTGACAGATGATCAGTGTATAGATGGAGGAGCTGCGGGGACTGTGATGCGGGTTCAGCGAGTGGTAACAACACATTGTGGATCTTTTCCTTTGACATGTATCATGGATACACGTGGCTCTACTTGTTCTACATATGAGACCACACCTTGGTAATTCTATGACACATTTTTATAGCTAATGTTATTGGTGTTGTTACCTTGCTTGTTATTGTTGTTAAGTCCAAGATTAGAGTTCGAAGTACTAGGACCTTGATTGTGGTTAGGA
This sequence comes from Sequoiadendron giganteum, assembly GCA_007115665.2. NCBI lineage: Eukaryota > Viridiplantae > Streptophyta > Pinopsida > Cupressales > Cupressaceae > Sequoiadendron > Sequoiadendron giganteum. Next base: position 186,750,262 of record CM021104.1, on the reverse strand, counting down.
AAAGCGTTCTGATATATTTGGAGTTGAGCATTGGATGAAGATGTTGTGTTAGCATCTACATGGATTTCACCTCATCAATGAGGCCTAAACATTTATCTAAGGTATGTCCCTTAATCTTGTGAAATTCACAATATTCGTTGTCTTTAAACCAAGTAGGTTTGGGTTTAGACGTATCAAAAAGTTTGGTGATAGGATAGGTGATGGGATAATTAGCTTGAAGAAGCTTGTTAAAGTCCACACTAAGGGGTTCTCCCAACTGAGTGAATTGTCGTTAGTTTCCCCCTTGGGGGATGAATATGGCATTTTGGACTGACGGTTGTTGCTGAGGAGGGTATCTTTGCATGGTGGTGGCCACTTGAACATGTCTGACACCATCATTGACAACATTTTTGTTTCTATTCCAATAACGAGGTTTATCCCCAAAGGATTTCTCTCTATCAGAATTAAAATGTTTGACTTGCCCTTTTGCAACAAGGGCTCGTTCCAAGATGGGGACCTTCTCCACAAGTGTCGCAAAGGTGGTGATACAATGGAGTTGGAAGTTATGAGCCATATCTGGGTGAGAATTTTTGATAAATAGTGTGATTATGTCTTTTTTTGATGGTGGGAATTTCATTTGTTGGCTAAGACACACCATCTTTGCAAGTAGCTTGCAAAGGTCTCTCATTCGCGTTGTTTTTCTTTCAAGAGATCAAGTGTGTCAATATCCTTCTCTAGATTAAAGGAGAAGTGGGAGACAAACTGTTTGGATAATTGTGCAAAGGTTTTGATAGATCCTTTTTGAAGGCCCATAAACTAGTTAAGGGCAACTCCTTGTAGACTTTTAGGGAAAATTCGAATAAGATAATTGTCATTATGCATGACCTCTTGGCAATGGGTGATTTCCGAATTGGGTTTAGAACCCTTTCCATCAAATCCAATCCTCATACAAATCATCAAATTGATATATCATCAATTGATCTATCAACTTATCCAATTGATCCAAACAATCCAATCCAATTTATCCAAATCCGGTATCATCTAATCAAAATCCCATCATCCAATCAAAATCATCAAAATAAATCCAATCCTTATCCAAATCATCAAATTGATACATCATCAATTGATCCATCAACCAATCCTTATCCAAATCATCAAATTGATACATCATCAATTAATCCAATCTTATCCAATCAACCCAAACAATCCAATCCAATCTATCCAAATTCGATCAAAATCCCATCATCCAATCAAAATCAAATCCAATCCATATCCAAATCATAAAATTGATCCATCATCTTATCAATCAGTCCAGCATCCAACCAATCCTACAATCCTAATCCAGTTTCTTTAATCAATGCAAATCATCATCTAGATCATCCTTTAGAAGTTTCATCTTGAAATCACTTAGTTGTTTTCCACGTTCATGCCCATTCAGGCCCATTCACAAATAAAAAAGCAAATGACAAACCAACAAACCCAAGGTTCCCAACCAAATATCCCTCAAGATCCCAGTAACACTCCAAACAATCCACATGATCCCCATGATGGCGTCACATCCCAATCGAACACCGACATCCAAAATATCACACCACCCAGTGACAAAAACATGGTCAATCAACCTGAAGTCACCGTTGATGAATATCTTAGTAATCTTGCCAATGTCGAAATGACAGATTGTCTCCTAAATGAATGTGGGGATAAGATCCTCGCCACCCTACTCATGAAGGGAGTCAAACCACCCTCAGAATTTGATACCTCACCATATGTCCTCCCAACATCTGTTGATCTACAAGCTTTGCAAAATGTTCCAGGAAATCCCTATGCACCCAAGAGTGCACCCATGGACAACTGGTACCACCCCAAATTTGGAAATGTTGCCATCCATCAAATCCAAGAGTATCCCCATCTTTCTACCATAACATCTACTATTCCACCACCAGATCCTAATGATCCCCATACCTATGGCATGCCATCATACATCCCATCCGCTCCACCGCTTCTCCCCCATATTCTATTTTGGAGGCACACCTACACTTACCAATTTGCTACCTCCTACATTTCGACAACCTCCAAATAATCCACACCAACCCAGCACCACCACAACACACTGCTACCACTCTAGCTTCATCTCAACCCTTGCATCCACAACACACTACTGTTCTTGCACAACCATCACATCAAGTAGTGCAACCTACCTCACAACCATCGAATAACTCTTTCGTGGTTTCCCCCCAGCAACAACATATCTCATCTCACCCATCTCATCAACAACAATGACCCCTACAACAACATGTGCATATCCCTACACAAACACACCATAACCCGCTTACTAAGTACCTCTATCATCCCTCTATCACATACACTGGTCCATCCCATCTCAATATGAATCCTCATCAAAATGCTCAAAACCTAGCACATACCCAAATGCCACCTTACACCAATCCATTGCAACCTCAACATCATCCCCAACAACAAACATCGAATCCATCCCCATATGCCACACAACAACCCACCATTGTGCAACAATACCAATCCTATCCGCCCTACTTTCAACAACAATCGACTTATCAGTAGGGGGCACCTCACACTTCCTATTACCAACAACCATCATCACATAAACAAAGAGGCTCTACCTCCACATATTACCAAAATGCTACACAACAACAAGATCCATACCTTGCTTTCTACTATCAACAAAAACTCCCCTTAACATTAAGTGGCTCCCAATCATCATTATCAATCATCCAACTATCAATCCACTTATAATCAACAAACACACTCATATCCAACTCAACCCTTCTATGATCCAACAGCGGTAGGGCCATCCTCATCATATCCACAATACTATCCATACAATCAAACCACTTTGACTCCCACAACTCTAGTCAATAAGGAGTTGGAAGAAGTAAAGCAACATTAAAAGACCTACAAGTTGGACTGGGTAAACAAACATTTAATTTTGACATATGTCCTTATCCTTTTAATCCCTCCATCTCCTTGATTCCTTTTCCCAAACATTTTGAAATACCAAAATTTGATAAATACAAAGGAACCAGGGACTGTAGAGCCCACCTTCAAAAATTTTACGCCCGTTGCCAAGAGGTCATGCATAATGACAATTATCTTATCCAACTCTTCCCTAAAAGTCTACAAGGAGTTGCCTTTAACTGGTTTATGGGCCTTGAAAAAAGATCTATCAAAACCTTTGCACAATTATCTGAACAGTTTGTCTCCCACTTCTCTTTTAATCTAGAGAAGGATATTGACACACTTGATCTCTTGAAAGAAAAACAATGTGAGGGAGAGACCTTTGCAAGCTACTTACAAATATGGCATGCCTTAGCTAACAGGATGAAATTCCCACCATCGGAAAAAGACATGGTCACAATATTTATCAAAATTCTCACCCAGATATGGCTCATAACTTCCAACTCCATTATATCACCACCTTTGTGACACTTGTGGAGAAAGGCCCCATCTTGGAACGAGCCCTTGTTGCAAAAGGATAAGTCAAACATTTTAATTCTGATCGAGAGAAATCCTTTGGGGATAAACCTCGTTATTGGAATAGAAATAAAAATTTTGTCAATGATGGTGTCACTGACACCAAACATGTTCAAGTGGCCACCACCACACAAATATACCCTCTTCAGCAACAACCGTCAGTCCAGAATGCCATATTCGTCCCCCAAGGGGCATCATGACAACAATCCAACTAAAATTACCAAGGGGGAAACAAACGATAGTTGACTTAGTTGGAAGAACCCCTTAGCGTGTTCTTTAACAAGCTTCTTCAGGCTAATTATCCCATCATGTGTTCTATCACCAAACCTCTTGATACATCTAAACCCAAACCTGCTTGGTTTAAAGACAACGAATATTGTGAATTTCACAAGATTAAGGGACATACCTTAGATAAATGTCAAGGCCTAAAAACCTACATTCAAGGCCTCATTGATCATGGTGAAATCCATGTAGATGCTAACACAACATCTTCGTCTAATGCTCAACTCCAGATATATCAAAACACTTTTCCTAACCACAATCAAGATCCTAGTACTTTCAACTCTAATCCTAGACCTAACAACAATAACAAACAAGGTAATAACACCAATAACATTAGCTATAAAAATGTGTCATACAATTACCAAGGTGTAGTCTCATATGTAGAACAAGTAGAGCCACGTGTATCCATGATACATGTCAAAGGAAAAGATCCACAATGTGTTGTTACCACTCAACGAATCGACATCATAGTCCCCACAGCTCCTCCATCTACCCAACAATCATCCGTCAATTCATAATATAACATCCTAGACCACCTAGACAAGACTGCAACCCGAATATCCATCTTAGATCTACTTAATTCATCTCTCATGCATCAAGACATCTTGACTAAGGCTTTGCAAAACACACAAGTGTCTGATGATATTGACCCTACCCAATTCCAACCTATAATCAACCTATTAGTTACCCTTTGGCCAAAAAGACATGCCACATCTTGATTCAATCCATAACCGCCCCCTCCATCTCGAGGTTGGCGTAAATTGTCAAAAAGTAAAAAAGGTACCGGTAGATTAAGGTTGGGCCCTAATTATTTGCACATTAAAATTCATACAATAGATTGGATACACCCAAGCTGATTTAAGAAGTCAAGTTATCACCACTAAGGCATATGATAACGTAGAACGAGATTCTGAAGGAATTATTTGTTTCCCTATTCAAGTGGGCCTTATTGTACAGTACACTATGTGTCATGTTCTGGACCTTGAACATCCATACAATATCCTTCTTGGTCGTCCATAGATTCATTCTATGCAAGTCGTCCCATCCACTTATCATCAATGTTTAAAGTTACCATTTCAAGGAATGGAGGTTACCATACAAGTTGATCCCCAACCTTTTAAATATTGTCGTATCTTGGAAGCTTCCTTCCCGCATTCACATTACTACCCAGGAGTCAAAATGGGGGCATCCCCAACATCTGATTCTAACCCATCCACTAATACACTAAACACCTCATCTCTACCATCATCCACCCTTGCTTCCACCGTCACCAAGGTCGAGATCATAAACAAGGGATGTGGTGAATACGAAATACATACCACACTAAATGTGGCAACCATGCCACCCTCGGCCCGCACATATAGACAACCAACTCTACTAGTACCAAAAGTGGAAGAAAAGACACTTACACTCAACATTCACTAATACACTAAACACCTCATCTCCACCATCATCCACCCTTGCTTCCACTGTCAACAAGGTCGAGATCATAAACAAGGGATGTGGTGAATACGAAATGCATACCACACTAAATGTGGCAACCATGCCACCCTCGCCTCACACATATGGACAACCAACTCTACCAGTACCAAAAGTGGAAGAAAAGACACTTATACTCATCTTCGAGAACATGGGTTCGACAACATTTAATGATCTGGGATCCCTTTAGGATCAAATGGAAGAAGATATTAATCAATGGGTTTATCGAGAGGAACCCGAGCCACCACATCCCCTTATAGAATACTTTCAAGAAGTTTATCCACACCTCATCTCCACCATCATCCACCCCTACTTCCACCACCACCAAGGTTTAGATCATATACAAGGGATGTGGCGAATACGAAATGCATACCACACTAAATGTGGCAACCCTGCTACCCTCGCCCCACACATATGGACAAACAGCTTTGCCAGTACCAAAAGTGGAAGAAAAAATACTTACACTCACCTCCAAGAACATGGGTTCAACAACATTCAATGATCTGGGATCCTTTTAGGATCAAATGGAAGAAGATATCAGTCAATGGGTTTATCGAGAGGAACCTAAGTCAGCACGTCCCCTTATAGAATACTTTCAAGAAGTTTATCAACGTGCCTCCAAGTTCATTGAAAAGTGTCATTACCAAGGCGAACGCCTTGGCGTAGAAGAACAAGGAAAACACCAGCCCATTGAAGCAACTACCATCCGACCAAAAATTCTGGGCTTGGGTAATGATACTAAACATAAGGGTCTTGCAACATCCTCTAGCACTTCTAACAATGTTAGTGTTGACGACGGTTCCCTTGAAGACATATCAAAAGAAGAGTCCATCATACATACATATGATGATTTGAATCACGTTGACCTCCCTACCATGACCTACTAGGTAGCACACCAATTGACACATTTCCCTCCATGTGGTAGCTTTTGATACTACAAAGACTCCTTCATCTGAGAATTCAACTTCTATGGGGTAGGCATCTACTAACAGAGCATCTGCCAACTAATCTGTTATTACCTATCCTTTGATTGCTTTTCTATCCACATATTCTATATCAAATTCATTGAGAAGCATGATCCATTTAGCCATTCAATGAGTTAGGGTTGTCTTAGATAATAGGTACTTGAGAGGGTCCACTTTTGATATCAACTTTATCAAATGGCTAAGCCTATAATGACGTAATTTTTGTGTACTGAAGACCACAACGAGACATGCTTTCTCCATTGGTGAGTAATTAAGTTCATAACCAACCAGTGTTCAACTAATGTAATAGATTGCTCATTCTTTTGAGAATTCATCATGTTGTGCCAACAATGCCCCCAATGCAGTTGAAGTGGCAGAGATGTATAGAAAGAGGGGTTTTTTAGGGATAGGTAGTATCAAAATTGGTGGTTGGGCCAAGTATTCTTTGATCATATCAAAACCCAACTGATATTGTTGATTCCATTTGAAGGTGGTGTCTTTCTTTAGAAGGTGAGTGAACGACTAACATTTATCCGCAAGCTGGGCTATAAACCGATGGATGGATTGTAACTTTCCTTGAAGGCTCCTTAACTATTTCAGGTTTCTAGGTGGAGGCATATCCATGATAGATTTTACTTTAGCAGGGTAAACCTTGATGTCTCACCGAGATACTATGAAGCCCAGCAATTTCCTTGACGTGACACCAAACACACTTTTTCGGATTCAGCCTTAGCTTGTACTGCTCCAAGCGCTCAAAGATCTTTTTCACGATGGTAGGGTGCTCTTCTCTGGTTCCAGATTTTCCCAACAAGTCATCAACATAATCCTCTAAGATAATGTGGATGAGGTCATGGAATATAACAGTCATTGCTCATTGATATATTGCGCCCGCATTTTTAAGGCCAAAGGATTGTAACAAAAGGTACCCCAAGGTGTTGTAAAAGTGATTTTGTGTTGATCTTCAGAGGCGATTCAGATCTGATTGTAGCTAGAGAAGCCATCTATGAGGGATAACATCTTGTGTCCCACAGTAATGTCAACCAACATGTTGGTGTTAGGCAATGGGAAGTCATCTTTTGGACAAGCTTTGTTAAGAACCCCAAAATCTGTGCAAATTTTGATGTCTTTGTTAAGTTTAGCAAAAGGTACTATATTAGAAATCCAATCGGAATAACCAATTGGTTTGATAAAACCAGCATTTAGTAATTTTTCCAATTCTTTTTTAACTAATAGTGCTACCTGTTGGTGCATATTTCAAAGCTTCTGCTTGATAGGTTTGGCATCTGGACGGACAACCAAATGGTGTACAACAAGATTAGGATCTAGGTCGGGTATATCAGAATAAGCCCATGCAAAATTGATAACCCCTTTTCGGAGAATTTGGATAATGGTGAGATATTCTTCTTCTGATAAAGATTTGGCTACATAGGTGATCTTTGGAGTTTCTGTTGTCCCCAAATTTACCTCTTGCGTCTCTTCAATGAGAATAGAAGACTACTCAGATATTTGTGTTCCCACAAGGGGAAGATGAACATCCCCATCTTGTAGTGTCGTATTGAGGTTTTCACTATTATATACACCCTTTGTTTTTACTTTTTCCCAATCAAAAATGCCTTAGTGAGGTATTCACTTGCTGACCCATTTTGTTTTTGTTTATTTTTTCTTTTGCGGTTAGGGGATTCATCTTCCCCCAATCCCATGTGATGTACGTAAGTATCCTATGAGGGAAATGTGTCGATAGGTGTGCTACATTATAGGTCATGATTTATAAGTTCACGATGTTTGAGGGATAAGGTTATGGTGCAAACAGACAAGCATTCAAACATGGCACGGAGGTCAACGTGATTCAAATCATCGTATGTGTGTATGATGGACTCTTCTTCTGCGAGGGAACCGTCATCAACACTAACATTGTTAGAAGTGCTAGAGGATTTTAAAAGGACCCTTCTGTTTAGTATCATAACCCAAGCCCAAGTTTTTTGGTCGTATGGTAGTTGCTTCAATGGGCTGACATTTTCCTTGTTCTTCCACGACAAGGCCTCCACCTTGGTAATGACACTTTTCAACAAACTTGGAGGTGCATGGATAAACTTCTTGAAAGTATTCTATAAGGGGATGTAGTGGCTCAGGTTCCTCTCGATAAACCCATTGACTGATGTCTTCCTCTATTTGATCCTAAAGGGATCCCAAATCATTGAATGTTGTCGAATCCATGTTCTTGGAGGTGAGTGTGAGTGTCTTTTCTTCCACTTTTGGTACTGGTAGAGTTTGTTGTCCATATGTGCAGGGTGAGGGTGGCATGGTTACCACATTTAGTGTGGTATGTATTTTGTATTTGCCACATCCCTTGTCTATGATATGGACCTTGGTGATGGTGGAAGCAAGTGTGGATGATGGTGGAGATGAGGTGTTTAATGTATTGGTGGATGAGTCAGAATCAGATGGTGGGGATGCCTCCATTTTGACTCTTAGGCAATAATGTGAATGCGAAAAGGAAGCTTCCAAGGCATGTCAATATTCAAAAGGTTGGGGGTCAGCTTGTATGGTAACCTTCATTCCTTGAAATGAGAACTTTAAACATTGATGATAGGTGGATGGGACGACTTGTATAGAATGAATCCATGGACGACCAAGAAGGATGTTGTATGGAAGTTCAAGGTCCAGAACATGACACATAGTGTACTGTACAATAGGGCCCACTTAATAGGGAGACAAAATAATTCCTTTAGAATCCCGCTCTGCGTTATCATATGCTTTGATGGTGATAACTTGACTTCTTGAATCAGTCTGGGTGTATCCAATCTATTGTATGAATTTTAACGTGCAAAGATTTAGGGCCGAACCATTATCTACCAGTACCCTTTTTACTTTTTGACAATTTACGCCAACCTTGAGATAGAGGGGGCAGTTGAGATGGAGGGGACGGTTATGGGTTGAATCACGATGCGACATGTCTTTTTGGCTAAAGGCTAACTAATAGGTTGATGAGAGATTGCCTACCAATGCTTGGAATTAGGTAGGTTCAATATCATCGAGCACTTTTGTGCTTTGCAAAGCCTTAGTCAAGATGTTTTGATGCACGGGAAATTACTTAAGCAGATCTACGATGGATATTCGGGTTGCAGTCTTGCCTAGGTGGTCTAGGATGTTATATTGTGAATTGACAGATGATCGTTGGGTAGATGAAGGAGTTGTGGGGACTATGATGCGGGTTCGTCAAGTGGTAACATCACATTATGGATATTTTCCTTTGACATGTATCATGGATACACGTGGCTCTACTTGTTCTACATATAAGACCACACCTTGGTAATTGTATGGTACATTTTTATAGCTGATGTTATTGGTGTTGTTACCTTGCTTGTTATTGTTGTTAGGTCCAGGATTAGAGTTGAAAGTATTAGGACCTTGATTGTGGTTAGGAAAAGCGTTTTGATATATTTGGAGTTGAGCATTGGACGAAGATGTTGTGTTAGCATCTACATGGATTTCACTTTGATCGATGAGGCCTTGAATGCAGGTTTTTAGGCCTTGACATTTATCTAAGGTATGCCTCTTAATCTTGTGAAATTCACAATATTTGTTGTCTTTAAACCACACAGGTTTGAGTTTAGACATATGAAGAGGTTTGGTGACAGGATAGGTGATGGGATAATTAGTTTGAAGAAGTTTGTTAAAGACCACGCTAAGGCGTTCTCCCAACTGAATGAACTATCATTTGTTTCCCCCTTGGTTATTTTGGTTGGATTGTTGTCATGGTGCCCCTTGGGGGACAGATATGGCATTCTGGACTGATGGTTGTTGCTGAGGAGGTTATCTTTGCATGGTGGTGGCCACTTGAACATGTTTGGTGTCAGTGACACCATCATTGACACATTTTTTTTTCTATTCCAATAATGAGGTTTATCCCCAAAGGATTTCTCTCTATCAGAATTAAAATGTTTGACTTGCCCTTTTGCAACAAAGGCTTGTTCCAAGATGGGGCCCTTCTCCACAAGTGCCGCAAAGGTGGTGATACAATAGAGTTGGAAGTTATGAGCCGTATCTGGGTGGAAATTTTTGATAAACAGTGTGACCATGTCTTTTTCCGATGGTGGAAATTTCATCCTATTGACTAAGGCACGCCATATTTGCAAGTAGTTTGCAAAGGCCTCTCCCTCACGTTGTTTTTCTTTCAGGAGATCAAGTGTGTCAATATCCTTCTTTAGATTAAAAGAGAAGTGGGAGACAAGCTGTTTGAATAATTGTGCAAAGGTTTTGATAGATCATTTTTCAAGGTCCATAAACTGGTTAAGGGCAACTCCTTGTAGACTTTTAGGGAAAAGTCGGATAAAATAATTGTCATTATGCATGACCTCTTGGCAATGGGCATAAATTTTTTGAAGGTGGGCTCTAGGGTCCCTGGTTCCTTTGTATTTATCGAATTTTGGTATCTCAAAATGTTTGGGAAAGAGAATCAAGGAGATGGAGGGATCAAAAGGATAAGGACATACGTCGTCAAACTTGAATGTTTGTTTACCCACTCCAACTTGTAGGTCCTTTAATGTTGCTTTTACATCTTCCAAGTCCTTATTGACGAGATTTGTGAGAGTCAAAGTGGTTTGATTGTATGGGTAGTATTGCACGTATATGATGCGGATGGCCCTACCGCTATTGGATCGTTGACGGGTTTAGTTGGATACAAGTGTGTTTGTTGATTATAAGTGGATTGATAGTTGGATGATTGATCGTGATGAGTGGGAGCCATTTGTTGGTAAAACAATTGTTGTTGATAGTAGGAAACGAGGGACGGGTCCTGTTGTTGTGTAGCATTTTGGTAATATGAGGTAGGGCCTCTTTGTTAATGTGATGATGGTTGTTGGTAATAGGAAGTGTAAAGTGCCCCCTGTTGATAAGTCGGTTGCTATTGAAAGTAGGGTAGATATGATTGGTATTGTTGCGCAATGGTGTGTTGTTGCGTGGCATATGGGGATGGATTCAATGTTTGTTGGTGGGGATGATGTTGAGGTTGCGAAGGATTGGTGTAAGGTGGTGGTTGGGTATGTGTTGGGTTTTGAGCATTCTGATGAGGATTCATATTGAGATGGGATGGAATAGTGTATGTGCTAGAGGGATGATATATAGGTACTTAGTAAGCGGGTTATGGTGTGTTTGTGTAGGGATATGCACATGTTGTTGTAGGGGTCGTTGTTGTGGTTGTTGTGAGAATGGTGAGATGAGATATGTTGTTGTTGGGGGGTGACCACGAAAGGGTTTTGCGGTGGTTGTTGTGGTTGTGAGGTAGGTTGCACTACTTGATGTGATGGTTGTGCAAGAATGGTAGTGTGTTGTGGATGTTGTGGATGCAAGGGTTGAGATGAAGCTAAAGTGGTAACAGTATGTTGTGGTGGTGCTAGTAGTGTGGTCAAGGACAATAAAGGCAACATGAGGAAAGAGAGTCAAAGGTTGGCATGGTTCTGCAGTGATTAAAAATCTCACATGGGAAAGAGAGTCAAGGCCAAGAAAGGCAAGTGGAAAAGTTGACCAAAAAAATTATGTCAAATGTGGCTAATGACTTTGATTAAGGTTGTGCAAACACAAGATTATGATAATTAATGAGAGATTAGAGGCAAGTGGGAGATTATGGAGGATGTGACACTAATCTTGATTAAATGGTGCACATCTTAATCGTGGATTAATTAATTTAATCCAGATTAAAAGAAGATTATGGAGAATGTGACAAGGAGAGAGAAAAAGAGGGGTTAAAAATTAGTTTTAATCTAAATAGGTCAAATGATTAAATAAATTGTCTTATTTATTTAATGTAGAGAAGAAGAGGTGTAAGGTAAAGTATTTAATTATTCAATTACATACTTTAGGGACCTTAAGCAAAAAATGAAATAATGATTAAATAAATTATTTAATCACTATTAATGGCATAGATGAATAGAGTAGACGATTTTGATCATATGAAAGTGATCAAATTTAGATGCCTACAATTATGATAATTTTTTGTGTGATATTATGTCTATGGATATTTGTCACTTGTTATTGGGAAGACCCTAACAATCTAACAAGAAAGCAATGCATGATGGGTATGTCAATACCTACTTCTTAATGAAGGATGGAGTCAAACACAAGTTGAAAACTTTAAATAAAGAAGGGAAGGAATGTAATGACATTGGAGAATGTTTGATAATAGAGTTAGACAATTAGTAAAAGAGGATGATCATGATCATGATTTGCTAATGCAACTTGCAATAGTGTTAATTGTGTTAAAAAAGGATAAAGTGAAAGATTCATGGGAGAAAGAAGACCTGTAAAATATTTTTTTTATAAAAATATTCTCGATTTATGTGAGCATGATAAGATTACTGTAGAAGAGGATATTGCAACAATGAAAGCATTAGTAAATGAAGACCTACTATAACTAAAAGTGTGGAAGCAAATGAGCAAGTAGAGGTTGATTTTTTTGATGAAGAGATTGGTGATCTTGTGATTGATAGTTTATTGTAGGATAGGAAGGATGAGTCTTTTGTTTGTTTGACTAACATTGATGTGAGTGCAGAGGAAAAATAAATTGCAACTAAGGGTTGTCTTCTAGAAGGCAAAGAGAAAGAGGAACACAATGATGACACCAATATTGGTGAGGAACAAGATGTTGTAGCAGTGACAGAGGAAGAGTTAATGCGTGAATTTAATGATTTTACTATTGCATATGAAATGAATGCTTATAATTTTTTAGAATTTCATAGTCTAGATTATTGGGCGTTGGATTATATGAAAAAGGGGAGAAAGAGAGGAAGAATGAAGGATGGAAGAGACATCAATTTGGACAACAAGGTGAGTAAGAGCACAAGACCTATAAGCAATATTTTGAGTACTTGGTAAAATGGTTTGGAAGACCTGTGGAAGACTCATCTTGGTTGTCAGAGGCTAAGGTTAAACATCTTGGTTATCCTCTTGAGAAGTGATAGGGTCACTTTTCTTTCTACCATGGGTGTCTAATGCAGTAGCATCTGTGGTTGTCAGCCATCTTGCATCAATAATTTTCAATCAATTTTGATTAAAATTGTTTTTTATTTATATCTTGGTGAATTTTATTGATTTAATTATCCAAAGATTAGATTAAAATAATTGGACGATTTTGGCTTGTAATTTGCATTGGGAAGTGTGTCAAAAATGCATTTTAATTATTAAAATGCTAAAAATCAAATTGGGGGCATGGGATTCTTGGGAGTTATGAATTTTGGATTTTATTTATTGCCATGATGTTACAGACAAAAATGAGATGTCCAAGAGGTGTTTGATTGACAACTTGAATTTGAAATTCAAATTAGATGAAATGGGTGAGTAATGGTGTCGGCTAGTGGAGGCCTGCCTTCTTGGAGGTGGATAAAACATGCATTGGGAGTCAAAAATATGGAACTAATGCAAATTAATGAATTTTTCAAAAGGGGGCATGGAGTTGGAAGTTTCTCAACTGTTGGAGTTTGTGGTTGTAGGTAGCTTTCATTTCTTGGTTTCATTTTGTTTGATTTTGAGTTCCAAATTTTGGGCATTGAAAGTTTGGGCATGGCTTTTCCAGATGGAGTATTTTCAGATTGAAAGTTGCAAGTTGAAGGTGGAAAAAATTAGAGAATGCATTGGTGTTATGTGCTAGTGATTTCTAGAAGATAGTTGCAAGAAAAAGGGAAGAATTGCAAGGAGTTGGAAGATTGGAAGAACATATATGTATATGATCTTGTTCATCATATGATTTGTAATTTAATATATTTCTTCAATCTTCATGGCTGCCTCTATAATATTTTCCAATAGATTATAATTCTCATACATTGCAGGAGAAAATTGAGCAATAAAATCTAGAGAGGGTTGCTGATTTTTGTTGTTGGTTTATTTAATCTATCAATTTGTTTGGGTTGTGTTAGGAGTTGTAGAGAGTTGATAAAACTCTCTTACATCATTTTTCATTTTTTATTTCTTACCTTATTAAATTCTTTAACATACATATATAGAATTTCTATTTTGATCTATTTCTATTTATTTCCTTTTTCCTTTTCCACATTACTTTTGTCCCTTAAAATCCTACTTTATCATCTTTAGGTTTCCTTCTCAATTTCTTTATTGAATGCCCCATTTTTTCTCTAAACCTATGATTTCTCTCCCTTTTTATAGTATAATTTAGTTTCATGCCATTTGTCCATATTTTCTTCGTAATCTCTCTCCCCATTCCTTCTTATTTGCATTTCCCTCTTTAACAATCTCCATAATTGAATAAGTTTTCAAATCTATTCATTGCATTTGTGTCATTCCTTAAAATAGGTTTTATCTTATATATTATCGAGCATATGTTTCAATGCATTTTTTTATTAAATCCCATAAGGAGATTGGCTTAGCTAATTTCTCCTTTGATAATTAGATTTAAAAGATTTCTATAGATTTTTACATTGCATGTCAAATATAGATTTTTTTTTTGAATAATTAAATAATGCGATAAGTAGAAAAGTGACAATGAAATAGACCACCTTATAGCTCATCCAACAATACTTTAAAATTGTTTAATCTTTTTTATTTAAAAATTAAATACATTTACCAAAAAAAATTAATAAACCTTAAATTTAATCTTTTGTTATGTTCAATCCCCCTCAAAATCCACATCCATAACTTAAAATAACACTTGATAAAAGATGTATTTATATTGGAGAGATTTTTTTTTTAAATAACACTTGATAAATACAAATAAAATAACTTAAGATAATTTAAAAGTAAATAAAATAACTCTTTATCTAATCGATTTTTACCAAAATAATTTTTTAAATAATTTAAAATAATATAAAATTTTCTTTTAAATAACTTTAAAACTTTTAAATAAAATTTTAAAAACATATATTAATTAATAATCGGTCTACCATAAAAACTAGCAATATGTTTACTTTAATGTTGCTAAGACAGAGCAGCGGGGGAGATTTCAGTATTTAATTCATTCTGATATGATTTTTACCTGTGATTAATAGGCAGCTCTTGCCATCAACAACTTGATGTTTGGCGGCGGGGCAGAGATAATATGGAGGCGATAGGCAATACACTGTAGGCTTCCATGGGCACAGCCATCAGATGCATGTGCATCTTGATAGATGGATAGCCAGTGCCATTTTGTCTGTTCATTTTCTGTTTCTTTTGATGTTGATGGTAAATTTAATGTCAGAGTAAAAGATGATTTTCGGCAATAAATTACTAATTTCTTTGGTTTTAAGAATTAAGCATTTTAGGATGCTACAGATTTGTTTTCCTTTAACATTTGTTCAGTTCGAATTGGCTATTTAATAGGGGTATATTTGGAGGAACAGATATTTCCAAAGAAGCCTTGAATCTTGTTATGGAGGATATTGAGGCAACTTGTAGGATCTCCCAATGTTTGGGCAAAGCATGCAGTTTCCTTAATCCTACGCAATGGAATAGAGGGACAATTGAAAGTAGATATATCCATATCAGAGGAAGCATTGCAGGTAGGTAGCTTTGCACAAGTTCTTGGGGGAAGATTTTTCTCTCAAAATTTTATGGGGATTTCTAAGTCGCACCACAGATTCTAGTTGTACCCCAAACATCTTCTGCTTGAAATGCTTTACACAAGCTATACAACTTTTTGAGATTATTTCCCTACTGCAAGGAGAACCAATCAGCAATAGATATGACTTTAGCCATTTCCATGTTAGCCAGAGAGATAATATTTGATTGGTACTCAAGCAAGCTTTAGTTCCTTGGTGAAAAAGGTTAAAAAACAAAACAAAACTTTTGAATAAAAATGGAGATCTACATTTTGTTTAACACAGAGAATCCTCAGCCCTGTCTACCGCTCCCCTTTTTGGGGGCATGATGGCCAAGCTGGAACTATAACTCTGTGGTTGTGTCTCTGAAGCCCCCTGCTTCTGGGGCTTCTGGTGCAGAGTTTTATTGTCCATGATTTTCAATGGCTCAGCTGTCTAATCTAACCCAGGGAAATATAAATGAAATCTATTAAACTTGTGCAATATTCTATTTTGAGCTGGGCAAGCTGGAACTTAAACTCTGAGGTTGTGTCTCAGAAGCCCCCTGTTTCTGGGGCTTCTGGTGCAGAGTTTAAATCGGTGTTTGAGCCTGCAATTATTGTCCTGTCAAATCTAACCCAGGGAAATAAAAATGAAATCTATTAAACTTGTGCAATATTCTAGTTCGAGTTGCAGATTTAAACTATGTTCTAGGATGAGACAGACAGGGGAGTGGACTGCAAGGCCGGCATTCACCATTTACAAACTTCTAAACAGGCTAGCCATTTCCATATAATCTAAACTGATAATATATGATTGCAAATGAACCAATCTCTGCTAATGTTAAGGAAGAAAACACCATAATGCTAAGGGCTTCATTTCCAATCAACAGTCAATCAAATCCCTCAATAATATTTTTGAATCAACCATAATGAGTCTACAATCTCAAGAAATAAAGAGCTATTAGCTTGAAGTAGTAATTTAATTTCAATGAATACTTAACTCTATTATTCAATAAAAAAGGTGTTTCTACCTATTTGTTGACATAATATTTAGGGTTTGCATGTTTCTGCATATATGTGTTTTCTTAAATGATCATTGGTTGATAATGAAAAAATCAGAAATTAAAATATTTGATAGTAAGGCTCATAGAATACAACATGCAATGGAATAATCTATCTGAGTATTCTTACAGTGTCCCCTGTCCCTTCCCCTAGAAAACTACAGCCTAAAAAAAGTAACATATCATTCCCTGCATTATTCCTTCTATAAATAGAACAGTATCGATTCAAAAGGGAAAGAACAATCAATCTACCTTTTAAGCTGTCAAATTTACATCCCATTCTCTCTACGTTAATTTATATTTGCCATGATATCGATGCTTCTTGTTTCAGACCATATGCAGAGCTCTAAGGAGGACATACGTAAAGCTCCCTACGCCACAACACAGTAATCACATGAAATCAGTATTTCATGAATAATAATGCCAGAACCAATAAAACAACATTTCTTAAAGGTGTTTAAAACATTTGGAACTAATAAAATGCATACCATGACATGGAGTAGTACACAAAATTCACAGTAAATGCAGATAAACTGAAACCTTGCGCTAAAATAAAACGATCTAAAAAATAAGTGGACTTCAAAAAATTTACAAGGCGAATCCATTGCTCGCTTACCGTTGAAGACGGACTGCAGAATCTAGACTTACAAGCTCTGCATTTCTCAAGTACCAAAGTAAGATCGTATACGCCCATAAAGAGGAGAGGAATGTAGCCGTTGATATTTTTAAATTTGAGTTGGGGAAAACAGTATACGCCCATAAAGAGGAGAGGAATCTAGCCGTTGATATTTTTAAATTTGAATTGGGGAAAACAAAGGAAGATTTCTTGCATAGATAGATATGCCACGTAGGGTAAATTTGTGGCTTTCTTGGAGGGGTCCACTCCAAAGCATATAAGCATGCCCTTTACCACAATTCTACTTTAAGTTTGAAGCCATATATCTTCAAAAACTAAAATAAAAAAAGTCATAAATAGAAATCCAATTTCACATGCCTTAAGTATGAATTTATATATCCCAAAGCACTCTCACCCATGTACAAAAGTTCTACTTGTAGTGAAAGAGGACCACCATGGTGGCCTAACATTAGTGGTAACTTAGAAGAGTACATTAATAAGAACGAGTCATCCTAAGCACTTTGGTCATTGGGAAGATCCATATCTTCTCATACACCTTCAGCTCTATAATAAGAGGATCATTTCACATTATATAGGTAAAGTAATAGTATAAATTTCTTTATGAAAATAGCAAATAGAATAAGCTCTTAAAATAGTTATCTAGATGATATGATTCAAAACATATAATTTGTCATGATGGAATTCATTGTGTATGATATTCTTTTTCAGTTATTATTTCCTTCACAATTGAAATTTAATAAAGATAAATTATTATTTAAAAATAGGTAATGCTGAAATGTGGATTATTCTTTTGTTTTTTTATATGATCTTTTCTCATGACACAATCTTTTACTTCGCACTATAAACAAATAAAATATTATTTTACTACAATTAGATTTAAAGAATGTAATTAGTTAGTATATAAAATTGAAAATTGAAAAGTGGCTATACTTAGTTAATTTCAATAGTCAATATGTAGTTGTCCACTATTTTGATCATAATTTTTGAATCATAGCCCAAAATAATTTAAATTTAGATGTACCAAAAGTTGAATGACAAAATTTTAACTAGGTCATTATGAAAATATTCCTCCTTGGATCAAGTACATGAGCATGGTCGAAATGAAGTCTACCAATAGAAATTAACTTTGGTGTTCATAGATGAATTTATGATCTACAAACCTTTAGTCTTTATAAATATATCTTCCTTGAAGTTTGGAACTATAATAAGGAATTGTGATGTCTACAAACACCTTTAAGAGCTTGTTAAGTAAGGATCGTCACCTTATGACAAGCCTATAAATTCAATTCAACATTTTTTATAAAAGAAAGGAAGATAGCATGCAAAGAGTGCATCAAGCATTGTCCTAAATGAAGGCAACCCAAAGCTTGGAACTTTGAACAAAAATGCAAAAGGGTGATGCAAAATACCTAATATGAAAACAAGGTCTTTAGAAGAGTTGATAAAGAGGTGATTTGATCAATATATGTCAATGTAGTGCTAGATTATCATAGAGGAAAAAGTGATTGGATTAGATAAGGATTTCTCTATGAAATTGAGTGATAGATGGATAGAAAGATGAATGGATGTAATTGACTTAAAGGATTGTGTTATTTTGAGGTTGAATAAGACATGGTCTAATAGTTTTGTGTGGCAATTGACACATGATGGCTAGTTAGAAAGAAGTTAGCTTTTGCCCAAGGAGAATTTTGATTTTTGGAACATGAGGCTTAAATCCATGTCATGAAATCAACCTAGTAATGAAAATAGTATCCTAATAGTTGATAAATATCTACTTGGATGGGTTTGGTTGTGTTTCTAAGAATCAAATAGAAAATTGGTTAGTGGAAGATTAGTCAAAATTATGTGTCAAGATCAAATAACTAGTACACTCACATAATATGACATAAAATGAATGCTAAAAGTGTATATTATAATTTTTTCACCATCTCATTGTGTCTCCACTTTGGTGTGTATGCCAATCTACATGATTCAATAATGACAATGTAAAAAAATATGAAAAATAAACACAACTAGATGTAGAATAGCCATAACAATTATTAAAATCCCACTTGTGAACAACACAAAATTTGAAAATGCTTAATAGGGATATGCCTTCATTGATTTTGTGTGTTCCCCTTAAGGTGCACACAAATCAATGAATGAGAGAAAGATTGGATAATAGCATGATAACTCAGCAATGTATATAAAAATTAATCATAAGCATAATAATATGAGCATGAAGCATAAGCATAAAAATTGAGTATAATAAATTAATAAAAAATTAAAGATACATACATGAGATACTTATCTTTATGTGTGTGAAAGAGAGAATATAAAATTTCCGTTTTCCCTCCCATTAGAACAACTTTGGATATGTATAACTTGCAAAAGGAAACAAACTTCTAACCCTAAGTGATAATACCAAGTGAAAAGTATACAAGAACACAAAATGGCATGTGTAAAATGGAAATATAAAGACATGTATAGAGCAAACAAAACCAGAATATGTATAATTTAAATTATTTCCCCCAATGGGGCATTTTCCTTTAGTGTCATGATATATAAATGAAGTATGAACCACCATTGTTTCTTTATGAATAAATAATTCATGCAATTCAATCCATTATTACATAATGATAAGTAAACTATAGCACAAATCACCAAAAAATAAATTGAAATTACATTTCCAAAGATAATGTGACCCAAATATTGTACCTCTAATAGGAATAAAACACACTTTTCCAAGTTGGCATACATCTAGTTCTCATACAAACACTAAAAAACTTGATGAAAATGATTCTCATGTTCCTCCAATATCGTAAAATATATCAAAATGTCATCCTATAAGAAATTAATAATTTAATATTAATAAATTCAAAACACCCCAATCATAGGACTTGTAAACACCTATGGAGCATTAGTCAACCCATATGGAAACTTTGTTGAACTCATTTCCTTTTCTATGGAGATTTATCTTTTGGAATATTTTCTCACATAACTTGTTAGTGTATTGTTTTAATCATACACTTAGGCAGTAATTATGGAGATTGATTTCTTGATTGAGGAGTCATAATTATTTAGGAATTTAGTGGGGCTAAGTAAAAATATAGTAATTTAGTGGGGTTAAATATATTAATTAAGTGGAGATAAATATAATAATAAAATGAAGAATTGATTTATTCTTAATGATTTGTTCTATTTATTTTCCTTTTTCTTAAAATTAAAATTAGGAATTGATTTAGTCTTGCTAATGTGATTTATTAATTTATTTTGAAAGAGGGAAATATTCTTTAATTAAAAATTGATAATGTTGAATGTATATACGAATATGTAAATATTTATACAATAAAATAAAATAAATGATTATTGACATTAACATTAACATTATGCGAGTAAAAATGAAAAGAATAAAACTAATAATAGTATAGAAAACAAATAGAACAATATTAACAAAGAATATAAATATATATATATATATATATATATATATATATTGGTGACATCCCAATATATTATTATTATTATATTAATAATTTCATGTTAATATTAATGTTACATTTTTTTTATATTATCCATATTCACATCAATCCTTTGAGGCGATCCGAACAAGCATATCAACGGCTATTTGACGCCTACATCAATGCAATGCAATTAAACGAATCTCAGTCACTCATCATGAGATTAGTCTTTTTGTCTGCCCTAAATTCTTTTGGTGTTTTTTGTTTCCTCCCCATCGCTAAGGTTTTCGCTCCTTCAAACTCACCCTCATTGGTATCGATCTTTAACTTCTCCAATTTGGTGTATGGCTTCCTGGAACTCACAGCTGAGATCCCAATAATGAGTAAGCTTAGGCTTTGACATAGGCACCTAGAAGCTAGATCGAACGCTTCAGACATTCTTGCAAAAAGAATGTGGGAAACTACGCTTGGAAGGGACAGTTGCCATTCACAATCGTCCTCGCATTGTTTTTTCATTTTTGGGGAGGAAGCTCGACCTAGACCCATGTGTTTCCTGCTACTCTCCTATTATTTTGTGTCCCCCTCCATTCACAGTTTACAGATGTATATTTTATTATATATATATATATATATATATATATAGATATACACACATTAACTCTTCCTTTGCTAGTTTGTTTGTTCAGGAACAGGGCAATTAGGTGAGGTCTTAGATTGCTTGATTTAATCTCAATGCCTATTCCTCTGTCGTGACTTTTACAGTGATAAATTCTTTTTCAACATCAATTTTTATACGACTCTGGATTTATTCATCCATAACAAGGTAAGGTGAGACTAAAATGTTTTGATTGTTGTATTATTTATTGATGTCTCCGTGTTTCTTGAATTGCTTTTCTCATTTTCACAAATCCAAAAAGGAGCTCTTCTGGAGAGAGAGATTTACTAACTTTACAGATACAAGTGGATGTTTATTTATTTTTCCTTCAACACTACATATTTTAAAACGTTTATTTCTTATCTTTTTTTTTGTTCTTTTATTTTGTTTCCCTTCTCCCTTTTTGCTAATGTTCAAAGAGTTTTCTCTATCTCAGATTTTCCTTACAATAATGTCTATCATTTTTGTTTAACCCTCAACAGTTTAAGATAGCACAACCATTAGAAGAATATATCTTATATTATGAAGAATGGAAAGTCAAATCCTATTATTTGTATTATCCATCTCTAAGAAAGATCTTTAAATCTTCTAATTCTTATCAGCTAACCTCTGTAACCAGTAATTGACAGATTCCTACTTGAGAGCTATATATATAAATACATGTACATTTTCTTCTTTGGAAAAAAGAGAGCATAGAAAATAGAATTCTGCTCATTTACAGTAAATATTTAGAAATATGATCATTTAAGCATTCCTAGAAACCCATTTCCAATAACTGAAAAATAACATGTAACCAATTGCCAGTTCTCTTTCACAATAACAAACTCCCATTTTTACAAGTAGACGTGAATAATAGTAATTAGTTTCTACAATAATCAACCCATATATCCTTTCTTTTATTTCACAACATTACTAATTTACATTTTTTTTTTTTTTAACTGCAGGTTTATTTCTTTTACTGCACCAACAAGGAGAAGTTTCTGGAAGGGAAATTATCACTATCATGACAGTCCCATATAGAAAGACAAGCCAAGTTTATCTGCATAAAAGCAATATTGAAGAGTACTTTGAAAGTTACATAAATTTTTTTTTCCACAAGGATAGGGTTGTTCCATTTTCATTATATCCATATATAATTATGTTTTTTTTTTTTTCTCCTCTTTCAGTTCACCACTTATTTGAAAAGAAAACAATTTTTAAGCAACATGAAATATCCTAATAAATACAGAAAATTGTATTTCCAACAAAGTAATTTCTCACAACAAGGCATGTTTTCACTCCTGTATACAAATAATTTATGTTCACATTCTCTTTTTGTAATACACATAATGACAAAAGCAGCTTCTCAAACAACAATTTTCTTTCCTCATAGCCCTTTCATTTTTTGAACCCCTACACACACACAACACCCTGGACTACATGACTAGTGGGAGCACTCCTCCCAACCATAGGGTTGAAGACATCCCACCCCCAAGCCAAGGGAAAGCCAAAGTGACAGAGGCTCATCACCACACACAAGCTCACAACCATGTTCACATGCACATTTCACATGCAAATGATACGATATCATAGAACACAAACCAACAACACACTTACATAGAAAAAATCCTTCCAAGAAATACATTATAATATTTTTTTTGACACCACATAGAACCCCACTCAAGACTCATTACCATGAGCCCAAATTAGGGGGAGTGGGGACATCTAAAGGAGATGGGGAGCACATAATTATATACATTTACAGTTACTAAATTCCTTAATATACTCCACATACAGCCTCGATATCCCCATTTCCAATCTCCTTCCCACATCCAATACCTTCATACTTCATTTAACACACCAATAAACCATCTTACACAACACATACTCTCAAATAGGGTACTCATACCCATAAATCATCTCCCTACACTGGACATCTCACCCACTCAAACCCCACACAAAATGAACCTTCAAATCATAAAGATCCATTTAATATATAACATCATCCCAACCAACAACTACAACAAACCCACATAAATTTATCTAGACAATACTCACATTAATCCACATAAATTTATCCAAACATGCTCATATTTTTTTATAGAAAATTTAACAAAGAAAAAGAAAAGAAAGATAAAATAAAATAAGAAAACCAACCTATGGAAACCTTCAATTTGGCAATGGAACTCTTCTCTTGATCCTTCCTTCGAAGCCATCTTCCTTTTTCTCCAAACAGGATAACAAAATTTCATCTACCAGCAATAGCAATAACCAGAATGTTCCCCTATTTTCCAAAAAAAAAAGCTTACTTATCACCCTAAACACCCATGATCAATTCTCCAAGAGAAATGTGTTGCCTTTTATTTTGAACACACACCCTCTCCTTATGTGAGTAAGCACTTAAAACTTGCCTAAACTTTGAATTTTTTCATTGGTAAAAAGTGCTTCCAGGGACCTATGACCTTCAAATTAATTTTTAAATACATAAAGTTACCCCAAAGACATAACTATACAACTTAAGGTCAAGAAAATACCACAAAACATGACTAAGACCCCCCTTAAATCACTCCACAACTTGGTCTAAAAATAATGTTACCATAATCATTTACACTAAACATGGTACAAGATGATAAGGACATGTGCTTACTGACACGACACATAATAACACTTCACAAACCACCACGACATATGTCACCTTGGCTTCCCCTTAGTCCACTAGCCATCGTTAACCTACACACTCAACTACAACGTTAATCCATCACCATGATAAAACCAATTATGAAATTACAACATGATATCTATGTAGAGAAATTTTTAAAGAATCATGCAACTCATCGCGTTCATTCACTCCATGACATGATTAGCTTATTACTAACAAGATCAATTTCAACAATTTAAATCACATTTTCATATGCTCATAATTTGATATTAACATGATTATTAGATTAATTCTAATAACTGCATAGAAAATCACATCATCATATGCTCATAATTTAATATTAACAAGACCATCATATTAATTTAAATTCAAATAACTACATAACAAATCACATTATCATTTGCTCATAATTTAATATTAATAAGATCATCAGATTAATCCAAATAATCGCAAAACCCATAATCAACAAAACACCACAAAAACCATATCAATGAAGATCAATATGATATATCTAGGGTATCGAAGTATCCAAAAATCAAAATTGTTTGTGTACAAAATATTATGAATGATAAAACCCCTAGAACTGAGAAGATGGGTTCCTCCCCCCTAGGGTTGGACTTCCTCCTAGAAGTCCTCGAAGAGGTGAGGGTACAAGGTCCTCATCTGTGATGTGTCCTTCCAGGTGGTAGCAACCTCATCATATATGTCCCACTAGACCTTGACTTGGTCCAGCTCTTGTCCCTAAAGGGCCAACATCCGATGACCTAATATGCGAATGGGGTCCAATGCCAACTGGTCATCTGACTCCACCTATAAGGTATTCCAATCCAAAACATGAGACGGGTCATGCACATAACATCATAAAACTGAAACATGAAAGATGTCATGGATATGCGACAGGCTAGGTGGCAAGGCTAGACGATAAGCAATGGGTCCTATCCTCTCCAAAATATCAAAGGGGCCCACAAATCGAGGTGCTAGCTTAGAGACCTTTTCATAATAGATTGGACTCTTATGTGGCCGAACTCTCAAGAATACCTTATCACACACGATAATGCTCTGATTTGACCTCTTGGCATTTGCATACATCTTTTGTCGACCTTAAGCCTCCTGTAACCGTTGTCTGATCTATACTACCTATCGCTCCATATCCTGTAACAACTTTGGACCAATAGCAACCCTCTCCTCAATCTTGTCCCTGCTCAATGGAGTTCTGCAAGGCCTGCCATACAATGCTTGATAAGGTGTCATTCCCAAGGAACTATGATGACTATTTTTGTAGGCAAACTCAACTAGGTATAGTTACTCCTCCCATCTAGACTGATGATCCATTACATACATGCATAAAATATCCTCCAATACATGATTAACCCTCTTTGTCTGCCCATATGTCTCTGGGTGATATGCGGTACTCAAGTTGATTTGGGTGCCCAAGGTCTGTTGTAATGCATGCCAAAAAGATGAAGTGAATACTAGGTCCCTATCTGATATAATCCTACGAGGAATTCCATGTAATCTAACTATGTCATCCAAGAACACCCTCGCCACTATTGGCACTATGTACGTTGTCTGAACCAGAGAGAAGTGAGCCACTTTGGTCAACTTGTCAATTGTCACTATAATGGAATCATGGCGACATGATGATAGAAGCAGACCAACAATAAAATCCATGGAAATGGTGTCCCACTTCCAATCCAAAATCTCATGAGGGTAAAGAAGTCCTAACAGGTGTCGATGCTCGACCTTGACTCTTGGACACTCAAGGCATCAAGCAACAAAACTTTGCAATGTCTCTATACATCCCTACCCAACGATATAACTATTGAAGATCTGAGTGCATTTTCTTCACCCTTGGATGTGTCGCATAAAGAGCCCTATATGCCTCTAACAAAATCACTATATGTAGATACCTAATCTAAGGAACATAAATACGCCCTCTATGATGTAACAACCCATCTAAATCCAATGTGTATCCTGAATATTTTCCCTTAAGGGCTCGTTGAGACTGTATCTCCCTCTGAACCTCATGGTACTAGTCATCCACTGATAAAATATATAAAATGTGAGTCCTCAAGTTTGTACTCACTGTCATAGCCATCATCTCATTTCATCCTCTACTCAAGGCATCTACCACTACATTCTTCTTCCCTTTGATGTAATGCACGTCAAATTCATACTCACACAAGAACTCCATCCGCCATCTCTATCATGCATTCAAGTTCGGTTGTGTGAAGATGTACTGCAAACTGTTGTGGTTGGAATGAAGCTCAAAATGGTGGCTAAGGAGAAAGTGTCTCCACCTCATGAGTGCTTGTACTACTGTTGCAAGCTCTAAATCATGTGTGGGGTAATTCAACTCGTGGGTCTTAAGTTTTCACAACTCATGCGTGATCACTCGACCCTCCTGCATGAGTACTGCTCCAATACCATCCAATGATGCATCTATGCATACTACAAAATCTAAAGCCGAATCAAGTACTACTAGAATGGGAGCACTCATGAGACGCTCCTTGAGGGTCTAAAAGGCCCTCTCACATTTCTCTGTCCACTCAAACCTCTCCCCCTTTCGTTGAAGGGAAATAATGGGGTGCGCTATCTTTGAGAAATTGTCCACAAAATGACGATAGTATCCTAGTCCCATAAAACTATTGACCTCTGTAACACTAGTGGGTGTTGGCCAATCCATAATAGCATCGTTATTTAATGGATCTACCAAGATACGATCACTTGAAATGATGTGTCCCAATACTGAACCTTTTCTTGGAAGAAAGAGCACTTAGCCAAATTGGCATAAAGTCAATGTCATCTCAAACACTGCAAAACCTACCTCAAATGATCTTCATGCTCCTCTACTAACCATGAATAAACCAAAATGTCATCCAAGAATATCAACATAAATTTGTCCAAGAATGTACGGAATACCCCATTCATCAAACTCATGAACACGACGAGGGCATTTGTCAACTCAAATGGTACCACTGTAAACTCATAGTGTCCATAACAAGTCTTGAACGTTGTTTAATGGATATCTTCCTCTACTATCTACAACTGATGGTATCCTGATTTCAAATCAATCTTGGAGAACAGTTTGGCTCCCCTCATCTAATCAAACAAATCATCAATCCTAGGAAAAGTGTAGTGGTTTTTAATTTTCAATTTATTCAGTTGTTTGTAATCAATGCAAAGGCGAAGGGACCCATCCTTCTTCTTGACGAAGATGACAAGTGTGCCCCAAGGTGAGACACTAGGTTGAATGTGCCCCTTCTCTAAAAGCTCCTCTAACTGAATCTTGAGCTCATTGAGCTCCTGTGTAGTCATCCTGTATGGTGCCCTCAAAATTGGCTGAGCTCCTGGAACTAAGTCCATGTGGAAGTTCACCTCTTTGTGGGGAGGCATCCTTGGTAACTCTATAGGAAACACATCTGTAAACTCCCTAAGAATAGGATAATCATCTAATGACACCTATGTCAAATCCTCAGATCTATCGCTATTGGTGATGGAAAACATCTGGCACCCTCTCCTCAAGGACCACTTTAACTGCATCATTGATATCATGTGAAGCAAAATGGGTCTAAGAATCCTTGATAATATTACTTATATACCCTGATCATCTATACACTCAACTGTCTTGCGACAACAATCAATCTTAGCTTGGTGTGCACCAAGCCAATCTATACCCAACACTAAATCATAGGATCCCAAAGGAGTGACTCGAAGATCCACTATGGTGGTAACAACCTCAATAACCAATTGGAAATCATGAACTACTAAATCAATGGGCACCTTGGCCCTTGAAGCCAAATCCACCTCCCACCTATTGTCTTGCCTAGATGCCACTAGCCTACAATGATCCGCTATAGCTGGGGAAATAAAAGAATTTGATGCTCTTGAATCAAATGATATACTAACTGATATACCATCAATCATACCTAGTACCTCAATAATGGTGGTCTAATGCTCGGCCTGGTATTTCTCAACTGCCACAAACATCTTGTGAATGTCAGTTTTGAGGCTACAGGATGAGGTCCTCCTACTGTGAAACCCTATGGGCACTCCCTGGCAAGGTGACCCACTCCGCCACATACATAAAAAGGTCCCCTCGACTGACTTGGTGCTTATTGAGGCCTACCTAAATGAGAGGATCTAGACCTCCCAAATTTTCTATGCCCTCCTCTAAATGATAGTTGGGTTCAAGGAGAAGATACATGTTGACCCTGATGTCTCTGGTCTGTGCGGGGGTTCTGTATGTGCCATGACCTGGAAGACCCACCTTGTGCACCCTGTTGCGGTGTGGCCCTTTGTGCCTCATGATATGACTGTTGTGACCTAGGAGTCCCAGATGTAGGTCTATACCCCCCTTCACTGGAAGGGGTGGCCTATGAGATTTGTGCTCGTGTTGGCCTTGATTGCGGCTTTGAAACCACTCTCAAGTCTCCTATGCCCTATTATGCACCTCCTCCACTATTAATGCCTTCTCCATGACGACCCTAAGTTCTACGAGGTCGGCCATCCGAACAGGTCCTAAAATGTTGGGGTTCAACCCCCTAATGAATCGGTTGACAACCAAATTATTGTCCTGGATATACTCTACATACTACGAAAGGTCAAGGAACAACTCTCATATTGTGCCACTGTGAGGCCCCTCTATTGTTGGTTGTGGAACTCATCAATACGCCTCTGTCAATAATGCTCTGAGATATAGCATGCTCTGAAATGCTCCAAGAAGGTGTCCCAAGTGATCGTGTCCATGGACAAGTGTTGCTTTTGCTCCTCTTAGTGCCACCAAGTAGAAGCAGTTTGTCTCAATAAATGAATAGCCACCCTAGCCTTTAGGTTGCTCCCATATGGTTGCAACCCAAAGTATCTATCAAGGCTAAGTACCCATGACTCAGCCTCCACCCCACTAGTGAATCTTGTTAACTCTAGTAGCTTGAGGCGAAGAAGATCCCAGAGCCGATCTCCTGAACTTTGTGGAACCCTCGGTGCCTCAGGTGGTGGTGGGATATGCACAGACTCCTCCTCTGATTCCCCTACTCGTGCCCCCCGATGACGTGGAGGACTCATGTTGTGCTCACGAGATCTTGCATTATGCCCCTTGCCCTTAGGCTCCTCTACATGTCGGGCCTCAACCTCTGACTACTCTACATGGCACCTCTGCTGCCAATAGCCTCTTCTCTATGACTCTAATTAGATTTTGAAGTGTCTGAAGTATTTGTGGTCCCAACTTCGGCTGCTCTCCTTGACGAACATCCTTCGTTTGATGCGACTCTAGTGGCATCTCGTGCCCAAGAGCTCATCGCCTCGTTTGACGAGGCATCCTAAGCATACCAAGGTTTCAACTTAATCAGTTTTTTGCTCCTTGTTATCCCAAAGATCCCAGTGTTTGTAAACCTAGGCTTTGATACCTATGTCATGCCCACAATTTTTTTTTCTCTTTAATACCTGATCACAATCATTTTATGTCATCACTAGATAGCCGGACAAGAACATGCTCTAGTGATTATTATTATTATCTGTGTGATATATAGATAACAAGGGAGTTAGGAAGGGGCTATAAACCTAAATAAGTGTATGCTTCTAACCCAATATTGGCTTTCATTATTATTATAGTTTTTTTTTTGTTTCATTTATCCCATTTATCTAAGAATAACACCACCAAGAAACTTAGGTGGTAGATTATGGTTGGTGAAGGAATTACATTGTCATAGCCATGTGTAGGAAATAGCATCACACTATCTAGTATTGTGGTTTTTCATGGAAATTTTATTACTGTGGATTAAAACTCCTTAGAGCTCCCTTTAGGTAGGTATTGATATTTTTGCATAAGCCCTGGCCTACGCCCTATATGTTTAAGCATCATCGGCCCCTTTTCTAGCGCCCTCGCCCACTTGCTCCACATGCCCATCGCGCACTCATTGAAGGGGATTCTTCCCTTGCTTCTTTTTCAAGGCCCACCCTTTCACCACATGTCAGAAGCACGCACTTTGGGAGCCCTCTCTCCTTTGTATCTCCTCTAAGTTCTGCCTGCATGCCACATCACATCATTTCACATACTTTTTGGTGGTCCCCACAACCAATGTTCAGATGCAGACTTATCCACGTGTAAACTTCACAAAGGTTTTAATCGAAAGATTGGAATGAACGAGTGTGAAGCTTTGTCTCTTTGCCACGTGTTCTAACCAACTCTGTGGGTGAGTGACACGTGTCACTAGGAGAGTTATGTTGCTTCTTCCTTGGGACCACAGTCATCATTTTCCAGGGAACAAATCTTGTTTGAAGGCGATTGTGTGCAATGAATCGAATCTTTCTATTGCAACGAATTTGTAAAATCATGGCGACGGATGTCATTACTCTTACCTAGGAATCTTTTTCGATTGTTGGCCCTATGACAGTGGGTGATCTATATATATTTCTCTGGCTCTCTGAGAAAGGGTTCAAAAATTACAGAAAAGAGACTGAAAATCTCTAAGCCTTTGTAGTGTTTTTTGATTATTGTATTAAGACTTACAGACTGTGCCAATTGATCGGCCTCTCTATTTCTTTGTTGATATAAGACATTATACCGTTCTACTTGTTGTATTAAGCAGTTTATCTACAACTTTTATAATTTTAATAGAAATTTACTATTTGGATCATGTCTCAGACTCTTCTTGTTTAGTAAATGCATGTGAAAGTTATACTATGTCATTTGATTAACTGCTTAATATTTTCATCTTTCTTTTATGTTATTCTTGAACATGCAGATTGTTGAACGGGCCCTCAAACCTCATCCGAAAGGAAGGTTTCTCGTGCAGAAATAACTAAATCTTGGCACATTGCCTTAGGGATTAATCTTTGTTTTTTTATATCTACTTCATTTTCCCATTCTAAACCCTAATTACAGAAGGAGCCAACTTTAAAAACTCGGAGGTTACTCAGTTTAGCACAATTGGTCCCCCATTAACTGAGTTTCCCGTAAGGTTGTTTGCCTAGTAACATTAGGCATCAACAGTTCTTTTTTTGGAACGCCTGGTGGGACTGCATTGAATGTATCTAAATCTTAAGTGGGTGTATGAGTCATAGACCTATTACTAGATCTCAAACTGTGAATAACCCTGGCTTGCTAGTGTTGCCGCTAGTAACAGTACAATCAAGAACCTGTTTGGTAAATGTCCTGACCCCTCCACCAACCATGTTGTCGATCGCTAGCAGAAATTATGTGGTGTGGTACATCAGAAGCCCTCTCATAGCACCGGTAGCACCAACCATTTGGGTTAATATCTCGACATCTGCTTTGAAAGTTGTACCAAAATTCACCGGGGAAGGCTCGAAGACACCATCCAAACTTCTGTAAGATGTGGCAAACGTATGTTTGGTGCATGGTGTGACTGATAAAAATGTAGCATCGGGGCTACTTGCAGCCTCTTTCAAAGGTAAGGCCCTTGATTGGTACCGCACTTTGGGAGCCAATACCATCAATACTTGGGACCATCTCGGAGACCCTTTT
This sequence comes from Sequoiadendron giganteum, assembly GCA_007115665.2. NCBI lineage: Eukaryota > Viridiplantae > Streptophyta > Pinopsida > Cupressales > Cupressaceae > Sequoiadendron > Sequoiadendron giganteum. Next base: position 186,718,628 of record CM021104.1, on the reverse strand, counting down.
TATGAGCGGTTTTCGAACAATGGAGATCGATCCTCGCTATTCCAGTAGTTGGTGACCATCAAGTGGGCCCCTTAAGAGGTCATGACCGACTTCAATGCCAGGTTCCATACGACTTGGCAAAGGATCCAAACCATGATCCGCCCACCTCCTGATTTGGTATTCATGTTCTACCTGAAATCTATCAACTCTGACATCTCAATGATGATTCAGTATCTTGGTGGGAACACCTTGTCAGACGTGTATAGCATTGTTGTTACAGTAGAGAACAATTTGATTGATGTTGGAAAGCTACCACCTCAACCCACGATGCCTATATTTGTAGAATTGTCAACTCCTGCCCCAGAGATAGCTTCAACCAGCATGCCCACTCCTCCTCAATCTATGTATGCATATCCAAACGCACTGCATAACGCTGCTTCTACATATAACTCTTTGAGGGATGAGATGAGCGATGTCAAGGAATTGCTACGGAGTATCTCAAATGAAATAAATACCATAAAAAAAAATTAGTCCATGCCCCAAAATCCAACTTACCAAAATTACCAAGGCGGAAGACCTTCCTGCCAGTAGAACCAGTTCCAAGGAGTCTTGCACACGAGTCTGCAGGCTCAAACGAGTAATCAAATGGTTCTGGTACCTACTCTGCTACCTAATGTCCCATCGAGCTTAAATAGAGAGTTGGTAGCGGGACAAAATAATCTCATTGATGATATCAATCTTTGGTACTTCCCCTGCAACGAAGCACATATGCCTCAAAATTGTCCACATGGTAATCTACAACAAAGAGTGGAGGAACAATGCAGTCAAGGTGATGTGTTAGGTTCAAGAGGTTATGCATATTCCTCTCCATAAATGGAAAATGTGGTACTCACTACACATGCAAGGAATGTCCCTAGAGCAAGAAACAGATATAGCTCTCGACCACACGCTCTTCTCATGGATGGAAGAAGAGGCGGTATCCACAAATGAGGCATCCACATTGGAGGCCATGCAAGTACAATAAAATTATAACACTCTCTCAAAGAGGAGATTCATGGGAGAATCAATCAATCCACAGCTCAAAAGTGTTCCTGACCAAGCTTCTGGTACCCCCGCAATCACGCAACAATCCTCAAGACCATCTATAATCACAGTATCTTTCCCTAGGTTGGTCACACTTAATCCTCAGGACCAAGCATGAAGCTAAAATGAAGATAATATCTGAACCTTTGCACTCAGAACATGCAGCAGATGAAGCCATGATCAAATTTGAGGCTACTCATACTTCTATCACCAAGGATGAGATGCATTGTACTAAGTTACAAGAAAATGAGAAGGTCACCGGAGACATAATTGATCAAGAGGAGGTCCTCTTGAGTGAATTTGTAGACACTGATCCTTTCAAAAATTATCATGCCACTGGGTTGGGAACTTACTTCATTTATGATGAAGATCAAGTGATTATGAGGGACATGAAGAAACCTGAGGGTGATCAAACCTCAGAGCTATGGACGTTGCATTTTGATGGAGAAAGATGTAAAGTTGGTGCAGGAGTCGGGATATATTTGACATCCCCATCCAATGAAAAATATACTCAAGTATTTTTGCTTTCAGTTCTCTTGTTTGAAAAATGAAGCTAAGTATGAAGGCCTAGTGCAAGGTTTAAGCCTTGCGGAGCAGATGGGTGTTAAATAAATAATGGTGTTCAGAGACTCTAAGTTAATAGTAAATCAAATTTGGGGAGTCTCTACAGCGAAGAATGTCTGCATGAGATCTTATAGACATAGGTTCTGGGACCTGATTGAAAGTTTTGAAGCTTTCAATATTCAGGTGGTGCCTGGAGAGCAGAATGCAACTACAGGTCACACAACAACAATTGGATCCCAATTTGACCCTATTTCCAAGTTGATTGAGAACATGTACTCTGCGCGAGTAATCACCCGATCTGCAATCCCAGATAATGACCAGAGATCATAAGTGTTCAAAATGGATGAACACATCGCCTCATTCATTCAGCATTCAGGAGAGTTCACTGACCAACTCCAACCGAAGATTGCAGAGGCCTATGAAGGGAAAATTATCCAACTCAGGTCTAACAAGCTTCCAAAAGGACTTGTCACTCTCGAAAACCTATTCAATTGTGACGATGCAAGGAATGAAAAGAGGAGATTTGTAGCAGACAAAAGTGATTATGCATACCTCTAGGTCAGAGATGGAAGGGAGCTTAAGATTGGAAAAGATGTCCCACAACATGATAAATAACAAATCATACATTTTTGTGAAAGCTATGGAGGAGTAGTAGCTTGGTCATAGGACTACCTTAAGGGATATGATCCTGAAATCATCCAACATACTATTGAGTTGATGAAAGGTGCAAAACCTGTCCGCCAGAAGCAGAGGCCAGTGAATCCAAAAATTGAGGCACTGATGGCGCAAGAATTGACAAAGTTGATTCACTCCCAGATCATCTTCTCGATTAAGCACATCACATGGGTGTCCAACTTAGTTCTTATCCGAAAGAAGAATGGAGACATCTGCCTATGTGTTGATTTTCGGGATCTGAACAAAGAATCCCTAAAGGACCACTACCCCTTGCCTTCTATGGATTCTATCTTGCAAACGATGGCTGGCTTGGAAATGTTCTCTTTGCTAGACAGTTTCTTCGGTTACAACCAAATCCGAGTCAAAGAGGAAGACCGACACAAAACAAACTTCACTACCAAATGGGGAACGTCTTTCAACCATTTTCTTCAATCTTCTATTGTAGCACCGGTAAGATTTTCTCTTAGTAGAGTAACCCAGAAATATTCCTTCATCACAAGAGCATCCTTGGTTCTTGACAATCTTGCATCAACCAAAAATATTTTGCATTCAGTTTTTGTTCTTGTTCAGTTCTTTCCCAGTTCAAGCTGGTAAATCCGGTGTTTCTTCATGTTTTCTCACCAGATCTTGTGTACCTGAGGTTTCATTGTGGACATGTTTAATTTCCTTATTCCAATTTTTTAGCTCGATTGGATCTTTTTCTGACAAGTTATCGCTTTCGGATTGAGTGAGTTTTTGGAACAGGCCCCGAAATAATTTCAAACCCTAACGACTAGTTGGATCGATTGCGGATCTTTCCCGACACTTGCAAATCCTCATGATGTGTTTATATTTGTTACCTGGAGTGTCCCCGACCTTATCTTTAGGTCCACACTTCATCATAAGCATTTACCATGGAAGAATTCCAAATTTGAGGTTGATTTGTTCTTGCACACGTTACATTTTCTTCATTGGAGATTGTAATGATCTTTGGTTGATGAGGATGTTTCTCCACTCGCAGATGTGATATAAATCTTGTAATGAATCATAAGAATGGTACCGAATCAAGATCAGTAGATTAGGTTGTATATAAATTTTGATCTATAGGATTTTCACTCGCATGTAAGAGCACTGTATTTTGAGCATGTTGCAATCAGGCCTATGAGCCGAATTTGTAAGCCCGAATGTGGCCGACTATATGTAATCAAGATTTGTGATAATAGTAAAGTCTATAACTGCATTTTCCTCCATATTTTGCATTGCTTCTATTGTGTGACTCTTGTTGCACGGTCTGGATTGTTCTCCTTGAGGTCCCTCCTACTGTGTCTACACCAGATTGGTATCAGAGCGAGATTCATTCCTTGCGAGATCGTCAGAGTTTGCGCAATCCTATTAAAGATTTGTTGTGGGGTGGAAGATTGAGGATTCGACCCGTAGCTACAAAGGATTTGTGTAAAGATGGCGGGAAGAAGAAATGTTAGAGGAAATGGAGCGCATGGAAATGTAGACCCAATTGTGATGGAAATGTTGAGAGGAATTGTTGCCAGATTAGAAGCAATTGAAATGGCCCAAAGAAGAGGTCGATCGGTTGATGATGTAAGTGATGAAGAAGTGGAAGAACAAGAAGAAGTTGCAAGAGAAGAGCAACCTAGTCTTGATCAAGGAGAAGAAAGGTTCATAAGAGCCCTAACCAGAGTGAACACTAAACCACATTTCAATCCACTAGTCTATAATGGTAAGTTAGATTCGGATGAATTCCTTGATTGGATAATAGAGATGGAAAAGTACTTTGATTTTGAAGGAACCACATAAGATAAGAAGGTAAAGTTTTCTTGTAGAAATTTGAAAGGACATGCATCCCTTTGGTGGGAACATTTGCAAAAAGATAGGCAAAGAAAACGAAAGGAAAAGAAAAGATCATGAGATCGTATGGTGAATAAGTTGAAGATAAAATTCATGCCTACAGACTATCAAATCAGTTTGTTCCAAAAATTGCAAAATCTGAAACAGAAGGAATCAAGTGTGAAAGAGTATACTGAGGAGTTCTATAGGTTGAATATTAGATCTGGACATTCTGAAGATGAGACCGAACAAGTAGCTAGATATATGAATGGTTTGAGGTCATCTATACAAGATGAGATCAGTTTGATTAAGTTGTTGAGTGTGGAAGAGGCATATCAGTGTCCCCTAAAAGTAGAAGAAGCTGAATAAAAGACATGAGCAAAGACAGAGAGGAAGAGGTGGAATATTTCAAAGAGGAAGAATATTTACTGGAGGAGGAAGAGGACCTTTTTCAGATCAAAACAAAGATAAGGAGGTCAGTAAGAATGATAGTTCATACCGTAGAGATGATGGAAACTATTTCAAAAGAGGAGGATATGGTGGTTACAGGAATGAAGGATACAAAAAAGGTGACAAAGGACAAGAGAAAAGAGAATTCAGAGGAACTTGTTATAAGTGTGGTGAAGGACATGGAACATTTGAATGTAATCAGGGAGAAACAAGCAAAAGAACAGAGAATAGTAGGAGAGAAGCCTTTGCTAAAGAATATCATGATGGATCACCTAACAAACCAGAAGAAGGAGAAGTGTTGGTGAATAGAAGGGTATTATGTCAAAGTGAGATGGAGCAAGAACCATTGCAAAGAAAGAATTTGTTTCAGACCAGATGCAAAGTAGCTAGTAAATTTTGCAAAGTGATCATAGATAGTGGAAGTTCAAAGAACCTGGCTTCTGAAGAAATAGTGACCAAGTTGAAGTTGGAAAGATTGAAGCACCCAAAGCCCTATTTGATAGCATGGATTCAAGATGAGCATAAGATTCTGATAAGTGAACATTTTTTGGTGAAATTGAAGATAGGTAATTACCATGATGAAGTTTTGTGTGATATTATGCCTATGGATGTATGCCATATTTTGCTGGGAAGACCTTGGTAGTATGACAGATAGGCTATTCATGATGCAAAGAAGAACATATATACTATTTTTGCTAATAGGATGAAATAGGTTTTGTTGCCCTTGGAAGATGTCCCTAGAACTGAGGTTTGTATGAGTGTTATAATTTGTTTGGTTGATGGAAGGAGATTCTTGGATGGACTGAGACATGAGAACATGTGATATGCCTTAGTACCTAAGAAAGTTGAAGATTTGAAGCATGTAGAAGAACAACCTAGGGAGATAAAAGAGTTGCTGACAGATATGAAGCTATCATTTCAAATAATGTACCTGATGGATTTCCACCTGTGAGGAGCATTAGTCATTGCATGGATCTGATTCCTGGAGCTAGTTTGTCTAACAAAGCAGCACACTGGATGACACCAGCAAAAAATGAAGAATTGAATAGACAAGTGCAAGAGTTGTTGAGAAAATGTTTGATCAGAGAAAGCTTAAGTCCTTGTACAGTACTTGTTGTATTGGCACCTAAGAAGGATGGAGAATGGAGGATGTGTACAGACTCTAGAGCCATAAACAAGATCACAGTGAAGTATAGATTTCCTTTGCCTCGGATGGATGACATTATGGATTTTTTGAGTGGAGCTAAGTACTTTACAAAGATAGATTTGAAAAGTGGATATCATCATATCAGAATTAGAGAAGGAGATGAGTGGAAAACAACATTCAAGACAAATGAAGGATTGTATGAATGGTTGGTGATTCCTTTTGGACTGACAAATGAACCAAGTACTTTCATGAGGCTGATGAATGAGGTATTGAATAAATTCTTGGGTAAGTTTGTGATTGTCTATTTGGATGACATTTTGATTTTCAGTATGACAAGAGAACATTTGTTGCACATAAGACAAGTTTTACAGAGGTTGAGAGAAGAGCAGTTGCTAATAAACATTAACAAGTGTAGTTTCATGAAGGAAGAGTTGGTATATCTGGGATTTGTGATATCAGTGGATGGATTAAAGATGGACCCTGAGAAGGTAAGAGATATTGTTGAGTGGCCTACACCTGAAAGAATTGGAGAGGTAAAATTATTTCATGGATTGGCTAGTTTCTACCAAAAGTTCATTAGGAATTTCAGTTCTATTTGCAGCCCTATGATAGAAACAATGAGAGGAGATAGGAAGGATTTCAAATGGACATCTGGAGCGGACAAAATTTTTGAGTTGTTGAAGCAGAAGGTGACTGAGTAACCTGTGTTGGCTTTACCAGATTTCAACAAGGTATTTCAAGTAGATTGTGATGCAAGTGGAAATGCAATTGGAGTAGTATTAAGTCAAGAAGGAAAATCAGTAGCTTATTCCAGTGAGAAGTTGAATGATGCTAGGAGAAGATATTCAGTGTATGATCAGGAGTTCTATGCCATAGTTCAAGCTTTGAAGAAGTGGAAACATTACTTGTTATCTAAGGAGTTTGTGTTGTATATGAAACATCAAGTTTTGTAGTATTTTAATAGTCAAGGTAAGTTGAGTCAGAAACACATGAGATGGGTAGAGTTCTTGCAGAGTTATAATTTTTTTTTGAAGTACAAGAGTGAAAATTCAAATAGAGTTGTTGATGCTTTGAGTAGGAGAAGGAATTTTCTAGCACAAATGAGAGTGGAAGTATTAGGCTTTGAAGAATTGAAGTTGTATAAGGAAGACCCAAATTTTGTAGAACCTTGGAGAGCATGTAAAGAACCAGTCTTGGAGGATAGGAGTTAGTGGTTGGATTATTTCATTCAAGAGGATATGTTGTTCAGAGGAAATCAGTTGTGTATACCCCAGAGTTCAATGAGGGATAACTTGATAAAAGAGAAACATAGTGGAGGATTGTCAGGTCACTTTGGAATTGATAAGACAATAGCATTGGTGAGTGAGAATTACTTTTGGCCACAGATTCATATGGATGTTAAGAAGTTTGTGCAGAGTTGCAGATTTTTTCAAGTTGCAAAAGGAGATAGTCAGAATGTTGGATTGTATAAACCTTTGACAATACCAGAAAGACCTTTGGAGGATATCAGCATGGATTTCATACTTGGTTTGCCTAAAACACAAAGAGGTAATGATTCAGTATTTGTGGCAGTTGACAAATTTTCAAAGATGGCACATTTCATACCTTGTAAGAAGACAATAGATGCAATACATGTAACAAACTTATTTTCTAGAGAAGTGGTCATATTGCATGGATTACCTAGGAGTATTATTTCAAACAGAGATACAAAATTTGTTGGTTACTTTTGGAGGACACTTTGGAAGAAGCTAAAGGTAGATTTAAAGTTCAATTCTACTTTTCACCCATAGACAGATGGAGAGACAGAGGTAGTAAATAGGAGTTTGGGAAATTTGTTGAGATGTTTGGTTGGAGAAAAGACTGGAAGTTGGGATTTATCCCTTGCACAACTAGAGTTTGCCTACAATAATTCAGTGAACATGAGTACTGGAAAACACCTTTTGAGATTGTTACTAGAGTTCATCCTAAAGGTATATCAGAATTGCAAAATATCAGTAAGGAAGATAAAAGGAGTGCAAAAGTAGAAGAATTTGTAGAATATATGAAGAAAGTGCATATTCAAGAGAAGCAACAATAGGAAGATATGAACCAAAATTATAAGGTGTATCTGAGGAAGGAAAGATTTCCAGTTGGCACATATAGTAAGCTCAAGATGAGGAAGTTTGGACCTTGTAGGATTTTGAGGAAATTTGATTCAAGAAATGCATATGAAGTAGAGTTACTGGATGACAAAGGTATTTCACCTATATTCAATATTGCAGATCTTCATCAGTACTATGAAGTAGAATTCAGTGAAGACAGTAGAGAAAAATTGGAAGAGTAGCTTTCTAAACAACAATCTGATGGGATATAAGAGATTTTGGATGTCAAAGATGGAAGAAAGACTTGTGGGAGACAGTACAAAGAATATCTTGTGAAATGGAAGGGTAGACCAGTGGAGGATTCTTCTTGGATTTCTCAAGTAGAGGTAGACCGTCATGGTTTTCCTTTAGCCCCAGCAAAGTGAGGGACTCACTTTTCATTAACCCAGGATGTCTGATGCAAGAGCATCCTTGGTTCTTGACAATCTTGCATCAACCAAAAATATTTTGCATTCAGTTTTTGTTCTTGTTCAGTTCTTTTCCAGTTCAAGTTGGTAGATCCGGCGTTTCTTCATGTTTGCTTGCCAGATCTTGCATACCTGAGGTTTCATTGTGGACATGTTCAATTTCCTTATTCTAATTTTTCAGCTCGATTGGATCTTTTTCTGACAAGTTATTGCTTTCGGATTGAGTGACAAATTTTGGAACTGGCCCCAGAATAATTTCAAACCCTAACGGCTAGTTGGATCGATCACGGATCTTGCCTGACACTTGTAGATCCTCACTGTGTGTTTAGATTTGTTCCCTGGAGTGTCCCCGACCTTATCTTTAGGTCCACACTTTATCATACGCATTTATCATGGAAGAATTCTAGATTTGAGGCCAACCTGTTCTTACACACGTTACATTTTCCTCATTGGAGATTGTAATGATCTTTGGCCGACACAGATGTTTCTCGACCCACAAATGTGATATAAAAAGCTTGTAATGAATCATCAGAATGGTAGTGAATCAAGATCAATAGATTAGGTTGTATATAAAGTTTGATCTGTAGGATTTTCACTCGCATGTAAGAGCACTGTATTTTGAACATGTTGCAATCAGGCCTGTGAGCCGAATCTGTAAGCCCAGATGTGGCTGACTATATGTAATCAATATTTCTGATAATAGTAAAGTTTGTAATTGCATTTTCCTCCATATTTTGTGTTGCTTCTATTGTGTGACTCTTGTTGCACGGTCCAGATTGTTCTCCTTGAGGACCCTCCTACTGTGTCTGCACCAATTTTTGGGATTTGAAAAAAGCATCCTTGAAGGACCACTACCCCTTTCCTTCTATGGATTCTATCTTGCAAATGGTGGTTGGCTTGGAAATGTTCTCTCTGCTAGATAGTTTCTCCGGTTACAACCGAATCCAAGTCAAAGAGGAAGACCGACACAAAACAACCTTCACTACCAAATGGGGAATGTTTGTTTATGTAAAAATGCCCTTCGACCTCTCAAATGCAGGAGCTACCTTCTAGTGAGCAATGGATATTGCCTTCAGAGGATTAATAAATAAATAATTTTAATCTACTTGGATGATCTTACTGTATTCTCTAAGTCAAAGGATGATCATTTCGATCATCTTGAAATGGTTTTTGAAAAATGCCAAGAGTTCAGGACATTGTTGGGACATGTAGTGTCCAAAGATGGTATTGCTACCGATCCAGATCAAGTGAAGGCCATCAAGGAACTTCCCCTCCTAGTGAACAAAAAGGGAGTTCAGTCCTTTTTGGGAAAGGTAAAATTTGTAAGCAAATTCATTTCTGATTTTGTGGGGTTAATTAAACCTATCGCCCTGATGCTAAAAATAGGAGCAACTTATCAAATAGACTAAGGAAGCTAGGGAAGCATTTGAAAAGGTTAAGGAGGCTATTTCTTCAACCCTTGTTCTGGTAAATCCAGACCTATCAAAGGACTTCATAATGTATATGTACAGTAGAAAATCAAGCATCGCTAATGTTTTGACACAAAAGGATGATTAAGGAAAGGGAGAACATCTGATAGACTTCCACTCCAGACCTTAAAGAACTGTGAGACAAACTATAACTTCGTCAAAAGGAAAACATTCACCATTGTTAAGGGGATCAAGAAGTTCCAACATCTCATATCTTGCAATAGAATAGTGGTATATATCATTCATTCCAGTGTACACGAGTACATTATGGAGGGAGAAATCATAGAAAAAGGGCCAATTGGATAACTAAGATCCTGGAATATGACATTGAGGTCTGACCCACCAAGATCGTGTGGGGAAGAGGATTGTGCGAATATCTGGTGTGTGATGAAGTGACTATTGAAGAGGAACAACCCGAGCTGGTCCTAATGAACGAACTTGAATCCAACGCCTACTAGGTAGCAAATATAATAGGATTCATGCAGACTGGGAAATATTCGGCGGGCCTCCCGTCTCAGAAGAAAATATTCTATAGATTGTAGAACAAAGAATATGTGCTCATTGAGGGGATCCTTTTCAAAAGGAACTTCAACAATGTTCTATGGTGCATCACCTCAGAACAGGCAAAGAAGATCCTAGACGTATTTCACAGCAGTCCGACAGGCGGACATTTCTCCACAAAGACCACTTCCATCAAAATTATGTGTGCTGGGTATTTTTGGCCTATGCTTTTTAATAACTCACACTATCTGGTTAAAGGATGCAAAGAATGCCAATTCTTCATAGGGAGGAGGAAGAACTCAATGATGTCATTGTGTTAGTTTTAAGATCATAAATGTAATAAGAAGAAAACACAATATAGAGAACAATGAACACAATATTTTATCCTGGGAAAACCCTCCTACTCGAGGGAGAAAAACCCAACAAGATATTCTATTATAAATCAGAAAAATATTAGGGCCTAGAAAGGCTGAATACAATACAATAGATCTACACTTGTATATGGTGCAATTTATTGAATACACACAATATTTTAACTCTTCTCCTTGATTCAAATCTGTTGCTCTTGAAGGGAGAACTTGATGCTAATGATATTTGAATTGGAATGGATGATTAAATGAGGAGACACCTTCTCCTTTATATACCAAACTAAGCGCACTCCTTTCTAGGGCTAACCTTCCAAGAATAAAAATTTTATTTATAAAACAAAGGTTGACCTACCTTGAATTGATTGTATTTAGGAGAAAATATCTCTCGAAGCTACAAAACACTAACACCTTGAAGCCGATAGTGGTTGAAGAACCCTTCGTGTAGTGGGGATTGGATTTCATTGGGATGATTAATCCCACCTCCAACATGGGACATAAATGGATCCTCACGACCACATATTATTTCACCAGATGGACCGAGACAATGCCCTTGAAGAATGCAATAGAGGCGGAGATTGTGAATTTCCTCGAGGAACTGGTAACGAGGTTCGGCCCGCCAAAAACCATAATCTTTGACAATGCAAAAGCCTTCTTGGGTTCAAAGGTATGTCAATTCATGCTTAAACATGGCATATTCCTGAAGACATCTTTGAACTATTACCCATAGGGCAATGGTCTAGCTGAGTTGACTAATAAAAATTTAGTCTGACTCATTAAAGAATCGAGTCAAAGCATCAAAAGGAGTGGCATCAAAACCTCAAAGCAGTGCTCTAGGTAGACCGAATAACCCCCAAGCAAGTCTTAAAGACTTCTCCATACGAGCTAGTATACGAGAAGGAAGCACTACTACCTATATCCATGGAAATCCTCGCACTGCAACTGCTTAAATCTTTGGAGGTGGAACAAAACAGATCCATGAAGGTTTGGTTAGCTGAGTTGTTGGAGGTGCAAGAGAAAAGAGGAAAAGCTATGATGACCATGAACAACCGCCAACAGGTAGTCAAGAAGTGGTTCAACAAAAAGACCTTCGACCAGAACCTTAAGTGTGGAGACCTAATGCTAAAATTCAACAAGAGAGTTGTAAAGCTCGACCAACATAATAAATTTGATAGTCTATGGGAAGACACTTTTCGTATTATTCAATGCAAGCAATATAATGCATTTGAATTGGAAAATATGGAAAAAGAAGCATTAGGAATTCCAGTCAATGGAATTCACCTCAAATTGTTCAATTAGCTTTGTTAATCTTTTTGCCTATGTAGATATGTAATTATGTAAGTATTTTCTTTATGTTTTGTTTGGCTTGAGCTTTGGTACGAAACCCATGATATAAAAAGTAGAGAAGTGCAAAGGAGATAGAAAATTGACAAAAAAGAGCTTTATATTCACATGCTTTGAGGTATTACAATTCAAAATGGCTCTTTGGCCATACTTTTTGAGTATATCTATTAAGCGCCTTCAAGGGCATATATACAAAAAAGGAAGAGAAAGGAATTTATGCTTTGACCAGAGAAACATCAGTATCAAGAGAAGCATCAACATCAGGAGCAACAACAACATCAAGAGCAACAACAGTAGCAGGAGAATCCATGGCAACAATGACAATTGGAGGAGAAAAAACCAAGTTTCTGAAGTCGGTGTACCACTCCACATCATAGAAGAGCACTACATTGTAGCATCTTAGGAGGAAGTCGCAACCATGAGAAACTCTTTGACGGTGTTCTCCAATCATCATAAGATGAAAACTACTCAAGAATGGCACCCCAGGCACCACTGCATCTTCTTTAATATGTTGACGGTGATCACTTGCTCTAGGCAGACCAAAGCCATACACTGTATTAGTCATGACTTCGCCAAGGCCTCTAAGGTAGCGCTTTGGGAAGATCTCCTTGACAAGTATCAGTATCATCCACTTCAGTGTATGAATGTCTAGCAAGGATGCAACAAAATGAGAGAAAATGTCGGTATTAACTCTGTACTTGTCCTCATACTCTATGCAATCCCTCCCCAGAACCCATTTCATCGCAATTATGGACAAGGAATGCTTATTCTTGGTCATGCGCTTTAAATGTCGCCTAGATATCTCACCTAGGAAAGCTGCCTGTGACTTATTGCTAGTGAGCCTAATAGGAGTATCCATCGCCTTTATTAGAAAACCCAATCACCAATATAAAATTTCCTAATATCCTTAGGTATATTTATAGACCTAGCTGGGTACATGTGTGTGATAAGCATAATGATGATCAAGTTCAAACTCAAGAATTCTCCCTGGGGGTTGCAAACACGAAAAATCCCACCAAGTTGCGGTTGTTTTGTATGAATTGTTGCGTGCAAGTTAAGAAGAGGTAATTAATCAGCTTAAACGGGTAGTAGGCGTAGGTGATGGTTCGCACGACAAAGTGCTAAGTGTCAAGTTGTGGACGTTTTTTCAGTCTCTAAGGATGAACTCAAATATTTTTGAGTAATTATGACGCCCCTTCCTTAATCACTTTTTTCAAAGTTATTAAGCGCAAAAGCATGCAAAAAAATTTGTATCTCTTCAATTTGCGGCTCAATTTCCCAAGGGATGGTACCATAATGCATGAGGATTAATTGTCATCATGAATTATTGTCTTTTCAAAGGAGTGGGAATTCATTTTGCATGCACAAAAAAAGTTGGCGGTACATGCCGAATTTATTGTGGAAAGGCAATTGTTGTCTACAACTCCAGTCAAGAACAACAAGTGTGCATACATAAGAATAGCACTAAGGAGTCTTGAATACATAGTTCATTGCAAGGGTTTTTGAGTATATGGTTTGCTGGGAAGAACCTAATTGAGCTAAGAAAGTTTTAGTGTCGCAAAAATTCACAGTCTTGAAATGGCCCGCAATCCTCAAACTGAAGCACAAGGAGAGGCGGTCCAAAGCTTGGTAGACACCATGTTGGCAGCGCCAATAACCAATATTTTCGATGTTGTCTTTTACACCTTGCTAGGATTCCCTAAAAAGCCAAAGTGGCATCGCACGCGGGCCGCAGAGAAAAAGCCTAATCATGAGGACAAGACCCTAATAATAGAGGAATGGGATAACATTCATGACCCCATCCTCAAAACTAACCCTAAGAGTCTTAGAGACGCAACCTACGAAAGGACGAAAAAGACTAGTAGCCAGGATTCATTTGTGCACAAGTTGTGGTTTTGCAGTCTCCCATAGTCTATGGTCCCCTTGGTACACCACTACCCAGAACTAGTTCACGTGTGTGCTCAACGTTTCAACTCAAATACCGACACCATTGAAGGCTGAGAATTGAAGATTGTGATTAGTGTGGATGCAATTAGGAATATGCTATACATTCCTATCGAAAGGAGATCTAGAGCAGAGGGCATGGAGACGTTCACCGTAAAAAATGAGAAAAACTTCTAGAGGACCAAAAAAAATTCTCTAGACTTTTATAACCATGAAACAAAAAGGGCCAAGGAAGATGCAGCAAGGTCGCCACAGTTTTTGATTGTGCTCAACATTTTCAATGCAGACTTACAGGGAGCCTTCTCTATGATGGATTTTGTTTGCGGCATGGGCAATGATCAATACGTTGAGGAGTTTCAAATGGGCCTGAGTTTCCAATTGAGAAGACAACGCTTTCTATTTTTCTATGACTTCTTCGAGGTCATTGTTCGAGAAATTTTGAACCAATTCAAAGAATATATGATGTAGCGTAGGTTTAGGTTTTATTCTCTCCTTGCTCACATGTTCTTGCACCAAAATCTTGATTTCTTTAAGAACCGTTTGGGTTTGGTTATGTTTGAAGAAAATGGGATAAGAAAGTTGGTTTCTATGTGGACTCCCCTCCTTTCCATAACCCATGATTACTAATGCATTCTCCGAGTTTTTCCTAACTTCAATTTTGCAAGATTTTAGTAAGGAGGGTAACAGTTATCATTTTTCTACCGAATAGACGGGATGAATGCAGTATTTTACTACTCCTTGTGATTGGTTCCTGGGAGAAGATTTCTCATTTGTCAAGTTGCATGGTTTCACCGAGGAACCATTTCAACTCTTGATATGAATCAAAAACTAGGTCTTGGCCCTTGAGGTATTTCGGTAACTATCGATCATTGACACTAGCTTTTGCGAGGGAAAGAAGCAGAAAGGTTTTTTCAGATGCCCTTTGAACTTTGGCCCAGTGATAATGTTAAAGAAGCAGATATATGTTTTGCTAGAGGCAAAGCTAACTCATTTAGGGCTAGTATTAATCTATGACAAATGGAAATATAATCCTGATAATGACTTGGTGGAGTTGACTATTAAAGCAACTCACAACTCTCAGCCTTACTCGGAGGCTCGACGGAATCTGCAGTCAGGAGACTGGGATGATCTATTTGTGGACCTAGCCTTTGTTCTTGCTGATGATAAGAGGTCGCCATGGCTCTCTTTCTATTTTCCTTTGGCCAAGCCTAGTGATAAATGTAAAATTGGGGCTACCCTTCATAACCAATTGGTCAAGCAGTGGCAATGGAGTGAAGAAAACATTGCACAATTATGGATTTATCGTCAAGAGATCCAATGCCTCGATGCCCCTTTCGAGGTGACAGACATGGATGACAAATTTGACAATCTCTAGAATCGGGCACACGATGATACTGATGCAAGTGGAGATGAGGAAGCATATCTAGAGGAGGACACCGCAATAAGCAAGGGAAAAGAGGTGAAGAAGGCCCAAATGTAGAGAACTGGAAAGGCAACGAAGCAGCCCAAAAAAGCTCCACGAAGCACACAACTAGCTACATCTCATTCAGAGACCTCGCTCCAACATACATGGGTTGTGAGGAAACCTAGGGTTGCCCGATAGACTTAGGAGGTCATAAGGGTGGATGATTATACACCTGTGAAGAGACCGAACATGGATAAAGCTCTTGGGGAAAGCTCACAAGTACTTGTAGTGAGCCAAGGATCGATCTCCACAACAACTTAGGCATCTTTCTCTCCCTCTCTTCTTGCTTCATAGTCTTTTGTTTCCCTTGTAGCCTCTGTGTCTCCCATCACCTCGAGTGTTGGCCTTTCTTTTGTTGTTTCTACCTCCATGAGAGGTTTCTCCCAATTCTCCCAAGTCAGACAGATAGCTTTTACTCCCCTGCGGTCAGTTCCACCATTTGTCGGATTCCAATCTCAACCCATTATTGCAAGTCCTTTTGCTACCATCATGTCAACTCTGATTCAGACTGACCAATAGATGACATCCTCTACATCTATGTTTATGCCACCGCTTCCTATGATTCCTCCTGCCACTTCCCAAGCTGGACCCTAGCATAGTATTCCCCTGTTCTCTCCATTGATGGTCTCTCTGCTAAAGAAAATATCCTCCGAGACCGCAATGATTTCATTCCTTTTTTCTTTTCCTCTTGGTGTACCCTTTGCTAGCGAACTGATTAGGTCACCAGCATAATTCATTGATCAAGGCAACTAGACTAAGGCAACATAGGCTATCAGAGCCCATAAAAGAAAAGAGAAAGATGCAACAAGGCCAACCGAGCCACATGTGCAAACCCTGTTTAATGAAGTGTGGGGTTCGTTGTAGTTTGCAACCATGACTCCAAACACCATAAAACTACAGCGGGAGATGCAACCCAAGGACTATACCATCCATGTTGTGGAGATCGATCTGCACACAGTCCGACCGCATGATAAGGTTGAGCTGATGGAGGAGACTTAGAGAGTGGTGACTACCAACTTTTTGAAGCATAGTCACCAACGAAAGAAGTAGGAGGAGCTCAAAAACATCAAGGGAAGGATGAAAGTCCTACAGAAAAAAGGAGAAGTCGAGGGATGCCGAAATTGTATGCCTATCCCAACAAGCACTGGAGGAAAAGGCCAAACTTCAGGAGGAGCTCGCAAAGTTCCAGTCCCAAGATTCCAACCTGGTTACTGAATTGCAACAGAAAAACCAAGAGTTCCAAGACCGGTTGTTTTAGACAGAGCGAGAAATACAACAAAAAGATGAGGAGCTCCAGGGCAAGCAAGCTTAGTTCGAAAAGGAATTCTGGGAGCTAAAGCTCTCTCTAGAAAAAGAGTCCACAACCCTAGGCTAGGCTGAAGAGAACTATTACAAAGCAAGGATGTTGAGTTGAAAACTCTGCAGGAACAATTCTTCGTAGCTTGCAAAAGTTTGAGGAGCTGACGCAGGTTGTCGAGTCGAAATAAATGGAGATTGATCTTTTCAAGGATCCTCCCCAACCGCTTGCTCCTCAGTCGAATCTCCTATTGGTGGCTTCGCAGCTATATATCTCCTACTTGGAGAAATTCAAGGCGTCTTGTTTGACTCTCCAACCGACACTCCAATTCGTGGCCGACGCTGTAGGTTTAAGCAAGGAGGTGTGTGAAATGATGGAGCAGATTCCATAGTTTATTGCGGAAAAGGTGCTCAAGGTAGAGAAGTTGCTCGACAAGTTGTACATGATGGTAGACACGAACTTAGTCTCCGCGGGGATTGAAAATCAAAAGTTAGCTGCCAAGAAAGTGAGGGAATTCATTTGTTGTCATGTAGCCATCTCCCAAGCTAGCAATTGTTGGGCAACACTGAGTCAGACCATGAAAAAAATGCGGATGGAATTTCCCCAGTTGACTCAAATGAGCTTTCCCTCACCTTTTCTCTCTGATGACTCAGTGGCCATGACATAACACATTGCAGTGAGGATCGAGGAAAAGCAACAAGATGTGTCTACCTTCCGATATTTCAGTCAACCTCCTATGGCGGCAGACATAGAAGGCGCCACCTATCAGATTGTGCGTCTTCTTTTTCAACTCGACCTAGGACAGGGATCTCTATGGAGCTGCCCTTCAAAGAAGTTATCGATCTGCATGAGATGCAAGAGAATCTGCACACCACAACAATGCCTTATGAGGCCAAATGGTTGCCTTTGTAGACTTCACTCTCAAAGCTCTAACTTCATTGCCCCAATGGATAAGGCTCTTATTTGCGAACCAAAAAATTTGAGTTTCCATTCCACAGGCGAAATGCCCCTGGTAGTCACCAAAAGTTGTAGATTAAAAAATCCTTAGAGCTCCTTTCAGGTTGGTGTTGATATTTTGGCATAAGCCCCGACTCGTGCCTTATATGTTTAAGCATCACCAACCCCTTTTCCAGGGCCCTCACCCACTTGCTCCACATGCCCACCGCACGCTCATTGAAGGGGATTCTTCCCTTGCTTCTCTTTTGAGCCCCACCCTTTCGCCACGTGTCAGAAGTGTGCACTTTAGGAGCTCCCTCTCCTTTGTTTCTCCTCCGAGTGTCGCCCATATGCCACGTCGTATCATTCCACGGATGACTTTTTGGCAGTCCCCACATCTAATGTTTAGATGTAGACTTCTCCACGTGTCAGCTTTGTGGAGGTGTTAATCGAAAGATTGGAACGAACGAGTGTGAAGCTCTATCTCTTCGCCACGTGTCCTAACGAACCCTGTGGGTGAGTGACATGTGTCGCCAAGATAGTTACACTGCTTCTTCCTTGGGATCACAGTCATCATTTTCTAGGGAACGAATCTTGTTCGAAGGCGAATGTGTGCAATGAATCAAATCTTTCTTTTGCAACGACTTTGGAAAATCATGGCAATGGATATCATTACTCTTACCTAGGAATATTTTTGATTACTGGCTCTATGGCAGTGGGCGATCTATATATACTGCTTTGGCTCTCTAAGAAAGGGTTTGAAAATTACATAAAAGAGATTGAAAATCTCTAAGCCTTTGTAGTGTTTTCTGATTATTGTATTAAGACTTACAGACTGTGACAATTGTTCGAACTCTATGTTTCTTAGTTGATATAAGGCATTATATCATGCTACTTGTTGTATTAAGTAGTTTATCTGCAACTTTTATAATTTCAATAGATATTTACTATTTGGATCATGTCTCAGACTCTTCTTGTTCAGTAGATGTATGCAGAAGTTATACTATGTCATTTGATTAACTACTTAATATTTTCATCTCTATTTTCGGTTATTCTCAGACATGCAGATTGTTGAACGGACCCTCAAACCTCATCCAAAAGGAAGGTTTTTCGTGCCCACATAACTAAATCTTGGTTCATTGTCTTAGTGATTAATCTTTATTTTTTATATCTGCTTCATTTTCCCATTCTAAACCCCAATTATAGAAGTAATCGGCTTCTTTAAAACCCTGAAGGTTACTCGGTTTAACGTAATTGGTCCCCCCATTAACTAAGTTTCCCATAAGGTTGTTTGCCTAGCAACATTAGGCATCAACAATTATCAAGGATAAAATATAAATATTTTCGAGTGTATTACTTTTTGAATAATATACATGGTTAATTTACTCTACTTTCTTTTATGTCTACAACTTAAATATTATAGCTCTAGGAGCAAATACTAACCTTTTTATTGTATTTGAGATAATCATGTTAGATGTGCCAAACGTAGAATTGGATGGTAATATTGTTGTTTTAGTTTATTTATTTATTTTATATAGATGTTGCCTGCTCTTCAACGGTAACACTTATTTTAATTGGATGTTTTAAAACGATTTTTACGAAGATAAATAAAATCTACTTTCCAAATGATTTTTATGAAAGTAAATGAAATCTAATGAAAGTTCCACTTTTATCTTTTTTTCCTTAGCACCCCATCTAAAATCTGTGTGAGAAATAATCTAATAAGTGTGAAAGAGTTACCTATTAACACTACTAAAAGAAAAGGAAGAGAGCTAAGAGTAGTCCATAGAGGAGAGGATTCTTATTTTTATTTTAAAAGTTCTTTTATTAAAAGAGTAAATTCAAAGTTATGAATATTCATAATTATTTACGAATTTAGTGGGGCTAAGTAAAAATATAGTAATTTAGAGGGGATAAATATAGTAATTTAGCGGGGTTAAATATATTAATTAAGTGGAGATAAATATAATAATAAAATGAAGAATTGATTTATTCTTAATGATTTGTTCTATTATTTTTTTATTTTCCTTTTTTCTTAAAGCTAAAAATAGGAATTGATTTAGTCTTGCTAATGTGATTTATTTATTTATTTTGAAAGAGGAAAATATTATTTAATTAAAAATTGATAATGATGAATGTATATACAAGTATGTAAATATTTATACAATAAAATAAAATAAATGGTTATCAACATTAATATTATGCTAGTAAAAATGGAAAGAATAATATTAATATTAATAGTATTGAGAACAGATAAAACAATATTAACATCATATATATATATATATATATATATATATATATATATATATATAAGTATATTAATCATTTCATGTTAATATTAATGTTACGTTTGTTTTTCTTTTTGATATTATTCATATTCACATCGATCCTTTGAGGCGATCCAAACAAGCATATCAACGACTATCTAGCACCTAGATCAATGCAATGCAATCAAATGAATCTTAGCCACTCATCATGAGATTAGTCTTTTTGTCTATCCTAAAGTCTTTTGGTGTCTTTTTTTCCTCCTTGCCGTTAAGGTTTTCACTCCTTCAAACTCACCCTCATTGGTATTGATCTGTCACCTCTCCAATTTGGTGTATAGTTGTCTAGAACTCACAACTGAGATCCCAATAATGAGTAAGCTTAGGCTTTGACACCGGTGCCCAAAAGCTAGATCAAACGCTCTCTCCTATTATTTTTTGTTGCTCTCCTGTTATTTTGTTGCGGCTCTCTTGTTATTTTGTTGTTTCTCTCCTATTATTTTGCATCCCCCTTCGTTCACAGTTTGCAGATTTATATTTTATTATTATATATATATATATTATATTGAACATTAACTCTTCCTTTGTTGGTTCGTTTGTTCAAGAATAGGGTTGATGTAGGAGCATCCAGGGTGTAAGGCAATCTTTTTTCCTACCTGATGAAGGAAAAAAGATTGCCCTACACCTTGGATGCTCTTGCATCAGACACCCGAGGTAGGAAATTTTTTGTGAATATGGATTCACAAAATGGAGTTGAGCAGTAGTACCACTCTTTCAAATTGCAAGCAATCCTCAGCAAACTCCATCACTGAAACTGATACCTCTAATTTATTCTTCTTTCTCCTCTTCCAACACTTAGTTGGAACAAGCAACCTCCTTCTTTGACAACTTTGCACTCCGATTTTCTCTCCTCCTGTGGACTTGTATCTACCATGTACCATCCTCGTCCAAATAATCTCTCTACTCCTCTCCTCTTTCGTGGGTTTTGACCCACCACAAACCGACCACTTCCACCAAATCTCTCATGTAGCTTCCTCCATAGCCTCTACCTGCACATATACATCTATATACCACTCTAGATCCTCACAATCATTTTTATTTTCTAACTCTTTTCTCATCTCACAATGCAAACCCCTTACAAATTCAACATCATAAAACTCATAAAAATCAAATTTTACCTTGATGACTTTTTCTATCACAACATCTTCCTCACTGTTGAATGCTACTGTTTCTATTGTTGCATTGAACAACTTCTTTATCTCTACGATCTCTTCCTCAAGAAACTCTTGGTCTTCATCAAGTTCCTCATCGAACATTGGATCCCCATACATCATTGCATACTTTGTTTTAACTGCAACATCCTCAACTGTTGCAATTTGGCTTTCCCTTTTTTCAATGTCCTCCATTTTGCTAAAAAAAATTGTTGTTGCTACTACCTCACTTGCCACACACTTTCAAACTTCAACCTCTCAAGTATAGACTGCCTCACATTCGGTGATCATTCTACACACCACACACACTCCACCTCCAGGTCCTGGTGCAAACTATACCTCCAATCGACGCTTCTTCCTACACACTCAAAAAATCCCGCTCTGATACCATTGATGAAGGAGACTCCCCTTCCAAATCTAAAAACTCAAACACAACTCAAATTTGCACAACATATGCAAGAACTAAAACAATATATTTTATT
This sequence comes from Sequoiadendron giganteum, assembly GCA_007115665.2. Lineage (NCBI taxonomy): Eukaryota > Viridiplantae > Streptophyta > Pinopsida > Cupressales > Cupressaceae > Sequoiadendron > Sequoiadendron giganteum. Next base: position 186,697,080 of record CM021104.1, on the reverse strand, counting down.
ACAACAAACATGAAATGAAATTATAATATGTTGAAGCTCACAATCTTCCCTTACAACATGGGCTTTGAAGGAGTTGTAGGTTTACATAACCAAATCTTGTCAGATTGAGCATAGGATGAAGACTCCATTGTTGCAATTTTTTGTAATCAAAAGCCCATGTTGTAAGGGAATCTTGTGAGATTCAACATATTATAATTTCATTTCATGTTTGTTGCAATAAAATATATTGTTTTCCTTCTTGAATATGTTGTGCAAATTTGAGTTGTGTTTGAGTTTTCAGATTTGTAAGGGGAGTCTCCTTCATCGAGGGCAATTAAGTGAGGCCTTGGATTGCTTGATTTAATCTCAATGCCTATTCCCCAGTCGTGACTTTTGCAATGATAATTTATTTTTCAGCATCTAATGTTTATACGACTCTAGATTTATTCATCCATAACAAGGTAAGGTGAGACTAAAATGTTTTGATTGTTGTATTATTTATTGATGTCTCCTTAGCACACGTTTCTTGAATTGCTTTTCTCATTTTCATAGACCCGAAAAGGAGCTCTTCTAGAGAGAGAGATTTACAAACTTTACAGATACAAGTGGATGGTTTTCTTTTTCTTTTAGCACTACATATTTGAAAACTTTTATTTCTTATCTCTTTTTTTTTGTTCTTTTATTTTGTTTCCCTTTTCCCTTTTTGCTAATGTTCAGGGAGTTTTCTCTATCTCATATTTTCCTTACAGTAATGTCTATCCTTTTTGTTTAACCCTCAATAGTTTAAGCTAGCACAACCGTTAGAAGAATGTATCTTATATTATGAAGAATGGAAAATAAAATCCTATTATTTGTATTATCCATCTCTAAGAAAGATATTTAAATCTTCTCGTTCTTATCAGATAACCTCTATAACCAGTAATTGACAGATTCCTACTTGAGAGGTATATATATAAATAGATATACATTTTCTTCTTTGGAAAAGAGAGAACATAGAAAACAAAATTCTACCCATTTACAATAAATATTTAGTAATATGATCATTTAAGCATTCCTAGAAACCCATTTCCAATAATTGAAAGATAACATGTGACCAGTTGACATTTCTCTTTCACAATAACAAACTCCCATTTTGACAGGTAGACATGAATAAAAGTAATAAGTTTCTACAATAATCAACCCATATATCCTTTCTTTTATTTCATAGCATTACTCATTTACATTTTATTTTTTTTAACTGCAGGTTTATGTCTTTCACTGCATTAGCAAGGAGAAGTTTTTGGAAGGAAAATTATCACTATCATGACAGTCCCATATAGAAAGACAAGCCAATTTTATCTGCATAAAGCAATATTGAATAGTACTTTGAAAGTTACATAATTTTTCTTTCCACAAGGACAAGTTTGTTCCATTCTCATTTTATCTATATATATTTATGTTTTTTTTTCTCCTCTTTTAGTTCACCACACATTTGAAAAGAAAACAATTTTTAAGCAACATGAAATATCATAATAAGTATAGAAAATTGTATTTCCAACAAAGTAATTTCTCACAACAGGGCATGTTTTCAATCCTATATACAAATAATTTATGTTCACATTCTCAATCTGCAATACACATAATGACTGAAGCTGCTTCTTAAACAACAATTTTCTTTCCACATATCCCTTTCATTTTTCTGAACCCCTGCACACACACAACACCCTGGACTCCATGACTAGTGGGAGCTCTCCTCCCAACCATAGCGTTGAAGACAACCCACCCCCAAGCCAAGGGAAAGCCAAGGTGACAGAGGCTCATCACCACACACAATCTCACAACCACATTCACATGCACATTTCACATACACATGATATAATATCACAAAACACAAATCAACAACACACTTCCACAAAAAAAATCCTTCCAAGAAATACATTACAATTTGTTTTTGATATTACATAACACCACACTTACGACTCATTACCATGAGCCCAAATTAGGGGGAGTGGGGACATCTACAAGATTTGGGGAGCACATAATTATATACATTTACAATTACTGAATTCCTTAATATACTCCACATACAACCTCCATATTCCCCATTTCCAATCTCCTTCCCACATCCAATACCTTCATACATCATTTAACACACTAATAAACCATCTTACACAACCCATATTCTCAAATAGGGTACTCATACACATAAATCAGCTCCCTACCCCTGGACATCTCACCCACTCAAACCCCACACAAAATGAACCTTCAAATCATAAAGATCCATTTAGCATAACAGCATCCCAACCAATAACTACAAAAAAACCCACATAAATTTATCCAAACTAATGCTCATATTTATTTTTCAAAAAAATTAACATAGAAAAATAAAAGAAAGATAAAATAAAATAACAAAACCAACCTATGGAAACCTTCAATTTGCCAATGGAGCTCTCAACAATAGCACTCTTCTCTTGATCCTTCCTTCCAAGCCACCTTCCTTTTTCTCCAAACAACATAGCAAAATTTCATCTATCAGCAATAGCAATAACCAAAATGTCCCCCTATTTTCCAAAAACAAAAGCTTACTTATCACCCTAAACACCCATGATCAATTCTCCAAGAGGCATGTGTTGCCTCCTCTTTTGAACACACCCCGTCCTTATGTGAGTAAGCACTTCAAACTTGCCTAAACTTTGAATTTTGTCATTGGTAAAAAGTGCTTCCACGAACCTATGACCTTCAAATTAATTTTTAAATACATAAAGTTACCCCCAAGACATAACTATACAACTTAAGGTCAAGAAAATACCACAAAACATGACTAAGACCCCCCTTAGATCACTCCACAACTTCGTCAAAAAATAATGTTACCATAATCATTTACACTAAACATGGTACGAGACAATAAAGACATGTGCTTACTAACACAACACATAGTAACACTTCGCAAAACACCACGACATATGTCACCTTGGCTTCCCCTTAGTCCACTGGCCATGGTTAACCTGCACACTCAACTGCAACGTTAATCCATCACCATGATAAAAACCAATTATGAAATTACAACATGATATCTATGTAGAGACATTTTTAAAGAATCTTGCAGCTCATCACATTCATTCACTCCATGACATGATTAGCTTATTACTAACAAGATCAATTTCGACAATTTAAATCACATTTTCATATGCTCATAATTTAATATTAACAAGACCATCATATCAGTCCAAATAATTGTATAACAAATCACATTATCATATGCTCATAATTTAATATTAACAAGATCATCAGATTAATCCAAATAATCGTAAAACCCATAATCAACAAAACACCACAAAAACCATATCAATAAAGATCAATATAACATATCTATTATAGCGCCAATATGTCAAGGCTAGAATCTAGGGTATCAAAGTATCCAAAAAACAAAATTGTTTGTACAAAACAACATGAATGATAAAACCCCTGGCACTGATAAGATGGGTCTCACAATTTACTCTTTCCCCTAATAACGTTCTAAGTTGGAACTTTTGCCACTTATTTGGTGTCTCGCTATTTCTATGCTTTCACCTACCTTTTTCTACACAAATCATTCCTAGGTTTTATGCTTCTCATACCTCCCTCCCATACTCCTTAATTTTCATGAATTTCTTGACTATCCTGACTTATTTATTCTAAGCACACCATACTTGATCTCTATCTAGTTATTTATATCTAGAAATTTGAGTTTTGCTATCGTCATCACAATCGACACTTGGCCTCTTAACATTTTCCTTTGTTGGCCTATCCATACATCGTCACCAATCACCAATACAATATTCACGTGAAGTACCACCCTCAACTTGGTATGGCCTTGTCCTTTCAATAATTATCTATGCAGTCAAAGAGATTTTCAAGATATCATATCTTATACTATATTTTTAAACATCCCATTTCTAAACAAATAATTCCCTAGGTATACATTAATCAAGAATTTCAGTCAAAGATCATTGGTTAATCTAAATACTTATTGATTCGATTCATATCATGGGATCATTAATCAAATCAAATATTTCCCTTAAATATTAATCATTCAACACAAATTAATTTAATATTTATTGATCACTAATCAAATGTCCATTATAAGAAGAAATATAATTAAAACCCAATTGTAGCATTCAAATTAATAATTCATGTAATTCTTGGGGTTTCTATCATAACACTAGACCTTTAGCCAAAACATAAAAGAATGTAAAATTTTAGCCCCCTAAACATTATTTAATTCCTTTGGTGTCTATTTATACCTACCTCACATAACTCAACCAATGCCCTCAATCATCACAGCAAGCTTCCAAGGACCGTCTGATTAAATCCCATTAGACGTGCTATCCATTTTTTACTTCGGGAATTCTAAAGTTTTTGCATTCTTTATCTCTACATAAGTCATCAAGTCATTTTCCCAAATTTGTACCAATACTTTAAATCATATGTGAAGGTTCTTTGTCATCTTGGATTAATTAATTTGAAAGTATAGATGTCAATTAACCTTGACTACAAAATTCTCAATCATTTTGAAATATTGACTCCCCTATCAAGTTAGAATTTGTTAGTTTTCATCACAACCATAAGTGATCTAAAGTCAAGTTTTGTTACTTAAAAGTTTTGTAAAATTGTTGAAGTCAAGCTGTAAAATCTTGTCAAGCTGGCAATCTATGCGAAAATGATTAAATATTGATCAAATCACAATGACAAATACACAAACAGTTTAATATAGTTTGATAAGGATCTAGTTTTAGGATAGATATAGACCTTTTTATTCTCGTACATTTTGCAATTTCATTAAGTCCCAAAACAAGTTAGAAAGTTCAAGACAAGTTTTAAAAGAGCTCTTTTGAGGTTCCCACATTAATATTAAAATATTTCAATTTTGAATGCAATTACAATCAACCCAAGAGTGTCATATTATAGTTATTTGTGCAAAAGTTCTTGCATAGTGCACATACTCCCCAAAAATCTCAACAATGGGTTTGCATTTGTATTTCAACTTGTTCTTATTCACTAAAATACTAATCATATAAATGAAGCTATGACGATTAACAAACAAACAGAGTCACAAAATTTTAATGCAGTTTGCACCCGCATTTGCCAATTTTGCATGGTCCCAACTCGATTTCCAAGTTTGATTTTATTGAATTTGATGGAATTTTAAAATATATGATCACTCAAGTTGTTCATTTGCAAAATCTAGAGTCGTGATATAAATGTACGTTGGCAGCAGAGTTTAAAATATTTTGCAAAGTCATTGGTAGAGATCCAAAACTTACATGTAATCATGCATATAACTTGCATTTTACCTCCACATTCCACAATATTGTGGAAGCATCAACAAAACATGTGAACAATTTTGCATAATGCCTCAAGAAACATGAACTTGTGAATGCCATGATTGCAGGATATGGACAAAATCAATCTATTGAAAGGATTTCATAAACTTTTTGTCAATGCTTCTGCCTGCATCCTCCCATTCTTGTGCCAAAATGGGTGGTTTCAAATAAAAATTGAAGCACTTGCAGGAGTAAATCCCATCTCTACAACGTTTGTAGTATCTTCCATACCTGTACCGAATTGGAAGCTTTAGAACAATGCCTGGATGTCCATCAAAGCTTTTTATGGATGAATTTTCATCAAATGTTGCAAAAGCCTAGTAAATTCGTACGGAAAATGTGGAAGCATGGACAATGCATGTGAGATGTTTTACAAGTCAACGAACTATAATCTTGTGGGTTGCAATGATTACAAGGTTTGCACAAAAAGGTTTTGTTGAAAAAGCCGTAGAAACTTTTAGGCAAATGCATCCAATGGTGTAAAGCCAAATTCCACGTCCTTGGTCCCTATCCTCTTTGCTTACACTAAAATGAAACCTTTGGAAGAACAAATTAAGCATAAAATGTTATTTCTCTCATGTGTCATAATTGCAAATGCTAGGCACATATACATGCAAAATGTGGAAACATAGACTTGGCAATGAATTATTTAGCAAAATGTCTAACAAAATAACAACCTACAACAATCACATAACTAATTTGACAAAATGATTATAAGAAATATGGAATAGTTGATTTACAACTACTTATAAACTAATAACTAATTACATAATCTAATGTTCATTATCCTTCATTCTCCCCCATAATGAACATTGGGAAAAAAAAGGTTATTATTCTATATTTTCTCCCCCATAATAAGTGCTACAACACTATCTTGACTCAGGGCCTCTCCTTAACCATCTCCTAAGAACAGTGAATCTACATTCTCCAATCATTGATGCATTCACTCTGCAATAAAAAATGATCAAACAACAATCGACCATCGTGAGTCACTTTTTTAGTGCTCACTCCAAACCATGACCATATATAGTCAGGCTTCCTCTATTTGCAATGTCCTGCAATCTCAAAATTTTGATCAAACTAAATATCAATCCTAGGACCTGTCTTACAATACAACCATAAATCTCCAATTTTTAGGACCAAACAATGTCCAAATTTATCACCAACTTAGGCAAAAAGTAATAATGCCACAAAAGCAACAAAATCTACAAAACTCAAATTCAATTACCAAATGTATTCTTCATCATGCTACTACACTTTTTATGATGTCTTACAAAATAATATTTGTCAATCTTCTCAAACCTTCAAACCTTATATGATTACTATCATCTTTGAGAAATGAATATTGATACTTATACAATCTTTAGAACATATTTGTAATATTTTCCCACTTCAATCCATAACTCCATCCACAATTCATTCACATGCATTTTGTCATATATTCAATTTTTAACAGTTTATACCAACACACATTTTCAGAATGATTTTTGAAACTGCATATGCTACAAGGATGTATATCCCAACACATCATTTGTATGTCCTTTCTTGTGATAATGAGAACACTGCACACATTGCATTATTTGAACATATTTGTTTGAACCTATAACATATGTAACATCATTCCCTTTTTCTGTGACATAACTGAGACATTCATACTTTGGCCTAATAATTGTCTCAGTTGGCTTTGCAATTCATTTTCCATGTTTTCCTAATCCCATACCTTTATATCCCATTCTTTTCATGATTTTGAAACCAAAATTATTCTCATTATAACTAACTAGATTTGCAAATTCAAACATATTGTCATGTTAATCTTTACACTTTTCATAAAAAACAACTTCAATGATATTACACAAACCAACTAATTGATCAAATGAACATAAATCTTTTGTGTCACATGAAACATCACAAATTAATGGTTTTGATTTCAAACATTTATTTTCTTTTTGACATGATGCAAACAACTTATCTAATTGATTATTTTACGCTTTCAGCCTAGATACCTCACCATTCTATACTCTATTTTTCTCTTCTAACTTTTAACTTTTCTTGCAAATTTTCATTCTTCTTTTGAACTTCTTCAAACAACTTCAATCTATCTTCTAATTCTCCATTTTTTGTACATTTTCCAATTCATTTTCAAGATTATGTTTTGCACACAAATATTCATATCTTTTCTTGTTAACTTTCTTTAAATCTACTATCACTTTCGAATTAGATTGCTTAACTTCCAATAGTTCTTAAAACATCTTTTTTCTTCTTTATTATTTTACCAAATTTTCCCATTTTACATACAATAAACCCTTATTTTCCTTATTAGTCCAAAGTATACAATAATTAAAATAAAAATTTCAAAAATAACAAACCCCACACAAAAACAATGGAATGAACTCCTTATTAACTTCCCTTCTATGTATCACTAGAACTAATTTTAATGCTTCAATCCTTTCCAATATCCACTAATTTGTCAAACTTTATTTTGAAGTGTTATTAAGAAAGAAACAACACCTTAAATATTTATATCTTCAATCTTTAATATGCAACCAACTTTAAACTCAACAGGAAAATACCAACAGATCTCATATGCTCTCACATTGTTATTGCTTCTTGAACCCAAAAAAAAGAAACAACAAACATTGTTGTCATACTGAATTCCTGGTCAATTCTTCTATGCTGGCAATGTTGTTGTCACTTATTAATTCTTCCTTCTCCACTGTTGTCTTCTCAAGCCACCATTTAATGCATTGATAATGTTTGAGAATTTATATTGGTAGCCCTTCTAATCAAGAATTTTCTAGGATTGCAACTTTGATACTTCTACCACTAGAGAGCTTATATCTCTCACACCACACATTCGTCTGCTATCTCAACTTAAATGACTCTTCCCTCACATGGTTGAACACCATTGTCAAGTAGTTTAGAAGTCATGTGGCAACGATCTTGGTTACCCAGCATCACACCTTTTTCATTGCTTCTCATCTTTTCCAGCCAACATTTGGTTTGCCACTATCATTTCCCACACAACATCAACAACAAATTTCACTGCAACATATAATAGTTTCTCTAGCATAAGAGCTTCACAAGCACAAATGGTTATAACGCCTTCCACAGATTTTATACCAACCCTCAACTGTTTCAATAAACTCAATAAAAATAGTTTTCATTTAATTATTCCTGAAAAGCACTTTTTAGCATCAACCAATGTAGAACATTTTAGTGGATTCTTTGCAAATAAGTAATCAACATAATAATATTAAAACCTAACAATGAAAAATCATGCATATCTCAATTAAATCTGGAAGGCTAAAGGAGCAATTAATTGATAATTTCTACCCATGTACGACCTTTTTCTTTACGTAGTTTCCAACATATTTCAAGTTGATTGCAAACCTTTGCGATGAGAATAGTTTCTTTGTTGAACATTACACCAAATTCATGTTGCTTTGGATCTTGTTCTTTATTTTTATTACCAGATTTGCCAACTTCTTCTAATGCCTAGGCACAAGAAAATCAAAGAGTATTTATCAAATAACGGTTGCACCTTTCCAAAAACCAGTTGGGCCTTTAATCTGCATTCTCTCTACTTCTTCTTCATAGCCCATTTTCAAATGCCCATTCCTTTGTGTGCCTCTTCAAAACACAACTTTATCACATCTTCATACTCCCTGGCACAAGAGGATCTGATACCAAATCATGGAATATACGAAACAATAATATTTTTCAAAAGATATATATAAATCTTAAAATTATTCAATATATTTAATTTTGCATTACATTCTAAAGATGCATTGTTGAATATATAGATTTGATAATATAACTGTAATTTACAATTTCCTATAAGCTAATAACTAATTACATAATCTAATGTTCATTATCCTTCAATAATATATAGGCATCTGTGAAAGCATAAATGAAACATTGTCATCACATGCTACGTTGCAACCTCCCTATGTGAAAATATATGCAAAATGTCTAGATGCAAGCAAAACATGTAAGTTTAACAAAAACATCAAAGGCAAAGAAGAAATGATATGGCATGTGAAATGTTTGACAAAATACCTTAAGAGATGTCACCTTTTGACAAAATGCATCACAAAGATGAACTTATGGAATTGTTGAAGGCTGCACCCAAAGCATGTATGTAGACAAAACAATGAAAGAACTTAGCCAAACACAATTGATTGGCAGTATAAAAGTTGAATTTCGTGATCATTACCAATTGTGTCCAAAATAGTGTGCTTAAAGTAATTAAACTAAAATAGTCAAGAAAATTCTCATGCCAAAAAAAGAGATGTTTGGTAAGGTTGTCATGAACAACACTAAATAAGTGGTGAATTGAGGAAAAGGGGGTCAAGTTAAATTGACAATTTGTGAAATGTTGAATAGACAAAGTCAAGGTATGAATATCTGATGAAATTGTTGCCACTAGCTTGAAGACATATGCAGCCTCCTTTTCATCATTAATTTGCAACACCCAACAAAAACTATCGCCTCCATCAACAATAATAGAAGGTGCAAATTTGAGAAAATCAAATGAATGCTTTGCAATGACCTACGAAGGATGTTATGTGAAATTGTGAGCCCAATAAGAAATTGTGAGATTTCGAAGAGGAAAATATCTTGTGGTGGCATCCTCAAAGGAATTTAGTGCTAAGCCAACACATGAACACCAAACATGACAACAAAGTCCTAGCACGAAACAATTGTTGCAAGGAAAGGGTGCAAGTCCTAGTATCAAAGGTGGACCCAACAAAACTTTAAACAAAGAAGATGGATGGCATGCAAGACCAACTATCAAATAAAATTCAAAGGAGTGCTAAGACTACCGTGTTTCCAATAAAAAGGAAATAGGCCTACCTAGTCTAAGAGTGAGTCCAAATATTGAACTTTCATATGAATAGAATATCTAGATCAGCATATGGGCCCCACAAAAGATGGAATGCTCAAGTGAAAAGACAACCATTTTGAAGAAGGGTGTGGGTCCTAGTCTAGAAAAAGACATGTGGGCCCCATCAAAGAGCTATTGAATCTAAAGAAATTCAAAATTAGAGATGAACAACCAAATGTCAAGAAGGATGATAAAAAAATTGACTAAATGAAATGGAATAACCAATTAAATTGTGTATGAAATAATAATTCAATACAAATAAATTCAAAGAAAAAATCTCAAAAAAGACAAGGTAAAAAGGAATAACTTAGAAACACACACCAAAGTTAGAGAAAACCCCAAAGTTGGATTGCCATTGTTTTTGAGTGATGTCGGATCACCAATGGACCAAATGCTCCTACATCTTTTATTTATTTTTCAAGAATTTAGAGATGTAGAGAAGCAAATATGGGAACATTAGGCATCAAGTGCAAAGGTGCACTACAAAAAAGAGTTGAAAGAATACATTGAAAAGGCGAAGCCAACACAAAAAATCTAGTTCGATCAAAAAGAAATGAAATTGCACAACTATACTCTATCCACAAGAACATCATTATTCCTTATAGTTGAATACAACTCAATCCATTTAGTTAAACATGTCAATTATAAGATTTTATTATAAAATCACAAATGTATGTGAAATGAAATTTAATTGATTCGCGAATTCTCAATCTTAGGAGTTGAACATATCATTTTTTACATTGTATAACTTTTCATTCTTTAATTATTGGACTGATGTTTTGCCTTGAATAAATATCCAAAAAAAAATTCAAAATCTATTTACTTTAATAGCCAAATTAAATTGGATGATAGTTTTCATGGAGGATATATATGACCTACATATGTATATATTTTACTTGCACAAAGCAATTCAAACAATTCCCAATACTGGGTATTGTATGTTTAATGTCCATTTTGAAAACGAAATGGGTAGAAATGATGTGGCTGATTTGATTGTTCATTTCATCTTTGAATATGCTTTTACATTTCAGCATTTATATATTAGACATCTTTAAATATTGTTTGGGTGTATTTGATTGGATGGAAACATTTGTCCATAATTAAAAAGGAGAGAAACTAGATTGAATATATCAATGAATACTATAAATTTTATTATGAATAAATGATTTACATTGTTTGAAAAAAGCCTTTTATAAAGGCACATCTTATAACTCCCTAAAGTACCCAACTACCATATGGTAAAGCAACTCCTAATACAACTCAAACTACTAACATTAAAGTAACAAAAAAAAAACTAAGGAGGGATGTCATTAACTAGACACATGCCCTATACAAAGTTTTAGTATAAACAAATAAAACTAAACTAATAAATGAGATTTAAAAACTTGGATACAAGACCCAACAAGCCCCCCTTGATCTAAAGCAATCTAGAATTTGATCTAGAGTATATGATTGTTAAGTCATCCAATAGTCTTTACCACACCTAAAAATTGACACACTATACATCTTGTTACTAACCAATCAATATCAATTCATACAAAAGCTTGCTACCTCATGAGTTTTGACATTAACAATGAACATCTTCTTAGCATGATCAACCTCATTGATCATTCTATACTCTATTGCAGTCTAAGCACAATCATGATTCTCTGAACTACATCAACCCTTTAAGCCCCACACAAACACCTACCAACAATCATTCAGCACTATGTATGGCACATCTACCTTGACGCCCAACAAGGCTAACCTCACTTTGCTCAACACTATTGGGGCTAGCAACTCCAATAAGCTCCTATAATCACTAACAACTAACCGAAGCTCAAATCAATCTCTTCCCCGATTACGTGAGAGATTAGAAGCTCCTACAATGAATATCATATCCAAACAACTATGTTTTCTCCTCATTAAAGCTTTAAAAAACACAAAATAAAACAAACAACATTGAGAAACCATTGAAACTAAGAAGGCAAGCCATTTGTTCATGCCAAAATTATTACACAAGAATTTTACCGAAACTCTAAGCAAATAGCTAATTGAAGAAGGGAATTGTCCTCTAGTCTCCAAGTGGGTCCTCAAACCTCGATTTTTATCCAAGTACATTTTTTCAACCAGGTTTATCCCAAGGGACTTGTAGACCATGATATATTGTGTGTTCGATGCTACCATCAAAAGAAAGGCATAGTGTTATAGTTATAATTTTCTCATAAGCATTGCCCATTTTCAATTTCATAATAATACTATGGTATTGGGTGCTTTTGAAATTGCACCTTTTTTACATTAGAAACACCTTACTTATTTAAAACACCTCCAACACAAACTATCACTTTTTTAATGGACTTAGAACGGGCAATAACCAACAAATCAAGTGGTCACATGTCGACCTTCACAAAAATATGTAATGTCCCAAACTAAGATATTTGACATTTTGATAATAACGCATGAGTTCAATCACTTTCTGATCACTGAGATCTCAAAATGGGCAAGGTGAGAGCATACATAATTAGAATATCAAATATATATTGTTATTGGCAAGCCGCATAGCTAACAATCTATGCAAATGAAATTACAAATCTAATAGAAATGCTAGCTCTGGTGGCAAGCCTTCCAGAGAAATATTAAATCTACAACAGCCCTGTGAAGAACTGCAGAGTTACATAATAAGTCCATAAAATATCAATGCTTATAACATATAGAAATGAAATAATTTTCACCCAGCAGCAATAATACACAGAAATCCTCAATGATAAAACTGAAGTATAAAATATTATACCAGAATAAATATTGCGGCAAATTTCTGAAAGGTACAGCAAATTATGGACTGGTATGGCTGTCCCAAATACTCCCTCAAATGTTGTTAAGTCCCTTCCAAGAATGATGCTATTGTCACAAGAATTACCCAATGCCCTAACACATAGAGAATAATGATGTGCAGCTGTTATGAAAATGTACAGTAATGCCCAGTAATCAAAAGCAGAAAATAATTGGCATAGTGGCTTAAAATACATGAATTTTTCATACTAAAGTGGTATGGCTGACTGAAAGGGAAGCATGTCAAACTTGACCCCCCTAATCTCATGTCTCCATACGGCTGCTTAAGTTGCATTTTCTGCTTATATTTAAGCAGTTGGAGTGTTTCCATGCAAATTTTAAATTGTGGAAAAAGGATAATTGAAAATCTTTCCTATTTTGGTGGAGCAGCTATTGTTTAGGAATTAAAAATAAGCTGTGAAAAAAATGGGGGGCTGAAAATAAGCAGCGGCTGCATATTGAAAAAGCTGCCAGTGACTCCATAAATTTTTTTCCCTCTTTTTTATTTGCCTCCAATTTTTCCCTCTAAATTTTTTCTACAAAGATTATTATTGGTATTATTCATTCATACATACAAATAAATAATAACTGCACACTTTTTAGATGACTGCTTAAAAATAAGCAGCGAATTAAAATTCATGGGGCCACCTAGCCCCACAAATTACTCCTACAAAATTGGAGCAGTGACTGCTAGCCAAAATAAGCTAAGCAATTGCATGGGAACCTGCCCTAAGTGTACAACAGGCTCAAAAACCTTTTCAAAAGGCCCTTAATCTATACGGAAGACTTTAGAATGTAAGGCTCAAACAAAATTTTTATGATGTGGCACTAGCTTTGTGCAGTTCTAAACAATATTTGCTATGATCCACTTCTATATGGTACGACTCCTTATAACTTAGTACAATCCTCTTTAAAATGTATAGCAAGAAATATACCATTAGTGGGAGCAATTAGTTCTCCAAAATAGATAATATAGAATAAATCTGAAGAATGCCAAAATACCATAACAATTATCATATTTGATTTAACAGATAACAACTATAACATTAAAACATATTAATGTCAGAATACCGGCAACACAATATTGTTTAATAGTGAATATAACAACTGGAATTACAATGATAAAATCTGAAAACTCACACTATAATACTCACAAGAATTACCCAATGCCCTCACACATAGCAAACATAGATGTACAGCTTTACAAAAATGTATAGCCATGTCCAGCAATCAGCAACAAAAAATAATACCACTTCTCTTTAGTTTTTATGACAATAGTACCACTTCTACATGGCCAATATTACCTATTATGCATAGTGTTAGAATTCGCTATTCATCTCCGAATTTGATACTGTTCAAAGAGAGAGAACCTCCTTAAATATAGAAGGGGAGGCAAAATATCTAAAGGGGTATTAGTCATACCTATTCAAACCTATCATTTATAAATAATCAATAATCTAATAATTATTAGGCTATAATTATTTTAAATGAGATGTGCTTGATAAATGATATAATATATAAGGTTTTATAGCTTTATATTAGAACAATGTATGATGTTATAAGGGTATGACCTCTAATAACATTATGTTCTAAACTATCTATATAAAGGTGAGTGTTGTTGAAACTAGTTGATAGATCTATGGAATATGTAATGTCCCCATTTTTATCACTACATCTTTCAGTGACTGTTAGCCTATCCTTGGATGCTCGTAGGCTAGTCAGAGGCAGAATTAGGGTTTCCAGCTACTTGGAGGTTTTCCTTGAGGATTCAGGGTTTTGCATGTTGGAATTTTACAGTTTGGATTCTGGATTCCTTCTGGGTTTTCAGAGAGCTTCGCAATGGTATGACATGCAACTGAATCAGAGAACTTTTCCGGACTTACTATTTTTAGTAAGTTACGACGGCTGCATGTTGGAGTTTTACGATTCAAATTCTGGATTCCTTCTGGGTTTTCAGAAAGCTTCGCAGTGGTATGACATGCAACTGAATTAGAGAACTTTTCCAGACTTACTATTTTTAGTAAGTTACGACGGCTACATATTGGAGTTTTACAGTTCGGATTCTGGATTCCTTCTGGGTTTTCAGGGAGTTTCACGACAGCATGACATGCAACTGAATCCAAGAACTTTTTTGGACTTACTATATTTAGTAAGTACAACGGCTGCTCGGATTGTGGTTAAAATGAGTTTGGAACAACTTACTATTTTTAGCAATATGCTATTTTTAGTAAGTTCTATTTTTAGCTGTAGTATTTTTAGTAGGGTTTATGCAGTTCAGTTCAGTGGTTATATCTGGCAGGTCAATTGGAGCAGTTTGGTCTCCAACTCCCTTGGTGCTATTTTTGGCAGTGTTTCAACAACTTGGTATTATGGCTATTTCAGGCAGGGCAGTATAGTCAGTTGGTCTCCAGCATTTGAGGTGATTATTTCGGCAAGTTTGATATTTGATGAGAATATCATTTTAAGTGAAATATTTAAAAGGCTTGTTTGGACGCCTTGGAGAAATAAGTGGTCAATTATATTTATATTTCACTTTAATAAAGTGTTTCACTTTATTATTATTTTGGACACCAAAATATACTTTATTGACATTTTAAATAAAGTATAATACTTATTGGAGGAGGACGACTTGGAGAAATGAAATGCAAATGACACAAATGGGCATTGTGAATTTGAGTTTGGTTTTGGCGCCCATTTGGAGGGAGATTGAATTTGAATTTGGAGCAGGAAATGTTATAAATAGGAGCATTGGGCTCTTAGTTCAGCATCTTATGTTTTACAATATTGTTATGCTGCCGGAATGGTAACAGGATTGTTTCGAGGGATGCATACCTCCTAGTCGGCTTAACTTCTTGCTTGAAAGATAGCAACTAGTTGAGATTAGTTTCATATTGAGTTGTTTTGCATTTTGCAATTAAGTTATTGTATTTTCAGTCTTTCTACAGTTGCTGTATCGGCTGTGGCTGAACTAGTTTTTCACTCATATGTCTTTGAATGATTTTTATCTGGTTATGGGTATTTGATCATTGTGTTTTGCAGCCTTGGGCACCCCTCTTTGGTGATTTTCAGATTTTAATATGCAGATTTGGATTTTATTTTGCAGAAGTCGCCCCTCTTGATGTCATTCTACTTCGTCATGCCTGGCAAATGTTTAGATAATTCATTGAGTAGTTGTTGCAACTATTTCTTGGTCATAAATTGGTCACCATCTTCCTAGGAGTTCATTGCACTTGGTCCCATGTCATTCGAAGTAGTTATGAGAGAGTTATGAGCATTTTAGAGGGTTGTCTAGTTGCTGATTTGTGCATTTTCGGTTGCTGGTCTGTCAAAATCAGATTGTAAAAGTTTGCCTTTGAAGTTGGGTTTAGTGTGGATCGAGTCTTTTGATGATAGGAGAGATATAATACTTCATTGCAGCATTGAGGCATTTCAAATACAGTGATATTTGCAAGAGAAACTCAAATTGTAACGCTGCTACAGTAGTACTGTTCAGCCATTTTAATTCTTGCAATTTCATAGTTTCCCACATTTGTGGAAGAGACTGGCATTGCCTCAGTCTTTCATTTCAGTATTTACTTTCATGTACCACCCGCTGAAAAGTGGAAGAGGCTGGCATGCCGCCTAGTTACTTTGGTATTGCATTTACATATTGTTGATCGGCTGAGCCATCAACACACTCCCGCTAAAAAGTGGTCGACTTGCATATTTACTTTCAGCATTGTAATTTCTAATTCCAGTCCTCCCGTTGAATAAGTGGTAGAGTGATTGCACTTCTTTCTATTACTTTCCAGCAGTTTCAATTATGCTAATGATCCCCTTTCGAGTTTGCTCTCAACCTTGCCCATATTGGGATCTGGGTTGATCAGAGGAAAGGGTTCCCTTTCAGTTGGATTGAGGTTTCATTAACGTTAACGGGTGAACTGTGTTGAAAAAAAAAATTGCCCGGTATATTTCAGAATAAGAGGACCAAAGGCTTAAATTTGGAGATGGCTAGGGGACGTTGGTGGAGTGGTGGTGGTGGTGGTTTGTGGGTTGAGCCCCTTAGAAGGTTGAGGGGCAATACACCTTGTGGGGGTTTGGAGGCAAAGCCCTTAATGGGGTCGAGGGGCAGCACCCCTCATGGGGCTTTGGAGATAAAAAAAAATTAAGACCTTCAAACCCACATAAACCTTTCATGACACATTCCATTTTCAAAATTTTATCACTTTGTCTTCTGCCCTAAATTTGGTTGCAGAAACAGCTCACAATGTGTGACTAACAAACGTGAAGTTTAAATGATGAAATCGCATCACACTATTCATTTTACGTGGGCATATCAAACCCTAACACACGACTTTTTGACAAGTTTTCGTGATTTTTTCACCTAGAATCACGGTCAGTTTTTCAATAACTCATGGCTGACTTTTTAATAAGGCACTCAATGCCAATTTAAAGCAACTCTCAAAAAAACTCAAACTACTAGCATAAAAGATTAAACTAACAAAATAAAAACTAAGAGGGTGTCTCATAAATGAGATGCAAACCTTGTACAAAGTGTTATTAAAACTGCACAAAAGAAATATAAAACCTTGAATCACAAGACCCAACAACATTTCAGCATTTTTACATTAGCTAGGCATATTTGATTCTATGACAAGGTAATAATTTGAAATTTATTTATTATTGTTCATAATAAACCAAATTAGGTTAATGGAATTGCAAGAAAAATGCATTTTATCAAAAAGTTTGTAAGAAAGGAAGGATAATCTATAATTCATATTAAGTTTGTTTGTGCCTCCAAAATTGAGGTTAAAGAAAGAAAACTGAAGGTGAACATTGTTGATGACTTGGAATAAAAAGGTGAACTATGATGAACCTAGTGAGACATATGACTGCTTTGATGGGAAGTGAGGGTTCTGGTTGTAGTTTTATTGGTATGTCTACTACATCCTCTGTTTTGTTGCACGTGCAGCCATTAAGTCCATGTCGTGGCCTCAAGGCATCTTTATGGAGGCATCAACAAATTTTGTTGTTATAATTTATAAACAAGCTTGATGATGTCAAAAATGCAACTAAGTCATCCATAAAGATCTACTTCGATTCAATGCCCAACCAAACTCTGGTAGTTGCAGAGATCCCAACTTTATGTGCCATCTGCACAGGAAATCAATGCTAAGGTAGTTATGGATAATAATTTTGCCCCCATGTTATTGTTTCCTACTAGATTACGTGCTGATATTGCTCGTAGTATTTCAAATGTATCATTGAGATGCAAATGATACAGACAGAACTGTATGTGGGCCTGCATGATGCATCTTCGTCTCGTGTGTTTTTGGCATGCACGATAAATGGAAAAGGTTGCATTCCAAATCTTTAGAAGGCTTCCCCACTTGGGATTTCTATCTATATTTGCTACCTAGATTACCTAGGTTATTCCTTGGATAATTAGTCACTCCTTGAGTATCATTGATCCCAATAGAATGTATTGGTGCTTCAATAATTTGGCAACAATATAATGATTTGATCTGTTGTCACCTATGTCACACAATTGGGGATTCAACTTTCTTCTTAAAAACATTTAATGTTGTCCAAGAGTAGTGAAAATTATGGGTAAAGTAGTTCTATAATGAAGACTAGGTTGTGAAATTATTTTGATGTTGCCAAAGGTAGCTCTACAATGCTTTAGGGTAATCCCATTTGGATAGACTGCTACAAAGGGTCTTGAAAATGTGAAATAAAAAACCTAGAAATTATTGGAAATTTTTCTTTCCGAATTTTTAAGAATTCTATATAGAACTGGTGCTTGGATGACGTGAACTTACTAGCTAGATGACAATTATTTAGAACATACGGTCTGTTAATCAAGTAAACATTGACATTCTATTCATTTTACACAGAGATTCTAGAATTTTAAACTTCAATTCTTCAGATTATTCGCATCTTGGCATACTTATATGAAGAAGAATGATTTTAATATTTATCTGCCTCTCCGTATCCTGATCCTAAAGTTTGTCAGTTTGATTCCTAGAATTGTATGTTTCCTCACTGGTGAGTTGAGGATTCTACGTTTGATGGGAAAAATAGAAGTAGAGGATAACAAGAAAAGATGGCCAAAAGCATGATCTTGTAAATTGGAGATCTCTTTTTTTTTCCACTAAGTCTCTAGTCCTGCTTGACTGAGTCAGAAACAAGTTTGCTGGATTGTTCAAATTAATGAAACAGATCTAATGGAGTCTAACAGAGTTTAAGGAATAACTTATTTTTAATGGAGACAACTTCCAAAACCTCATTACCAATCGAAAGGTTAAAATATATTGCACATTAACCATAAGAACCCCCAGCCGCTGGCTCTTTCCAGCTTTTGTTTGGCTACTTTGTAGCAATGGCAATGCTCCTTGAAAAAACAAAGCTAATAACAGCCAATGAATCAATCCAAACTTGCAATTGTACAAGGAGAATAATTTAATTACAAATATAGCGAAGTGTCCATCATTGTTTTCTTAACTTCTAGATTATGGACAATTGAATGGTTTGTTCACATGAGACCCTACGTAACGTACTTGCACTTTTACAGAATAAAAAGAAAATCCATTTAAATGACATCTTGGAGTGAATTATCCATTTAAATTCAGCTAACTGCAAATTCCTAAAAGCTAAACTGTGAACCTATATGTTTATGCTACAAGACTCAAATGGCAATTTAAGTAATGTAAGTCTTTAATGTCATGGTGTCCTCAGGCACAAAAATTTGGCTCTCTGGCCCAATAAGCATAGAATTATATCCTACTATATTATTCATCATACCATCTTATAATACAAAGTTGCAATTTATGCATCCAAAAACAAGCACCCAAATTTTGTTCCTAGTACAAACATCGCAACGCTGTTTAACAGGAGGCTTCTATATATTCATGTGTCTCAAACAGATCGTGTCAAATGAAGTTTAAGTTCACCTGTGCATGGAGATAGCACTAGAAATACACACCTTTCACAGTAGGAGCATAGCTACTGTCTAACGATGCATGCGGATAGTATTTATTTAGTGTGGAACTTTGATGTCCTTGAAAACGCATACAGTTTCCACTTTATCTTTTGCATTGTTGCTACCCTCACTATTAAATGTCAAATATTTTATAGTATAAGAATCTCTTCCCCCATCCACCTGAGTAATACACGCATGAATGTGGAAATCTGTGATTGAAACCAAGCTGCATAAGCAGTAATATTCACCAGAAATCAGAACATATTATAGACACAAATTTTTACTTATAGGACAAGCTCTTAATTTGAAACAGACCATTCAAAAGAAGATACTGGACACAGATTTACGCTAATTTAAAATTGCTGCAAAAGTGAAGCATCATAAATCCAAATTTTCAGCATGATGCTGAACACTTGGAATACCAATGTTTGCAAGAACAAAGTAACTTCTGGTTGAATAAAATACAATTTTCAGTTAGTCAAATGAAAAATACATTTTAGAGAGAATAAATAAAATACTAGTTGGATACCCTATTATGAACTGTTGAAGTAAAACCCATAAATATAGTAAAAAAATGTTAAACACAATTTTCTAATATAAGTGTTTTGCTCGAGTAGAGGTAGCAAATGAATCAAAAGATAAAAAGCGATTATTTAACAGAATCACTATTACTTCATTAGTTCATTTTCTAGCTTTTACTTTTAGGCAAAAGTTTGCACAGGCATACACCACTTTATGTTACATTAGTCTCCACAATTCTAAGGTATATTTCTAATTGTGGGGCTACACAACCCTGTCCAAGTTACTGCAACCCACAATGCATCACAGCATAAAATTACTTCAAACATCCTCTTGAACTTATATGGCGCACCTACAAGTGCACGATACACACATGCCATACAACATGGTCACCCATCATAAAATGTCGTCTAACTCCATGCTTAATATATAGCCAACTTATTGATCATGCAATTTGGACTGCATAACCATTCAGTTTCATGCACTCTAACATGTAGGATATATATTACTTCTTCTTGTGCATGTTAAATTAATATTTCTCCTATTGTTTCCTTGTACTAATTTGGTTAGAATCCATGATTTTTCAAACTCGATTTCTCAACACACATGGTTCCCTACTTCATATCTAACATTCAACTAAATGACATTACCTAAATACGGCATTATTTATGTTAAGTTCATGCTTGGTCTCCTTATACTCTCATAGTATGAATATCCAAAACTCGTTAACAAGAAATCACAAGGACCCATATTGCTAGCTTAAATATAATTTTCCAAGTACATCTATTAGGACCTATATTGCTAACTTAAATATTATTTTCCAAGTACATTCAATAGATTAATAGGGTGAATTACATCCTTAGCCTATTAATTCAAATGGCTTATTGAATCATTGACAATTTAATTATCTTTATATTCATTAAGAACTAGGTTAAGAGTTCACTTGGTCTTCTCTCTTGGATAAGATATATTTATGTACCCTTAGATATCCCTATTCAACTTTACTCCACAATGGACAAGTCATTATAAGAAATACAAGATAAGAAAAAACCCTATAAATTGTTGGAATATTAAGGTTTACCTTCATAAAGTCATCTTAGTGACTTGTTTATTTTTTGTTTTAAAATAATTAGTTACATTCTCATAGGTTGATTGTCCGGGAAGTTATGATGGAGAGGTTTTATAAAAGCCATATTGTAATACATTGAGAATCTGTTGTACCCAAAATTAAGATTTTTGCTTCATTAAAGCATTTTGGTAAAAATGGTCAAAATCTTGTAAAATTATCGTCAATATTCAAAAAGGGTCAAAATTTCTAAAAATAGCAATTTCTGGGTTTATTGTCAAAAGGATGCTCGCAAAATTTTGGAAAATTTTGAGATTTGCATTTTCGATCCTAATTTTTTAGGAAAATGGCTAAAAATAGAATCTTTGCAAAAAGGGCTCAAATTGATTTTGATTGGTTGATTTTACGTCCTGATCACACTAGTCTAGTCAGATTTTTCAAAAAGTCAATTTTTCTTTGGTAGGTCTATTTCGCTTTCTCAAAAGGAAAATTAGGACCTCTAAGGTCATCAATGGAGGATGGCCAATTGTCAGGTGTCAAAATCAAAGTCTCAAACATTGCATAGAACAATCTACGGCGAAAGATGCTAAAAAAACGATAAACGGAGGAGGGGAATTCAAAAAGCTGAAAATTGCAAAAATTGTTTTAACACTGGAGACCTTGGACGCCCCTGGCCAAGGAAGGCACCTAGGCTTCAATGCTTTAGAATATTTTCAATTTTTGTTTATCAAGCACATGAGATGATGAAGGCAATAACGGTTAATCAAGATGGTCAACACAATCGACAAGGTGGTGAACGCGAAGCACAAGAATATTGAAAATCTTAAAAGAAGATGGTTTAAGTCTAGTGTAAAAAAGTGCCCCTGTCACTTAAGACCATCAAATGCAATTGTTAGGGTTTGTAATTCTAGGGGTTCTTCACAGAAATCTTCAAGCTATCCAACGAATCCATTAGCCAGTTCACAAGATCAATCAAACAACTAGAATCTTGGATCAAATAGAGATGCTACATCAAAGGGGCAAATTGAAAATCATAAAAATCATCAAGATTTTTCTAACTCTGGCACACATGCATGCCCCAGTCAGCAGGGCGCCTAGGGTTTCAAGTAGTCTAAAGCAATTTCTAGGGCTTGCAACTTTGGCCATTCTTTTCAGAATTCTTCAGCCTTTCCAATGAATATCTCAGCCAAACCAAAGGATCCATCAAATGACAACAATTGTTGGTCGAATGGAAAGTGAAGCACAAGAGACGAAGAAAGACAAATTTGAAAAGTTGAAAATCATAAAAAATGGTTCAAGTCTGGTAGAGAAAAGCACCCTTGTTAGCTAGGGGTGCCCAAGATTTCAAGCCCCCAAAACCAATTTTTAGGGTTTGCAACCTCCAAGAGACTCAAATTCTTCTCAAATTTGATCATACTCTTCAACGAGTCCATCAACCAATTCATAGGATCTATCAGACATTGGGAATTGAAAATCAAACGAAGGCGTTTCATCAAGGAAAAGTTGAAAACCTTGGAAAATTTTCTAACACTGCTAAAGTTGGGCGCCTTATTTCAAGGAAGGTGCCCAAGTCAACTTGAGTTAGAAGTTTTTTTTCGAAAAATATCTCATATTCATGCTTTGGCCGCCTTATTTTTTAGGAATTATTTGTGTTAATGCAATCAAAGTTAGATATTTTCTCATGATGGCTCCTAAATTTTAGGGTTTTTGAAGTAAAGTGCTTGTTTGCTTCCAAACTATATTTAAAAAAGCTTTGGGCGTCCATTCCTCATTATTTTGCAAGTTAGCTTCAAGAGGAAGAAACACAAATTTTTCTTCTCAACAGGATTTGGAGGATCGAACAAAAGGATTTTCAGAGTTCATAGATTCGAGTTCAAGTTGCACAAAAGAACACTTTTCCATAGTCCGTTTTTCTAGGGCATCACTTTTCAAAAACGGGAGTTCATCTATTCAAATTTTAATTAATCTGGGTCTTTTTATTTTACACTCCTTTTGAAGATTAGTGAATTTTCTATGCAAGCTTTCAGCCCTATTTTTTAGGGAATCTTGAAAAATCAATTTTTTCAGAAATCTAACAATCTGGGTATATTCAGAACGAAATTGGCCACAAAACCTAGACCTCATATTTTTTCGAGAAAATTTTCCTTTGTAGCTTCCACTTTTCAAAAGATCTATTTTTTTTGGGAAAGACTTGGTTTTTCAAAAATCTGAGGATCTCAGTCTCTTTAGCACATGAAAATCTACAAAACCCATCTCTCGATTTTTTTTTGAAAATTTGTTTCGCGACTTCTACCTTTTAGGGTTTCTTTCATGTTCTTGAAAAAATCAGCTTTTTCAAAATTTGGCGATCTGGGTCTATATTCAGAACGACATTCTCTACAAAACGAATATCTCAATTTTTTTTCGAAAAATCAGCAAAAACTATTTTAGCTTTTGTGCAAAACTTGTTCAAAAATAGTCGTGTTCAGTCAATCTTCAAGTTTTCAAACATACAGTTCTCTCTAATAGAAATCAGGACCAAATCAGTCTTAATTCACGATTTCTTGAAGACATTTGACACTGACTTGCATCAAGTACATCTAGTGGATGATGTGAACACTTTGAAAGGCATAGACAACATTACAATCAAGAATCTTGATCATTCTGAGTTGCTTGCAACAATTTTTTTCCCATCTCAGCGCAAAACATTGAGTTTGTGATTGCTTGTGTCAAGCATCACAATCCAACTTCATGAGAAATCTAATCAGTAGATGAGCATGTTGTTTGTAGCCTCGAGCCAAGAGACATTGAGAGATGTTTTGTCATTCCACCATATGCAGATAACTTTATTGTATCAACTAATGAATGTGAAAACGCGTGGAATGTGAAAAAGGATTAGTGCCAGAAAAGGATTGTACAAAGGTGGTTGTAAGAGAAGCGAAACACTTTGCTAAAGAACATCGAACGTGGTGAGTTCAAGGATGAAATTGCGGTGTTGTAGCCCCTAAGTAGAAGAAGACTACATTAAATTGATATCCAAAATACATTTTTTTTATTTGGAACATATATTAAAATAAATCATATGATGAGCTCTAATCAATACTAAATCAATAATATGTTTGAATTAGTGAATAAACTATTGTTCATTAATTTATCAACAATTAAATCAAACTGACCATTCTTAACACAAGCCCGATTAGTGATGGTCATGAGTCACAGCCCTGGGAAAGGTCGCACCTGAGTAAGAGAAAGTCACCTTGGTTTGATGCCTTAAAATGGGGGAAGACAAGCGTAAAGGGAGACAAGAAGGACATGTAAACACTAGCGGACTTGCGCCTTAGGTGAGGTTTCTCACTTACCCTAATATTTAGATTTCCTCAATCAGATATAATAGTCACTGTTAGAATCTTGGGTGCCACAACACCCAACCGCTATCTGCATTATTCATTTTGATATACAGTACTTCATCCGTCTGAGAACATACAATGTCACGGGCATATCAAGAACTATCCATACAAGGCCATTAAATCTGAACATAGACGTTTGATAAGGTCATCGGCCATGCACTTAGGCGGGCTGTATAGTCCATGGCCGATTATAGGCAGAAAACCCCACCTTCTGGCGAATGTGATTTTGTAGCTAAGGGATCTACGTATATGCTTCAATGAATTCGGGTTTTGTAGCTAACATTTACATTAACTAAGTTTGGACTTAAAAGTGGAATTGTAATTACATCAAAGTTAGGATGGATATGATGTTGTTTAATTTAAGAACTGCATATTGAGACTTAATGAAACAGAATACATCTATTGTACTGAACTGAATCATAGGACTGCACTCATCTGTAGATGTGATGATTAATTTATACTATTTAATTTATTTCGTGCACTCTGTTATATTGTCATGCTCTATTGCATACCCTGTTGTTCTCTTTTCATGGAATAATAAATAGAAATGCAAGTAGAGCAATGATGGCTGCATTGGATAAAACCATTTGCAAATCTGATTGTAACCCTGCCAGGAGCGGTGAGCCATACCTTAAGTGGTTTGTTTGAAGACCTCACCCAGGTTCCGCCCCACAGGCCCAAAGCAAGGGTTGGGCATTCTGCCCCACAAACCCATTGCAAGGGTTGAGTTATGGAGGGGTGAGGGTTCCACCTAGGCTTTCTGCCCCATATGCCCAAGATAAGGGTTGGGCATTGGGAGGTGGTAAACCGTAGGCCCCTTAAGGGTTCCCCTCTCCTGATAGGCTGACAACTTCTCTTGTGCTTTTCAATCTGCAATATTATTATGACTGATTTTGGATGCTAGATATTAAGGCTACTATACAAGAATGTGGAAATGTTTGTATATGGTGGTGTAGGTATTGTTACAGCACTGAGAGTAGAGTTTCAAATCCCTAACAACCAACAACTTTAGAGCCAATCCGATAAGGGAACATCACAGTGGTATCAGACCCTCTTTCCTGCCATCCCGTGGGAAACTATGTAGACCTACCACCGTAGAAACACTAAGAATACCAGCTCAGGAAACAACCTCATGGGTTACCCATTAAAAGATGAGCTTAGGGCCTTCATGGAGAATAGTGATAAGAAAACCCAAGCTTTATTCCAAGCCCTCCAAAACCTAAGTAACAATCATATAAATGAGGCCAACTCTAACCACCCTGAGAAACACCATGCCACACCTTCAAGGGACACAAGTTCTAGGCCCACCTGACCTCCTTTCTTGCCGAATGAGGAGCCCATAAAAGGAAGTAATGTCAATAATCCTCCCATAGAGAGTGTTGATGAGATCTTGGCAGCCTATTATAGGTTAGAACCTGAAATTAGGGAGCTTGTGTCATTTAAGGACTATTGTGAAGCCAAACAAAGAGACACCCATAGAAGGGAAAGGAATGACTCAATCGATAAAGAACTCAAGAATAGGATCAGCAAATTAACCATTCCCAACTTTGATGGAGAAGGTAAGACCACCCCCGGTCATGGGTTTAAAAATTAGATACCTACCTATCCTTAAGCCCAATGACAGAAGCAAATGCTATCAAGTTTGTCATTCTACACCTAACCCGGATGGCCCATGATTGGTGGCATCACGGTCTCATAACTCAATGCCATCAACAAGTTGCCACATATGATGACTTTACCCAAAGATTGATTAAAAGATTTGACCAAAGCCACCCGGAATGGTACTTTAGGGAGCTCACATAATTAAGGCAACAAGGCACCATAGAAGATTACGCCACTGAGTTTCAGAAGTTAGCAATCATGGTTCCAGAGATTTCTCAAGAAAGACTCACATATCTTTTCATAGAAGGCCTAAGGGGAACAGTCAGAAGCATGGTGGGTACATTAGAACCCACCCACCTAGATGAAGCTATCCAAAAGGCCATGAAATATGAAAAAATTGGCCAAGAGACAAATCCAAGAAATTTAACTCGTCTTCCAAGCCCCCTCATAAAGAAGAAAGAGACAAGAAACGGGAAACAACTAGAACATGCCAGTGTTGCAAGGGAAAGAGGGACAAAGATAATTTGTGTAGGAAAATGGAAGAGCTAAAGAGGAAGGGACTATGCTTTAGATTTCAACAACCATGGGGACAAGACCATAGGTGTAGTGGCAAAGCCCACCAACTCGAAGCACACCCAAATGCGGAGTATCCAAACAAGAAGGCCAGAATCGAGGGTGAGAGTCAAGCAATGTTAGCCACCATCTCCCAAGCCTCTAAACATAGCCCATTCCGCTTCAAAAGTACACTCATGGGACAAAAGGTTATCACCTTAGTAGATAGTGGGGCCTCTCATAACTTCATCGACCAAAGAATAGTAAACCAGAGGAAGTTAAGAACCATGAATTTTGAAGGTTTTGAGGCAACAATAGCCACCTGTGGGTAGGGTGCAATGTACTACAATAGTACCTCAATTGAAGGTTCTCCTAGGGGATCACCTCATCACATAAGACTTCTATGCAGTTCACCTAGATGCCGACATTATCTTCGGAACCCCATGGATTTACTCTTTAGGCTGCTTTATGTTTGATCTTTCAAACCAAATCATCCATTTCCAACACCAAGGGTAAGCAGTCACTCTAAAGGAACTCCTCAACAGATCTCCAAAAGTGGTCTCATGTAAAAGAATGGAGAGGATTTTTAGGCAGGGGCAAGGGGAATGGGCCACCCGATGTATGATACTCGACAAGAGCACAACACAAGGGAAAGCCATTCACATTGAAATCCAACCTATCATCAAAAAATATGGGAAGGTGTTCGAAGAGATTCCACCAGGGTTACCACCTAAAAGAGGATTTGAACATACCATAGAATTGAAAGAAGGGGCAAAACCTGTCATAACCACTCCTTACCATCACCCCCATAAGTACAAGGAGGAGATAGAGAAAACCATTAAAGAATTACTAGAGATGGGACATATTCAACCCAGTTCTAGCCTCTTTTGCATCTTCCATGGTCCTTGTTAAGAAGAAAGATGGCACTTTGAGAATGTGCATAGATTATCGAGCTCTAAACAAAAATACCATCAAGAACCACCACCCCATCCCCCGAATTGATGAACTCATTGATGAACTCCACAAGGCAAGGTACTTTTCCAAAATTGATCTTCGGTCAAGATATCATCAAATAAGAATGAGAAAAGAAGATGTGCCAAAAACAGCTTTCCAGTGCTACTATGGGCATTTTGAGTTCCTAGTCATGCCTTTTGGGCTCACCAATGCCCCAACTACTTTCCAATTGTGCATGAACCACACTTTCCACAAGTAGCTCAGAAGGTTCCTCCTAATATTCTTTGACAACATTCTTATATACATTAAAACATGGGCAGAGCATCTTCAACACATTCATGAGACCCTCAAAATCTTGGAGCAAGAGTCATTATACACTAAAGCATCAAAATGTGAATTCGGCTTGGATGAGATATTGTACTTAGGCCATAAAATCAATGCCCAAGGGGTTAGTGTGAACAAAGAGAAAATAGCTGCCATCAAGGAGTGGCCTAAGCCCAAAACTCTCACACAATTAAGGGGCTTTGTGGGATTATGCAGTTATTACAAGCATTTCGTAAAGGGGTTCTCCAAAATTGTAGACCCCCTCACTGACCTAACC
The DNA here is from genome assembly GCA_007115665.2 of Sequoiadendron giganteum. Lineage (NCBI taxonomy): Eukaryota > Viridiplantae > Streptophyta > Pinopsida > Cupressales > Cupressaceae > Sequoiadendron > Sequoiadendron giganteum. The sequence goes on along the minus strand of CM021104.1, from coordinate 186,668,422 downwards.
AAAAAGGGAGCTTTCTCATGGAATGAAGTAGCCCAACAAGCCTTTGAGAAACTAAAGGATGCCATGAGCTCTTGTCTAGTTTTGGCCATCCCCGACTTCACCTTACCCTTTGAACTGCAATGTGATGCATCGGGAGAGGGGATTGGTGTAGTTCTAATGCAAAATAAGCACCCTATAGCCTTTGAAAGTCGCAAGCTTACTCAAGTGGAAAGACACTACCCCATTTACGACAAAGAAATGTTGGCTATAATGCATGCCTTAGCAAAATTCCGCCAACATTTAGTCTGCACAAAGTTCCATGTGAAAACTAATCATAATAGCCTAAGATACTTTATGCAACAAAAGGACTTAAACGATCGTCAACAAAAATGGGTTAGTCGCATACAAGCCTATGACTTTGATATCGAGTATGTAAAAGGGACCAACAATGTGGTAGAAGATGCCCTATCAAGACAACCGTGCTTGAAGACCATAACCAGCATAGTAGCAGATTGGAAGTACAACATCATTTCAAAATATGCCAAAGATTCCCTAGCTAACGAAATCTTGGAGGGACACCTCCCCAATGAAGAATACAAGGTACTTGAAGAAATCATCCTATATAAAGGCATAATCTATCTAGTACCCAACTCCAAGGTTAAAGAGAAGATCCTTAAAGAGTATCATAATAATCCACTAGCAGGGCACCAAGGGTACTACAAGACATATAAGCAAGTGAGGGAGAAGTACTCATGAAAAGGGCTCAAGAAGGATGTGTTGAAACATGTGCAAGAATGTATGAGTTGCCAGAGAAATAAAATAGAACAAAACCACCCAGTCGGACTCTTGCAACCCTTACCCATTCCCAATCAGAACTGGAAGAGTCTCTCGATGGACTTTATTACTAGCTTGCCCAAAACCCAAGGGAAAGATTGTATATATGTGGTGGTCGATAGACTCACCAAATATGCTCACTTCTTCGCCATATCCACGGATTATAAGGCACCCTAGGTGGCAGACTTCTCATCCCCAATACCAAATACCAGTTATCATCCCTAGACGAATCGTCAAACCGAGATTGTCAATAAATGGATAGAAGGCTACTTAAGGAATTATGTCACTGGACAACAAAGTGCATGGATCAAATGGCTACATCCAGGAGAAGACTGCTACAATACGATGCATCACATGTCCATCCAAATGAGTCCCTTCAAAGCATTGTATGCTTATGAACCCACCACTTTTGGAAGCTTGATTACTCAAGAAAGCCAAGTACCCCGGGCTAAGGACTTTGTGCAAGAAAGCCTGGAAATCCTAAACACTTTGAAAGACAATCTACACCAAGCCCAGAACCAGCAAAATTTGTATGAAGATCAAAATCGCGTTGAAAGGACTTTTGAAGTGGGAGACCTAGTTTTTCTCCGATTACAACCATATAAGCAATCATCTCTCAAGTCTAATGGAACAAAGAAGCTAAGACCCCAGTTCTACAGACCCTACAAGATTACATGAAGGATTGGAGAAGTGGCCTATGAACTTGAGCTACAAAAAGACAGCTACATACATAATGTTTTCCATGTATCCAAATTAAAGAAAGTATTGGGCCAACAGGTGGCCCCTTGTGCAGAATTACCTCCAATGGATGATGAAGAAAAGCTGATCCTCGAGCCCAAAGCGGTCCTCAATATGAGGGAGAAAAGATTAAGGAATAAGACCATTCCGGAGTTTTTGATCAAGTGGAAGAACCTTCTTGAAGAAGATGCTACCTAGGAGGGTGAGAAAATATTCAACCGCCCAAACCTCAAATTGCTTGTGGGCAAGCAATTTAGGAGGGGAATATTGTCGTAGCCCATAAGTAGAAGAAGACTACATTAAATTGATATCCAAAATACACTTTTTTTATTTGGAACATATTAAAATAAATCGTATGATGAGCTCTAATCAATACTAAGTCAATAATATGTTCAAATTGGTGAATAAACTATTGTTCATTAATTTATCAACAATTAAATCAAACTAACCATTCTTAACACAAGCCCGATTAGTGATGGTCATGAGTTGCAGCCCTAGGAAAGGTCGCACCTAAGTAAGAGAAAGTCACCTTGGTTTGACACCTTAAAATGGGGGAAGACAAACATAGAGGGAGACAAGGACGTGTGAAGGCTGGCGGACTCACAACTTAGGTGAGGTTTTTCACTTACCCTAATATTTAGATTTCCTCAATTAGATATAATAATCGTTGTTAGAATCTTGGGCACCACATCATCCAACCGCTATCTGCATTATTCATTTTGATATACAAAACTTCATCCGTCTGAGAACATACAATGTCTAGGGCTTATCAAGAACTATCCATACAAGGCAATTAAATCTGAACATAGACGTTTGACAAGG